>VZTG01006163.1:1536452-1896087 GCA_013397845.1 Melanocharis versteri | reverse complement strand
GGCTGCGCGTGTCGGCCTCGCCTCGCCCGCTTCGGGCTGGCCGGGCTCGGCGCCTGCGGCTCTTCAGGGGCAACGTTTGGTTGCCAGTGGCCACTAAGCTGGTACGTAGAGCTGAAAGTGCTGCAGCACCTCTGCGTACAACCAACCAACTCCTCTTCCGAGGGCAACCGGCTTGCCTCTTATCGGCAGCTACTGTAAAGGCCTCCTGAGCTCGGAAGGCTGAAGTGCGTTGAACCTGAGAGGAGTGTTTTCCCAGGAGTGGAGACAATAAATAGTGTGAAGGACAAAATGGCAAGTGGCTTTCTGAGGTATAGACTGGGTTCCTACTGCAGTTGACCTACAAAGTTGTGTAAACATCTGATACAGCTGTAAAATACTCTGCAGGAGTGAGGGAATACAGTCTGCAATGTGAAGCTGAGGGAAGGAGGCTGTGTTTTTAAATGCTTAAGTATTCACAAAAGCGGTGTGACCCATTCAGTGTACCATAACATATTTTTGTAGGGAAGATAAGAATTGGTTCCTTTGGAAACCTTGCATGGACAAAATGATAGTAGCTAATGTCTTTGAGGGAGAATAATGTAAACTTTTCTGTTTTGCAGTATTTCACAAACATGTGCATGACTTACCTATCTCTCTGTTAGATTTAATGATACTCCTCCAATCAAAATTGACTTGTTTGTGATAGTGTTGATGCTTTTGAAATAAATGAAGCAAGAGACATAGAAAGTGAACTTATTTTTAAAGTGTATGGGGGTTATTTTACCTGAGTTGTGTATTTTACTTCCACAAAAAATTACTTCCCTTGGTGTTAGATTGAAATTCAATGGCTAAAAGTGTGTATTGGTAATGCAGTTTCTAAATAATCACTAATGCTTGCATCTAATACCGTACTTACAGTTTGTAATCCTTGTAAAAAGGATTATGTGGAAATACAGAAAATAGGTGTCCATTTCTGAAGTGGTTTACCTCCCACAGAGCTTTAAAATCAGCACATCTTTTTACTCTACTTCTGGTATTATCATCTATTAACTATAATAATTAGAGAGATGGGACTAGATTCTCTAAATTTTTTTACTCTTACAGGATTCTTAACTTGTTAAATGCTTGTGCGTGGTGCTACAGAACGTCTGACTCGTTAGAGGCTGTTCAGAAAACAAGTAATTTTATATATAATACGAGTTTTGGGCTGATTTATTTTTGTCTTATGTATGTTATTGAACAACTGAATCTTTCCAAATGTTTTTCAGAAGAGTCCTGGAGGTCTGGAGTAGAATCTCGGTGTGGAATCTCAGTTCTTATCAAATTAGGTTGGCATTAAAAAAAGAAAATCACTTACAAGATACGTCCACGGGATGTCAGCCTTGATTCAAGTATGAAGGTTGCGTGGTTATTGCTGACTGCACAGGTTTGCTGAGAGACGACTGATAGAATAAGGCTATTAATATCAGTACTACAGTTAACAGCTTTTTTTAAAACTTCAGGAAACTGATGTCATGTAGGGGTAACAGTGCTATCGCTGTAGCCACTTTGGTTCAAAAAGAGACCAAAACACATAATATGGTAGGTGTTTTTATAGTTTTCTTTTTCTTTTGAATGGTCTGTTTGGGCATTGTGTGTTACCTATGGATCAGAAATACCAGGATGGGAGTAGCTGATTTATCCTCCTACCTGGCCTCTAACGTGGTGTGGGCTACCAGAGGTGTCCTTGAAGTAGAGAAAAAGGGAGACACAGAAAAGATCTCTTGTATGAATAGCCTCGCCTTCTGGAATGACTGAGAGAGTTTGTTAGGTAACCTAGGATGCTTAGTATATTACTGCCCTTTGCATGTACTTTTCCTTTTTATAAGAACTTAGACCTTTTTAGAGTTATTGTCATGTGACAGACCTTCAGCCTTCTTTTCTGAAAACCTCTTGAAAATCTTCAGTTTTTCTGTAGTCTGGAAAATAAAGTGGGTTTTTGAACAATAGCATTTCTACACACTCTTCACAAAGGTATTTTTAACTGAGCTTTGGATACTACATGCACATTAAATTTCTAAGGCTATATTGCATTTCCTTATGTTAACCATATCTTCACCTGATGGACAGGGAAATAAAAACATTACTTAGAGAACATCAAATAGTATTAAATTAGTATAGTATCAAATAGTATTAAATTAGTTTTGCTGTGCTCTGTTTGTGACTCTTAATATTCTGTATATATTAATATTCTGTGAGGTTTTCATGGTTAAAATGAATTCTGTTTTGGGTCATCTCAGAGTATGAAGACCTTCAGAAAAGAGAAATCAAATTCAAAGGAATGGGTAAAGATATAATACTAGTTAAATGAAATTCATTTAAGAAGCTGTCGTGGTTTGAGACAAATTTGGAAGGAAACAAATTAAGCAAATTACGAGCTCATCTTTTCTGTCTTTTTCTGGATCTGAAGGTAGCCTAACAGTCTGCTACTCCACTTCTTTTAATTAACTGCATTTATTGCTCACATTTTCAGGAGATCTTTTTTCCCTGATAAAACTGCTTTTCAAGAGTGAGGTGGTAGTGCTGATGAAGGTGTCATAACTGGGAAGGAATGTTCCTTCTGGTTAAAGTTAAGAAACTTCTCAGTTTTGTATTTCTTATATTCTTGAGATGGTATGTTGAGCTGAGAACTTCAAATACATGCTAGCTGAATATGAGAACACTGGAAGACCTATTGCCTGTGAGCAGGATCCTGAAATCTCTTCATATCTTTTTTGTTCTAGGCAGTTTTTTATGTGGACATGTGAACTCAATTTATTTTACAGATTAGTGACTTTTTTGTGGAGCATCTTCACAGTGGTTTGTAGACATTAGAGATACTGGGAGCACTGTGGAGCAGAACTGCTCAAAATATGGTTCAGAACTCACTTCCATGAGTTATAGAATGACAAGTGCCGCGTATCTGTAGAGGTTACTGAGTCTTGGGGTGATGGTTCTAAGCTGGACCTGGGAACTGGGAGATGATGGATGATGTATTAAGATTAGCAAACAGCAGTACTTTTTTTTTTTCTGCATGCTCATGGAGCCTGACCTAGACAAAGCAGCAACCACGTACATGAACAATCTGCCTGTTACTTGTGCTGTGGTGCAAAACAGTGGATCTTAGACCTTTTTGCCTCCTTGGCTTGAGAACCTCTTGAGAACTCTAGCCTGGAGTTGAACTTCTTACCCCACTCTAAGTATATGAAGTTCTAGTGGAAGGATTTTAAAATAATTTGAGGGGAAAAAAAGTGATTTTGCCCGAAATGTAGATGCTTGCTCCTGGTTCTAATCATTGTATATTATGGAGCACGCTGTGCATAGTTCAGAGTTACTCTGTCAAATGCAAGCAGGAGGAATTTGCAGTTTACAAGGATTTTGAAGTAGCATTCTTCGAGTATTGTGTTTCTTTGCTGCAGTCTTCACTGTGTCAGGTATTTGGACCATCTCAGCCCTGTTGGTAACGGTTACAATCAAGAAGAAGATAAAGTCAAAAAGGAAGAAGTCCTTTGTCAAAGAATGAGACGTTAAATGTACTGAATGCATTACTATTTTATTTGCTTTTAGAAGTCATTTATGCCATAGCCCTTCCTGAGTAGACCATCACAGCTGATGTCTGTTTCCCAGGTCTGTTAAATGTCACCTCAGAGATGAGGAAAAATTTCACCTCCTCCCCTTAAACCCTTTTAGCCAGGGGCAGCCCAAGTAAAGATCACTTCAAAGGCAAAGCATGGCTTTTTTTTTTTTTTTCCCACATGGCATTGCAGTGGCAGTAGATGGTAGTCCTTAGTTTACTATCACAGTTAAATGTTACGGCTATGCCTAGTTCTCTTCATATTTGTGCATATCAGGAACATCTCCTGTAAAGATGCAGGAATTGCAGTAGCTTAAAATTGGTGTTACAGAAGTAGGATCATTCCCCACATACAATACAAACTCTAAGGGAGAAAAGGCATGTGACTCGACATCCCTTATCTACAGCTGCAACTCCTTTCAGGACTGCTTAGATAAGATTAAAAGAACCAGGCTTCCTTCCAACCATCTCCCACTTTTTCACCTGAAGAAATTTGCTGAGAAGAGGAGCAGACTCTAGCTGCAGAATTTGAGTCTGTTTCCAACGTGCACAAATGCAAACACAAATGCAAATTCAAAGAAAATAAGGCTCATTTTGGCAAATGTGTGTGTGAAACTGACCTCTTTTTTGATGTTGCATTTGAGTTGATAGAAAAGATTCTGTTGACTCCTTTTTGTCATTCATCCTCTGTGGAAAATTCTGTAAATCAAATACTAAAAGAGCTGCAAACGAAAATCTGAGAGGATTCTTCCAGATTGTTAAATTTCGTTTTGGTTTATTTAAACTGACTGTTAGACTTCAAACTTAAGTAGTCTGAAAATGTAAATTATAATGTTCACTGGAAAACTTCACCTCTGATCCTCCTCGCTAATGGTGGGTGGGGTTTATTATTTTAGTTTAAGAAAACAAGTGACAGGAGTTACGATTGCTGCTTAGTTTGGCAGATAGGGGAATGAAGACATGAAGGTCAGAATGACATTAAAACTAAGAGGGAATATTTTATCTTGTAGGGTAAACCTGCTAAACCAATATTTAGTGTATTTAAATTGTGTATAGATATTTGCAATTATTTTTGGTCTCTCGTTCTGTGACTGGATTCTAAAATGAGCAATGAGTTACATGGATGCTACAAGAGCAAGTGTGTGATGAAGTCCCTAAAAATATTGAACTTTTTTGTACAGAGGGCTCAATACCTGCTGTCAGCTGATTCTGTGCTTCTGCAAGCATGTGTGCCAGCGAGGTATCAAAAATCTATCAAATGCATTATTCCTGTAGGTGTTTAAATCAAGGGCAAAACTTCTGTTTGGGAGTCTGACATGAGAGTCTCTATGCTATATATAGCACATTCCAACTGACGATACCTGGGAGAGTGGGTTGTGTTGGAGACGCTGGAAGATGCACCCACATTTTTTTCATACTTCCTTACTCCTCTCCCCAGATCACTGGATTAGTTCTATGCTCTTTTCTGTAAAATTTACTGATATAATTGAACTTGTATTCTGAGCCAACATCTTATTTGTCTGCTCCTGTTCTTCACAAATACACAATGAATCGAACTCAATGAAGATATTTTCAATTAAGCTGCATGAAATACAGATGTGTTCCTGGGTTGTCTGTAGCCATAATGCACATTGTAAGAGCTGCCTTACAGTTGAGCCCTGCTCAGCAGCTGGGAGGGGAATGCCATGGAAGAAGGGGAAGGAAGGGTTGAAGTGTTTCCCACTCCCATAGTCCCTGTAAATCATACCAATCGTCTTGTATCTTGGAACCTAGTTTTCTATAAGTGACTTGATACCAGAATTAAATCTTAGTGTGTGAATTGGATTTTCCTACCCTACAAATGCTTATCTGGTTTTTAGACATGGCTAATAGTTCTTTAAAATGTAGTACTGGCTTTTGAAATTTTGAAAGCAGCAATGGAACTTAGCTAGCTAGCAATTGCAATGATAGTAGAATGGCTTTATCATAAATCTGTGTAAGTAGGTTGCGAGCATCAGTTAATATATTACTGTGTTTCCCGCATAGAGAGGTAACATTTAAAGTTTGTATTTAGAATCTGTGCATGTCCATCCATAAAAATCAAAGTTTAAATTAATATCTAGACTACATAAAAATACTGGAAATACTGGATTCCAGTGCAGTTATTATTCCAGCCTCAGTAATAAAAACAATTACAAGAATAACTTTACATTCTCACTTGATAGTGGCACACAAAGGTTCAATTAGAATGAAGCGTTAATTGGATGGAACGCTGTAAAAATATGATTAGGCTCCTAGATGGTAAGTTTTAATGAAAAACGTTACTTGAACTATCCTTATGCCCTCTATTTAGAAATAGTGAAACATAAGCAGGGAAGATAGATTCTTTAGCATCGTTTTGGGAATGTGACCCATGAGAAACTACCTTTTGCTAGGGGAAAAAAAAAAGACACCTCCTGCAGCATATGATTGAGGGCGTGGAGTGCAGTTACGTCCCTCTAGAAATCAGTCATTTGTCACAGGTTTTATAATCTCAAAAATAATAATAGTTCTCTTTGGTATTCCAGAGTATGGAAAATCCTTTATTCTTTTATTCTAGCCCTTAGCTGAATCCCAGAGAGAATGATATTTTGAATAGCTTTCTTCTAATATAACCTTATACTGTTAAAACCTAAAGGTCAAACTAAACTGGAAAACTGCCCACAAATCCCTAGTCTTTCACTGTGTTTAACTCAGGATGAGCTTGAGATAATGACAGGTGTCTTTAAAGTACCTTTTGTCCTTTCCTAATCCTGGTTTATGGGGATTTAAACATCACAGGCATAGTAAGTAGTCAATGAAATGTTCTATCTCATGCATAGTTTCCAGGGATCACTGCGAAGCAGGAAAATATAGGGGTTATAGTGTTGTACCTTTCTGGTATCTACTCTAGTTGTCCGTTGGAGTAAGATTTGTTCTGGTGATCTTAAACCTTACTCAGTTTGTATGGTTTTTATTATGCTGGTGAGTTAGCTCAAATCAGCAGTTTCATAGTTGTGCATCTGACCTTGTATCTCCTATTGCAACTTGATCAATATGTTAGTTTACATAAAAAACAATTGTTTTGCTGTAAGAGGAGTAGTGAGGACTTCTGCATGTATTGATTATATTGGTTTTGCTTGCATTCGTCTTTGCTGTCTCCTGTAACTTAATCTTTAAAGAAGCAGATTAATGCCTGCAATGAAGTACTAGGAAGACCAGAATATACTGGGAAATAAGGAAAAGGAAACAGCAATGTAGAAGAATATGTGATCCGTACTGGGATAAGTGCAAGTATAGCAACTGAAATAAGGGAAGACCATGATGTCCATTAAGAGAACAGTAAATTTTTTTTGGTGCTGTAGCTCTAAGAGCAAAACCTGGGTTTGATATTCTCTTTTATCAAAAAGACTTTGGTGCAGAAATGGAAGAGTGCTGACACTAACACTATGTTATTTGAATCTCTGCTGACTGTAGTCAGTGCTTCGATATTTGAAGCAGTTGTAGTCTGAGGACATGGAAAAGTTAAATAACAGTAAAACATGAGAAGAGTTTCACATATTTTCAATGTGTTCTGTAAGTTTCACTGAAGATCACTTATTTAAAATATGAAAAAGCTCATCTAAAGATAATGTGTTACCACACTCATGAGACTTGTCAAAGCCCAAGCAAGATGGAATCCATGGTGATTATTGGCAATGAGGTGCATAAAGGAACAGATATAACTAAATCATACTAGGAGGATGGTGTCGGATGCCCGTGTTGATTACAGAGGGTGTAAATATTTGTCTTTAATTTTCAGTATGTTTCTTTGATTACTGTATATAAAGAGAGAGATATACTTCTGCTGGAAAAGGTAAACATAGATCAGCAGACTTTCTATTCACTAGTCTTTACTTCAGTATTTCTTAGTATATCTATCTGCCTGTTGGATGATGACAGATTTTTAACAACTTTTTGTTTTTGGAGAACTTCACTATTTATATATATTTGCCTTTGCACTTCAGGTTGAATAATTTCATTACACTCAAAAGGTATCAAACCTTGAACGCTACTCAAACAACAGCTAATGAAAATTCAGGGGACTGTTTGAAAGGTTGACTGGAAGAACTGACTGTTGACGACAATGAGTTTCTTATATCTAGGAAAACTAGAAACCTAATTTCTAAAGTCAGGAATAGATTTTTGTCCTCTTTTATTGAAAAATACTCCCTTTTGTTCCTGTAGTAGATCCAGGCATCTTGTGTTTCATTTGAATAATAGCTCTGGGTAGCTGTTCACTGACTGCTGATGAATCTTAGCTGAAACTACTGAACTTTGGACTTTTGCCTCCAAAGTCTAATGGAGCCTGAATTTAACTTAGTGTCTAATTTTTTTTTTTTTTTTAATTTAGGAGGAAGGTTTTTAACTGTGACCTGTGGAAATAATTGAAATGTTTGTGGAATTGAAGACATACTTATTGATATGTATTTGATTACCCATCAGTTTTTCACAGGAAGATGGCAATAGTAATATATCAGGATGGCTGGCTCCCTACTCCCCTTTTTTCATCATGCAATAATTAACTGGGTATCCAGCTTCATAAATCAAAGGTCTAAGGTTTGAGGCTTGTCCTTTTAATTATTTCTGGAGTTTTGACTACAACACTACAATATGAATAAAACATTACTTTCAGGTCAATATGAGGGCTCAAGCTAATGGCCTTCAAATTAATGAAACAACTTCTTCTACTGTACCTAATCTGCCACAGAGGATTATGGGGACCAAGGGCATTTTCATTAGTATCTCTTAAAGTGTCTGACACAAAGTGACATAGCTCCAGTTTTTCTAGAAGGCTAAGTATTAAAGTCGCTCTTAAGGAACAAAGAAGTTTTAATACTAGGAGATTTGGTATGTAACTTCCTATTGCCTTATAATAGCTTGTGGCTCTGGCTTACAATGACACTTTAGCACACTTATTTATCTTAAAAGGGAAAAAAAAGTAATAAACAACCCCTCCAAAGCATTTTAAGACATTGGTAATTACAATGGATATATTGCTTACCTGTTTTCATGCATGTTTTTAGAACTCACAAACTACTGTTGCAGTGAGTATTTAGGCAAAAGGAGTCAAGAATGTGTTTCAGTTTCTTGAATATGCTCTTCAGCTTATGGTACTGGGCAGCTGCACTAGAAACTCAATCGTTGCATATCTGAAATTTCTTAATGTTCTTTTTCTTACTAGAGAAGTAACTTCCATGTGGCTTTTGAGATCTCGTCCTTCATAATGCTGATCACCATGTATTCAAAACAGTAAAGCAACAGGAGGTAGCCTTTACTGTGCCGAGGTCTTTAGATGTATCCTAATTAGGAAAAATCTTAAATTTTGGAACTGGATTATACAATAACTTCTGAATGCAAAAAATAATTCTGAGAGGGAGGAATTCAGTTAGCTATCCTGCAAAGTACAAATCACGCCATCAAGCTATTTTTTGATGGCAAACTTCTACCTCACAATTTTGTATTCTGTGAAGTGACTATAAAAATAACATTATATACTCTCTTCATGGTAGCTCAGGTGGATGTAGCTTCTCCAAGCATGCTATCCTGTTCCTCCTGGCTAGTAAGGTACAACCTGTTGAGACGCTGGCACGAGCAGCACAGTCAGATTGAGGGTGTTGTGTCCCCACTGCTGTTTGCAGCTCTGTGGAGCATTCGTGGGGCTGCGCTGTGAAGTGGGCACAGCCACCAGTGCTCTCCTAAGGGTCTGCTGGCCGAGGGGACAAAAGGGACTGGGAATGGCTGTGCTGCAGCTCGGAGGGAGAGTGGATGAAGGGGGAAGGGTGGACTAGTCAAGCCAGTCACCCTGCTTACCAAAGTTTGTGCTCACTGAACTGTCCTATATCTCATTCCTGTGAACAAGTCCCCCAAAGAGGAGAGAGGTTGGGTTTTTTTAATTATTGTAATCCTTTTGACCTCATGCATTCATGAGTTTGGTCTCTTCTTGTCAAAGTAGTTTTGCAGGTTGACTGAATCAGGTGCTACTTTCAAACAAAATTTTTTGAGTATTGTTCCTTAGCAATCAGTTAAGAATTGCTACGGTGTGGCTTATCTTGAGCTATAATTTTCTTCATGTCTTTCTGTTTAATTTAACATAAGAAATATATTTATACTACAAATATCTCTGTATACGAATCAGTGGTTGTCATTCACAGGGTGTTGCAGGGTAGCTATACTTTTCACCATACGCTCAGTAACTTTGTTCTTAGATGGTGTTTAATAGGCCTATTGATGTCTAGTTCTCTTTTTCAATAAGCATGGAGGCTTGTTCAGAAAATTTAGAGTTAGGCCATATTTTCAACTTTTTTTATTAAGTGAGCAGTGGTTAATCATTGATGTTCTGTAATACATATCAAAACTGTGAAAATCTGTCAACTGCAATCCCTATACTCTTAAACCATGTTCTCATTTGTTTACTGTTATTACCCTGGGTTTGGCCTGGAATTCTAATTAATACCACTGAAGTCTTACTTATCTTTTCTCAGGTCTTTTGACTGACTGCCTTTGTGATCTCTCAAGCATTTCATCCTAGCTGTTGGAGGAATGAGACCTAACCATTTTTAGTATGAGTCCCACTTATGAAAGTGTTTGTCCTTAACAGACCTCATATCTGTTATTAACAGGAAAGTAAACCAATGAAACGAGTAAAGGAGATTCAAAGTTATTTCAGCCTATCTTATTTTCCTTGTTAATACCCTAAAAAGATTTTAGATCATAAGTAATTTGCAAATGCTTCTTTACCTCCCATTCCTTTTCAAGTACAAATCCCATTTGTTCCTTCCGTGCAGGTCAAAATGGCACCAAAGGGCCAGTGAATTGGAGCAAAAATGAGGACCTTTGTTCCTTAGAGACAGAGAAAGTGCCAAAGAAATCTGTTTGCTTTGAGGCAAGTACCAATGTCTTTGGTAGTTAGAGGTGCAGCTGAGGTAGAGCATACTTGCCCTTACTTTGTGACTGTGTCTCCAGGATGGGGCACAGGGACTTCCAGGGTGGACCAGACAGTGCTGGCCAAAGGACAACTAGAGAGGACAACTGCAGTCTGTTTAATCTTTCTCTACTTTCTTCTGCCTTCCAGGTAAACAAACTCTCTCATCTCTGCGTGGTTACTGTTAAACTCCATCACAGGCCCATTTCTGCAGATGAAATATACCTTGGGTGTTTTGGAAGCTCCTTTACTGACTGTCTCTCTCCTAGTCTCACTTGTTCAGTGGCAGTTACCAAAAAAGCACATGGTTCCCATGTTCCTGCTTCTTGTTCCAGGACGCAGCAATAGAATTCCAGGTTGAAAGAGAGGAGTTGTAATATGTCACTAACGAGAAGACCTTGAGGAAACTTCTGGCCACAGTGCCAGCTGCATTGTGCAATTCTGACTCTGTGATTTCTGTTCTGGACCAATTCACATCTCCTCAGCTTAATGTTTCTCACATGCATGTGGTCTGGAGACCCACCTTTGTTCCAGTCTTCTGGAAATCTGTGCTTTAGTTACGAATATGCATTAGACATTTGGGAATTATATCAACTAAGGCTCTCTTTTTCTTAGTTTGAGATTAGGTGGGGTTTTTTTTGTTGTTCTTTAAATCCTTGGAAGAAAATACTTCCCTGGCAAATAATTTCCATTGTTTTAGATACTGTGAAATGTGATGTGGCTTATATGAGGAACTTGGGGCTATTGTCTGTTTGTTTGGGGTTTTTTCATGTGTTGTAGAGTTGAAATTAATACTGGTTCTTTGTACAAGATGCATGTTCCCTAAAACATGACCTTTTAAGGAAACTTCTGCTCGCAACACATGTATTTGGAAAAATAAGTGGTGAAGTCCAAATACACATTGCTACTGTGGGTCCCCATGAAAACAGCTACATCTGCTCTCCCTGAAGTCTGGTAGCTTTGATGCAAACTGAAGTGGCCCTTAGGTGAAGGAAATATCTGAAAAGTAGTAACTCTAAAGACACCCTCCTGCCATTAATAGCCTGTTAAGACAGGAAGCCTCTAACACACACAAACATATGCATTGTTGCTTGCTGTAATACTGAGGTTCAGTTAAAGAAATGGGACACTTTAGATTGTAGAATAGCAAAGATGGATGAAATCTGAAGAGTTAATTGCTGCTGTTGGGTACTTATATTATTACCCAGGCAGAGAGACAGTCTTTAGTTTAGATTTGTGTGACTTGTCATTACAAGTGTTCTCCCAAAAAATGAGCACAGCTTTAGTATGTTTAAAATGTAGCATTGCTTTAGTATGATTACACAAAAATAACAAAAAAGCTTGTCATGATAAAGGCATAGAATTTAATGATTAAACTTTAAATGTGAAATTGGAAACACAGCTTGTAACTTAAAATATTTTCTACGTGGAAACACCTGGGTTTATCCAAGGACAGATTGACCGCAAGATTACTGAATGCCAATGGCAATTATAGCTTTATTGGATAATGCACTAGGCAGATCCTTAGCCTCTGTACACTGTCCTAGCTCCAAGAAGTTCAGAAGAGACAAATTTACAGATCTGACCTACATTTTCTTATAGTGAGTGTATATATGTCTTTTTACTTTTCTTAACCATCAGTTTTTTATCTTTATCTAGTCATATATCAACCCTGATGTTTCAGTCTGTGAAGAACTGCATGAGTTTGGACACTAATTTAGACTGAACCTTGGTCAAAAATGAAGCCTTTTAATTTTTAACTTCCTTGCTTAGCAGGTATCTTTAATAAGTAAGCAGCATAGTTGTTAGTTCTAAATTACACCTTTGACTGCTTTTCTGAGTGCTTGCTTACACTAAAAACCAGGCAAGCAAAGACATCCCAAACTGTATTTTGAATAAAAAATAGAGTTCAATGAACAACAGCATTGCCTGTTTTCTCCCTCTAACCTTCTAACAGACGTAGTCTGCATCTTCTTAAACATGCAGTAATCAACTAAAAATCCCTAGGTCTAGTTCAGTCGGAAATAATGAGCTGCCAACAGGAACAGTCAACAGAAAGATGAGAGAAAGGGATGTGGTACACCCACATGGGCGATTTTGGATGTAGTTATGGGAAAGCCTTGAGGAGTTTTTATTCTGATCTTGAAGTCTCTAGTCTCAAGGGAGTCCCATTTAATGGTGTCCAGCAGGACAGGGTCCTTTTAGTTGGATGATGAGGTGCCGTAGTAAAGTGAGAGGAGAAAATTTTAGATGAAGTAAACAGAGGGATAGCATTGTCCTGTGCTGGCTCCTTTGTTACTATCATTCAGCAGTAAAATATCTGGGCTTGTCAGTTCGTTTGCCTCTGAATGTAAATTTTGTCTTGTGAGTGCAGAGTATAATGGGTGGGAAGGGCATGACCCACCATCTCAGCTCACTGTCAACAGCATCTCCACCGTTCCTGTTGGAGAATCCCTCTAGCCTCTCACCTATGGGAAGTGCAGATGTGTAGAAATGGGGATGGTGAATGGGGCAGGAGCACACCTTCTGGCTGCCAGCTGTGCGGGAGTGAAACAGGTAGGTGCCTCCCAAAGCTTGCATCCAGGTCACTTCAAACATACAGTGACAGAAGACTACACATAGCTCCCAGCCTGGGGTTGCAGCTCCCAAGCGCTGTGTGCCGTCTCTTTGTGTTGCTGGCGTGCGAACTGCTTTAAACAATTCCTCTTCTAATTAAGTACGGTCAGTCTGTGTGTTGGCTTTGCAGGCACCCATTTGTAGAGAGCAGATCTGCTTGCTCGCCTCTGAGGATCCCTTCCTTCCCTCCCCATCGGCCTTGTTGGGAGATTAAAGCAGCAGCGGCCCCATACACAAACGCAGCTGGTTCCGTTTGGTCAGCCTGAGCCTTGCTGTGAAACCACGACAAGAATTCCAGTAAGTTGGCAACACTGAAACACAAAGAAAACAACAATAGGAAAAGACCTTCCGTGCAGAAAGGAATGTTTCAGGCACTATTCCCCTACAGTGAAAGGAGAGAAGGTGGGAGGGAGGAGGGAGATTTGAAGAGGGCATGTCTCCCCCTCCCCCGGCAGCTCTGGATCTTGTGATGGAGAGATCTTATCCTCTCTTTGTGATTCAGAGGTGCCAGGAAGCTAATTGAATATTCTGATCTGCCCCCAGTGTTTCTTGTGGCTTGACCCCGGTGCTGTGTCGTACCACTACACCAAACAGCCCTGAACCTGCATAAATCACAACCTTGCAAAAGCCTATGCTCCACATCTTCTCTCCCCACCCCCCTTCTTTACTATCTTGATAGATAGAAAGCCTTTACGGAAAGGTTTAGCGGGATTAGCGTCCTACAGGACCTGGAGAGAAATCACAGTCTGCTAATAAGCAGCAACATGTTCCTGTGCAACTTCTGCAGGAACAATACAGGCACCTCTACCTCTTTATTGAAATTGCAGTCCACCATGGCAAAAAGAAGAAGAGTTAAGGTGTGAAATATTGCTTAAGTTCTGTTGCAGCATCAGCAAACAGCCATTGCAGTATAATGAGCATGGCATGATGCTAATGCAAAAGATATGTGGTATTTATAAAGGTGGTGTCATTAAAATTAATCTGACAAAGCCCCTTGGAAGACAAATAGACCTATCCTTCTCCCATGGTATGTATGCATAGTAGTCATTGACATGCATGTGTATGTGTGCACACATATGAAGAAAGGACAGCTTGACATAACTAAGTTCTACTAACATGAAAGACTCTTTTTGACTAATACAAAACAAAATAATGATTTAACTTCATACGTTTTATATATGATGTTTCTGATCCGGTAAGCAAAGCCTCCAAAATGTTTGTCCTTTTTACCGAGGCTGCGTTCCAGCCTGAAGTATTAGGGTATCTTTATCTTTCTCCTGTGATCCTACATACTGCTCTTCCCTTGTTAGTGGGTATACGGTTCCTGAAATGGCAGCAGTAAAACGGAGGGAAATATTTCTTCGTGTGTTGCACACACTGTTGGAGAGTTAGAACTAAAGGAGAGTGTCTCCAGCTGGTATCTTGAGAATTCACAGCCAAAGCACTTTACCAAACTGATTTATCTGCTAAGAAAGTGCAAAAGTAAGTTTCATCCCTGCAATTTTCCTTTCATAGGATTTATGTGAGGAGTACTAAGTTCTAAGCTTTACCTCTGCATTGGTGAGTAGTTTTTTCAGAGTTACCAAAAATACTTTTTCTTGTTTGGAGCATGCCTTTGGGACACTTAAACCTGTGACATATTTCACTTGCCACCTGCAATTCCCAGAACTACTCAAAATACATGAGCACATTAAATACAGCACCCGTAGGCTCTGATAAAAAGTCTGCAAAGTGCAGGGTCTTGGAAGCATCTTGGCTATCCGGCAAAGTGTGGAAGGAGGGGCAGAGACAGCCTGTGGCTGCAGGGCCTGGAGCAGCGCCTGATTCCCTCATGCTAGTTCCGGGGCCGCTGGGTATAAAGAGCTTTATGCAATGTCTGGAGGGTGGGAGTTTATAGAAAACGCGATGTCTCAACAGGCGAACACGCCTTTCTTCTGCAACTAGCAGGATAAGAAAAAGATACCAGGCTCCTTGTGCTGCTGCTGTGCAGATCAGCACCCCGGAGTCCAGGAGCCAGCTTCTGAGGAAGCTGGAGCATCCCAGCCCAGATGGGACCTCACCATCGGATGGATGGAAGAGCAGCAACTGCTTGCAAACTGCTCGTATTATTCACTGCATGCATAATGCAGGGCAGTTGCCAAGGTAAGCGCTATGCTCCAGCCTCTCCGGAGTGGGACTTGCACCGCAAGGAGCACATCCCTACTCCGGGGACTTATATAAGCAAAAGACCAAAGTGCCTGAAAGTAGAGGGTTAACGGGCGCTGATTCAAGGAGTTCTTTCTAATAGCTAGAGGAGACAGCTAGCTCTTTCCAGGAGTAATTTGATAGAGTCGGTTTCTGTTGTGGAAAAGGAAGAAGCGCCTTAAAAGCACTGCAAACACCACCGGCTCTTTAGCTTCATTTCATCTTGGTTTTAAATTATCCTAGGATGCTTCGTTTGATTGTTTTTCTGGTTAGTACAAACTTTCTTTTTTTCTTTCTAATCGTGTAAGACGGCAATACACAAATGTGGCTAAATTTCAAGGGACATCTCAGACTTTGCAACTCCACGGTCTAACGCACGGTTTTACAGAAATGCAAGCAGGCAGGTTTTTCTCTAAGCGAGTCCTGATTACTGGCTGTGAATAAGGCAAAAAAAAAAAAATCACGCCAGACTTTTTGCATTTTTTCCTTGTGATCTTTGTGCCTTTCTTGCTACTGAAATACGGGTGGTTTTGCAGAGCGGAGTTCACCTGCATTCCAGGAGCTGGTTTGGTGACCACTAAAACTGTACCTAGAGTTGTTTTTTGTGAGGAGTGCACAGGCTGCAGCACTTGCACGTAGACAGGTTGGGCCGGGGGGTAGGGGGCTGTGCATGGACATGCTTACGTACGTGTGGTATATGCAGTCATTTACAGAAGGCTATAAGAAAGAAACAGATGCTTAGTCTGGAGTACAATAAGCTCCCCTCAGTCGGTCTCAGACGCAGATTTGAAGTTGAGAGAGGGAGAACTTTTTCTCTGGGCTTTACTGTTGCTAGGCGACGTCGAGGAGCATGTGACTGGCAGAGCAGGCTGAGTGCCGCTCCTCCGGTACTAATCTGGCTGCTAGGGATGGAGTAGCCGTGTGCCCAAGTCCTCTCCCCGGCCTGTGACTGTAGCCCGTCTTCCTGCCTTTCCCTTCTTCACGCTGTTTAATTGCCTTGCATTGAAAATCAAGCCTGTCTTGTTGGAGCAAGAGTGGCTGAAGTGCATTTCCTCCGCCCCGTGTACTGACCTGCAGTCCTGCTGGTTCTGTGTGTCTGTGTATTACGCGTGTGTTCAAAGTGTTAATCTGCTTTCTTTGCTCAACTCTTAGTTTAAGCTCCTTAGACAGAATCAACTAAGTAATTATACAGCAACTGCTGCTAGCAGCTCCCACTTATGAACAGAGAAATAAGAGATAGCTAATGTGCAGCAGGAGACGTGCAAAAACTCCGGCCAAGGAGGTCACACTGGGCAGAATTAATCCTATGCACTATTATTTTACATTGGATAGAATGGAAGCTGCAGTGCAGCTAAAAAAAATTTTTTTTTTGTTCTATAACTGCTTGTGATTGTCCAGAACGTACCTGATAAATGACATGACAGAATAAGCATAGAGAGGCTTTGAACTGGTATCCATAGGTAGTGGAAGTACAGAAGATTTTTACTTTTATGGTGTTCCTCCCCTTCTTTCTCCCATTCTCCCCTCCCCCCTGCCTCCACAGTAGAATAACTGTGGAAATCAAGCAGTAAAGTTTTAGTAATTGGTGATTGATACTAGCAAAATACCTGAATAGAAATTTTGCCTGCACTGTGATTATGGTAGTGAGATATTTGTTAGCCTTAAGTTCCAGTTCCTTGAATGTCAAGATCATGTCAGACACTTACTTTAAAAAGAAAATTCGGAGAACCATGAAAGCAATCCCAAGCCTTAGAAGGAAAATGGTGAAAATCTATTATCTTGCCTAATCCTCAGTATTTTCAAAGGTGCTTCACTGATATTTTTTGAGATTTTTGTTGGCAATATCTGAATGTTCCCAGTGTAAGATAGATGTTTCTAGAAGTATTTCACCTAAGCACTTGCTCAAATGATAGTACTCTTCCTTGATTTACCTAATTCTAGTTTTACTGGGAATAAGCATACTGCTCATAAATGGAATAAAAATGCTGTGTTTTGTAATTGCCAGCTGTACAGGGCCTGTTTGTCCAACCTTTACTCTATAGGTCTTGTTGCCTGTGGACTAATTGTTGTCAGAAAAAAGTGCAACTGGAATCAAAAAAACTAGTTAAGTGAAGGTAGTGTCGAGCAGGAGCATCACAGGACTATTGCTTGTGTTTGTTTTGAGGAATATAGAAGTGCTTCACCCTCAGTCATAAACTAGAGACAATGAATGGATGTTAATGCACCAAATTTGATTTGTATCCTGAATCTCTGCAATGAGAAATCATCAGCTTGATACATCCCAGGCAAATATGACTAAAATTTGCTACCGTTATGAGGTCTCTATTACTCTGGCAATGAAGGCTATTCACAATGAACATTTGCATGAAGTGTGGCAGGCCATTAAGAAATAGGTATGGTAAGACCAAGTAGAGAAGGGGTATAACAGTTCTTTCTAGAAGTCATGGAGAAACATGCTTTTCCATCAGGCATTGTAATAATTCAATCTCCAAATCAATAATTCAGTGGTTTTTAGACATTTTCTTCACTCAAAATAATTTAATTTGCCTGTAGGATGGTGTACAGTGACATTGCTACAGGCGACAGGCCAGAGTCACTCTTCATACTTCCTTGTACAGCACTTTCAAATGACAGAGAAGCCTGTCTGTAAGATTCCACCCCTGCCAAGACCTAGTGTTTGAAGACTCGAGTGGCTGGGGACTGAGGATTTGGAAGTAATGAGAAGGGAAAAAGGATGGCAAGAAATATGAATATACCGATGCAAACTTGACATACAATTTACTGGGTTTTGTGCATTTCAGTGTTCATAATCCTGCGCTAGTACAATTTTCTTGGTTTCTCTTGGAGATGAACTCACACAAAATCAAGAGCAAAAATTGCACTGAGTGTCTGTCTACCTAAACTTCTAAACTGGTTTATGTCCTGAGGCCTGGCAATTTAGAAGTACCTGTCAGTGAAACACATTATGGTCTTCTCACGTTTTAATGAGTTTTTCTGTGCGCTAACAGGGGTTTTGGTTTTTTTCCTTTGTTCTTTTTAATGAATAGCCCACTTCAAGTACATCTCTTGAATTTTCGTAATAATTCACTCATTTTCTGTATTCTGTTCAGTAAAGCATATCAGGTATTTGCAAAGTAATCACCTAAAGCAAAGAATGGGTCAAACCCCAGAATTTTAGTTAAAAATTGAAAGCAGTAATTGGATGACACCTGGTTAGATTTAGGTTCTATGCCAAATGCTAGAATTACAGTAAATAATTAAGCTACAGGATTGAAGACAAACAGAGACAGAGCATCCAAGGAGATTTCAACTAAGATAAATGTGTGATGTGTGTGATGCTTCTATTTCCCTGTAAGACAAACCAAAACCTTCTTTCATATATTGAGCTGATTGGAAATTTGAGCAATGAAATCCTACTTTAATCCAGATTTACTTGCCATGTGTTTTGCAGGAAATAGCAAAGATTCATTTGGGGGAAAGGTAGACTGCAATTTCATCACAGCCTTTTAATTATTTTCCTTTTGGGCTTCCTGGATTGACATGAAATCAGTTGTACTGTTCGGAGCCTTTCCCCTCCATACGCCTTCTTGCACTCCTAACTTCTTGTTCTTTAACACTGAACCTGGAGGTTCTTCTGGGAATTTTTTTTTTTTAAATCTGGATACTCTTCTTTTTAACTGAGCAGTAAGCAGGCACATTGTAGACATAGTTTATTTTATCTATGTCTATTGGATCCATTCAGTCTTCTACAATACTTATTTTTAGATCTGAGGGGTCGTGATAACTTTTCAAATAGACAAATATGTAACTTGAATCACACTGTACTATCACTTTTTTAAGCAGGAGTTGTATCTCGTCTTTCAGAGCTCTGCTTAAAACATACTGGAACTGTATAGTGCTTTGGATGTTTCAAAGGAAGTTATACTTTCTAGAAGTTGTCATTGTTGAAAAACATTGAAAGTCTCTTCTAATTAAGGATCTACAGGTTGACATCTACTTAAAGAGAAGTGGATATTTTTATTCCACTGTTACTAATTAGTGATGGTAATCATAATTTTTCTGTTTCTTTTTAATAGCTTACTCTGAACTTGGCAGACAAAAGACAGAGCTGTTTTTAAAATTATTTAAAACTTAAGTGCTTCTTTATGTAATTTGATAATAATACACTGTTCTTAAAAATTCCTTGAGCTGTTTCTAGATGAAAGAATAGCAAAGTTTCTTCTGAGTCAACCCGGTGTGATTCCTTTAGCTTCAAAGAAATTACCCTTTGTACTTATCTAAGACAGAAAATATGATTCAGTGAAGAGTAAACATCTCTTTAAATAGCTTTTTATTGTTTGAGATCCCTTTTCAAGTCCATTTTGTAATGATAATGTAAATTTTTTAAAACAACTTTTACCTCCCTTCACTCAGTACACTTACAGAACAGTTTAAAAAATCAAGTTTCATGAATAAGCATAGAACTGTTAAATGAAATGGATAGCCTTTAGCATATTCCTTAAGCTTTTACTGTTGTTTTCAAGGGTTTTAATGTTTTCTTTGTTTTGCTATGCTTAAAGTGGATTAGAGCTCTAAGGATCACTGTTAAAAGTTTTGTTTTGGATTAATAAAACGACATATGAAAGTTGACTAAAATAGTTCTATGACCTGTTCTATTTTATACTTTTAACATGGATAAGTTGCCTTTGTTTTACAATCAAGAAGCCAGATCTTCAGCAAAAGGGCACTGTTTACAACAGCAGTGTGTCTGCCCAATTATTTTCTGCTCAGCCAGGTCATGATACTACACCCTGCTGAGTCAAGTCAGAGAATGGGGGCCGTTCCAATTGGGACTCCCTTTAACGGGGCTTGCAGGGTCATGCTTTTGTGGAGCAAGAAGGCTGGGGCTTTAGTTGTGTTCTGTGGCGTCGCTCAAAAAAACCCAGAAGGCATAATCCACAAGATATCCTAGGAACTGATACATTCACTGATGTATTTAGAATCTAGTAATGGTTTTTATCTTCAGAAGCCATGGTGCGCATTATCAACTCGTATAAATATGCCATAGAAAGTTCAGTTTACTTTGAGGAAGTGTAAGGCCTGCAGAACTGGAATACAGACATGTATCGATAACCCTTCCCAGATTTGTCCCAAAGAGGGAAATCTACTATGTGAAGTTCATATCATTCAATACCCGTTTTGATCCAATCAAGCCCTTGTCATCTAAGGGTACAGTTTCACGAGAAGTGATGAGCCACATGAGCCAGTTCGCTGCTCCTGGAAGCAGGATGCCCCCACTCATTTTCCCTGTCTTTTCAAATGTCCCATGCACATGTTGCTGACAGCCTTGAGGTGTTGGTACTTGCTTTGTGCCACTGCTCATTGGACCTTCTCTGAGCTGCTTTCACTTAGAAACCTGTGGGAAAAATAAACAAGGCCTATGGAATTATGGCTTAGTAATTTTGAGCAGCATGCAGAAAGGCCTGGTAGTTACTGGAGTTTGGAAAAGAAAGGGAACCTCGGCATTAAGTACAAGGAGAGGTGTTGGAAAGAGGGCGAGAAAGAGACACTGTTTTCCTATGGTAAGTCAGGGCTGGCCATGCTACCACTGTCTAATGCTGCTCCTAAAAACCTTACCATGCTGGTAACAAGAGTAGTCCTATCAGGGCTCGAATGGACAAGTGTTAGTGCTTCTGGAAACCCTTTTATAAAGTTATCTCGTGGAAACAGATGGCTTGACTTGAATGGGGCTGCTCACGTGTTCACTTTTGAGCAGGGTTGTAGGGCTGTTCTCAACCTGCAATGTAATAAATGAATTGGATGATAACCAAGCTCATGGAATGTTGCTGCAGTTCTTGTTGGCTTTCTAGCTGTGTTAATAAAAATTACTTTTACTACTGCAAGGTCTAATACTTTTTAAACCACTTCATGTGAAACGAACAAACTCTGCTTTGTGTGGAATGAGTGACAAAGTCTCTGGTGTCTTCCGTAAGAATATTTGAGTTGTGTTTGTTAACTCTGCAGTTATTCATTTTCTGTATGAAGTCAACCTCACTGAAAATGAGTGCAAAACGTTTTAGTTGTTGGCCTATGCAGCTTTTTCTAATACGAGTTAAGAGTTCTCAGAGACTTAAATCCTGTAAGGCAGTAGAGGAAGGGAGGGCCCCAAATGATCACCCTGTTAAAGGAAAAATCTTGTCTTTAAACAGCCTGTGTGGAAATACTGACTCTCTGGCCAGCAATACAACAGGTGGGGTTGCAATCTTCTCCGAGCAGACATTGTGAAAGACTGATGGAAAAGTGTTGCTATGAGGAAGGGATTAAAAGTTAAAGATTGAAGGCCTGTAGGCAAATGCGTGTGGTCCCCTGAGCAATGTTATTTGTATGTTGTGTTACCACTGAGATACCTGGGAGACAGCGTATGCCTTTCCTGTAGTTTTTTGTGCTTGCTTCTGGATGTAAGGACACAGTGTGCAGTGTGTGTATGCTTCTGTGTTTCCAAGGATGTAGCAAGTGTAGGGCTTATGCAGCTATACAAGCTAGAGAGGTTCTTCCCTACTATTAACCTCTGTGTCTGTTATGCTGCTTAGAGTAGCTAGCTAATGTAATTTAAAGAATTATTTAAAATATTATGCCCAGCAGCCACCAGGAAGGGAAGTCACAGCAGAATCAAGCATCCTTAAAAAGTCAAAATGCGTGAGAAAATCTGAGAGTTACAGAGTTTGGATTCTTAGGGAAAATATAGGCAAAATGCTCCCATTAGGGTTGATGGGAAGGGTGATGTTTCAGGAGAAGATGATAATTCTTGTATTTATCTTCTTCTGAAGAATTCAAGGACTGTTTTTTTAATGTGGCACACTCATTAGTATTACCATTTGTGTAAAAGGATTTCTTAAATTATTTTTTAAACCAAAAACTATAAAGAAAATATGCTACACTTAGAAATGAAACGGGCAAAGGATGATTTAATTCTTATTGTTCGTTTTCAGGTCCCTTAAGATAAAACTACAGTTTGTGTGAGCATATCAGTCAACATTGTTTCAGTTCAGATGATCCTGGCAGGAGGTGTGGAACTAGATCATCTTTAAGGTCCCTTCGAACCCAAACCATTCTGTGATTCTATGGTCCTTTAGTCAGTTTACTCAGTTTACTCAGTTTACTCAGGCCTGCCTTAACATATGGAATTTCCTTTTTGGGAAGCTTGATGACGAGTGAGCAGCCATTAGCTGCTAACTGAAAGAGAGTCACTACTGAATAAGGGAAAAACGTGGTGTGTCAATGCATCCAAAGGAATAGATGTAGTTCCCAATGTCACGGGCAGTAGTAAGCAGCATTAGAATGTCTGTCTAGGCACACTAGATGCTTATAGCATGTGGTCTATCTAGTCTGTACTGACACGTCAGTTCTGCTTTTCTGACAACGGTCCCACAGGTTTAGTTTGCAATGAGTAACTGTTGCAATTTTTGAAATTTGTGCAAAATGACTAGTGCCCTGTGAAGCTTTGGGGCACAGCTTAAATTGCTTTTTTTTTTTTTTAATGATGCTAAAGAATTTTGTTGTGGATATGATGGGGAGACAGAAATAACTTTCATTTTATGTGCTTACCGTGTTTATTATCTAAGGAAAAGTGTTTTATTTTTTGCATGGCAGGTTTCATTTTTCATTTAATAACTTGTAATATAAAATTATAGTAAGGTTTATAATTTGGTAAAATGTTGTATGTTGCATAGTCATTTTCATTCTAGCAATGATACAGAAAAGAAATACAAAAACGACACTATTTCACTGCCACGAACTGTGCAGGAAGGCTCTCACTGAGGCCAGTTCCTAGTGTTACGATGACTCATCAGCTTTCAGGGGAGCGTGACAGAATTGAATGCAGGTCATCATCTCAGCATGGGGTCTAATTTGGAGAAAAAGCAGCACATTGGTTGGAAAATTTATTTAAGAAACTGTACAGGTCTCAAAACAAGAAAAGCTTCCTGAGAGGGTTGTTTTATCATCTGCTTCTGCATCTGTCTTTCTTAGTGATATATACTGTACATGTTCTCTCCAAGTTGTTTAAGCACTTTCTTTTTTTCTTCACTTTCCACACGCTCTGTAGTTGTAAATACTTCCTAGTCTTGAAGATTTTCCTCTTTTGGGCATATTCCCCCCCACCTTCTGTTACCCAATTGTTATTCTACAGCAGCCTTGGGGCCATTAGCAAGGTTCATTCTTATGAAAATGCTTGGGATGCTTCCTTCTGTGAGTAACTGAGGGTGTCTTTATTTCTACTGTGTTTGCCTGTTCTTCTTCCTCTTTATGTCGTATGATCAATTAGAACAGATTTTTGCATACTTAATGTGCCACTCGTGAAAAAGAAGCTACTGAGATTTAGGAGAGCTGGGATGTGTATGCTTCCCTGGAGATCCACAGTGCTTCACTTCCCCAGCTAACACAATCACAGCTGCTTTATGTGGATTAAGACACCTAATGTCAAGACAACCGGTTGGGGTTATCCAGTTTAAGGCAGAACATGTTCTTTACATGTAATGTCTGAAACACATTTTTATATTGAGAAGGCTCATCTTTCAGCAGCACTGCAAGTACTGGTTCTCTTGAATTTGGCCGTACAGGTAATAATTTCACTAAAATCTCTAAGGAGTAGAAATAGTTTCTGTTAGTGTCCCCCTGGAAAGTATTTTATATACAGTTTAGATTAAAGAAAATGTCCAAGAAAAATTAATGGCTTACCCTCAGTTATCACGGAAGTACCAGAAATCTGTCAGTGACTTAAATGAAAGAAGGAACCCAATCTGTTCAAAATAAAGAATATTTACTTTATCAGTAGAAAGGAGTATCACTTCCTGTCTATTAGAATTAGCTCCTGCTTAAAAAGATCATTTCTTATTCCTGCCTTGTTATAGGACTAGACAGTAAAAGTTTATTTGTTACTTTAAAAAAGTGAGTTGAAACAAGATTATAAATTAACTTAATTTTTTTTTTGTTTGTAGTACTCTATGATAGAAAAGATACATAGTATGGATATATACTGTTTGTGCGCATGTATGATAAATAAACTGTCATGGTTTTAAATGTAGAAGGTTGGGTTTTTTACATTTAGGATCAGTGTGAATAATTTTAAAAGATTGAATATCTAAATTTTTTTTACTTTTCCCAGAATAATTGGTTTGAAAGTGGTCATGTAAAAATCATTGTTCTTTTTTCTGAATGCCAGAGCTTTAAGAAAAAAAATTAAAACTGAGATTTTTTTTTTTTCCTAGGAAGTCCATATATGGTATATCAAAAAAAATTGGGAGCTTGTTCTCTTTATTGGTTCAGACTTATACTTGAAAGAAATAAAATTGAATAGATTTGTTAAGAACTAATTAATAAACCATTTCTATTTTTATCAGGCTGTTTGCATTTGCTGCTTTTTCAATTAAAGCTGAAGTAGGGTAGAGAGGATGAGGATTATGAATATCTTTAATGTTGCTAGGAAGCATTTACAGTGTCATTCTTTTGAACTTGTTGTCTGCAGGAGACTTGAACCCTTTTTTCTTTGCAGGAAAGCTTTCCTGCTTAGTTTCAGTAGATTAAAATCCTGAATTTCCTTTATTCTTGGATTTATGTTGAGGCATTAGCAGAAATTAATCTATAGTCCTTTTATAACTGTATTAACTGAAAACAAATAGTTTAACATTGAATACAACGATTTTAAGTACTTTTATCAAAGATTTTGCATGTCAACATTATTAAAATGATGTTTGATGCTTTAGTTTTAACAATTGCTGTAGTGGACAAGTATCTGTATGTGCAAGAACATGCAGACACAAAACACAGAATATAACGTAGATTTTGCTGGGTTTTTTTCCTACTTGGCAAGTAAAGGCAAACCATAAAAATCTGCTGATGCTGCAGAGGAACATGGTATTTCTAAGTCCATAATGAAAGACAGTATTTTCACTTTTGATCTTGAATTTTAAAGTGCTTCTATAAAAAATCAGTGAGTAGAAGTTTCAGATGTAGGTATTGGATCTTACTTGTCAGAGTAGAACCCACTTATTACAGTTTCTGATACCCGTCATTCTGCTGAACACAGAATGGGGTTTACTCAAAAATAAGTCCAACTAGGAGTGGTGAAGAACCAGATCTTTTGCTTCAAGTTCAGTCCTGTATCATTTCCACCACTGCCCCCTGCCTCCCACCCCCTAATAATCTGTCATGTGCCTTGTTTCTTGTACTGTCTAATAAACATTGCAGCAAAACAGAGTGTGCCCCTCATATATTGTGACTTTTTTTGAGTGCAAACGGATAAAAAATAGAATACGAATACGTGTTGATGAAGGCAAGAACAGGGCCATTTTGCCTCTTGATGTCGGGGCACCCCTCGGAGTTCAAAAGCCTGTTGTCTTTATGCTGCAAACTATCTAGGGCATGGCTCTTTCTGTTACATGGTTGTACAGTGCAAGGCACAAGGAGTTCTTGACCAGCTGCTGAGTCTGTAGATGCTATTTTACTAATAACAATCTTGTTATATGGAATTGGATGATAATTCAGTGAAAGAAATCATACACTTCCCTATTATCAACGTATTGCTGTCTCTCTGGTACTTCAGCTTTTCTGCTTCAGACTGTCCCTTGACTAGTCCTCTGTCTGCCTATCAATCTGTCTACAAAGATCTTGCAGTCATGTGAAGCGGATGCAGATGCACATTTGTAATGTCTTTTTGTTGATATTGTCAGTAAAAATTATTTCTTTAATCTAATTTAGAGACATGTAGGTACAAAAGATGTTTTCCATTGCAAGGGCTTGAAAACTGCAGGTAAATCTTTTACTACTTTGTGTAATACCTATAAATGTTTGTGTGGTCTG
Organism: Melanocharis versteri; assembly: GCA_013397845.1. NCBI lineage: Eukaryota > Metazoa > Chordata > Aves > Passeriformes > Melanocharitidae > Melanocharis > Melanocharis versteri. The sequence continues at coordinate 1,869,919 of VZTG01006163.1, read as the reverse complement.
TGTTGTTTTTTTTTTTTTTAATCTGAATAGTTTGTATTAAATGTAATGGAGTTTAAAGAGTGTAGAAAGATTTAAGGTTAAATATTGTCTTGAGGTATATGAAAGTTAGCATGATTTCATCAGACTCTATTTTTCTTATATATTAAATAATATTTGTTCAATCTCCTGTTATAATTGCTAGCAGAATACTGCTTTTAAGTATCATAGGGCATTATTTGAAAATAAGCTAAGGTTTTTCCTAAACTTTGGATTTCGCTTCTTTGTACATTAGTGAGGGGGAACAGTGGTGGAATTTCCAGAGATTCAGCCTTCCCTCCTTGAGCATTCCAAAACCTCAGGCTGTTTGACATGTAATTAAGCTAGGCAAACATCTGACATCAAAGTGTATGGAAGGTGATTCCCCAGGATTCTTTTACCTGCAAGGTCCCTAGGGTGGGCTGCTCTGTTTGGGGGCCAAATGGGAAAGAGAGTACCCTTTTTTGGAAGGCAGAAAGGGAGAAAAAAGAACTTGTCGCTTATTTTTCTATTTGTAAATTTTGTGTGGAAGATATTTGTAATGCGCAGTCTTGTACTGCAGTCAATGCATTTACTTGTTGAAAACCTGGAGGTGTATTACAAGTGGAACTGCTCAGTTGAAAAAATATTGCCTTGAAGAGCATTACTCTTTTAAATGCAAATAAATCTGTTGAGGGAGTTGATTCCTGAAGTGTAAAGTAATTGCAGCAGTGCAAGTTTGATTTCTGAGTGGACAGTTTGAGAGTGGTACACTCTACCCTGGGCTTAATACATTCCTCATTACTTTAAATTCTTCATTCAGGCTTAACTGCTAAAGAAGTGTTAGCAGTTCTCAAAGGCATTGTGAGTACAAGGAAGGAAGAAGGAATGAGGGGTTTTAGCCCATTCTGTATAGTCAGAATGAACAGTCGTGGCCCTTAATCTGTGGATGACAAATGCAATTCAGAAGATTTGTAGTCAGAGTTGAAAGTGTGAGGGACTTCAAGGTTAAATAGGCAGGTAGAAAATGTATGAAAAGAATATAAAAGACTAGAACTGTTCAGGGTGGAACTGCAAGGAGTCAAAAGTAATGCAGAGGGGTGGAAAGTAAGGCTGTTTTGGTTCTATTATGAGCCAAACATAACATTCTGGTTTTAATACAAAAGGATTGAATTTTAGCTTTAATTCTGAAACTAAATGTTTCTACACAAACCTTGGGACAAGTGAAGCCCGGTGGAGGTTGAGAGGGTGTAGTGGATGCCTTCCTGTTGAAGCCTGCAGCCCTGTGGATTAAAGCATTGTGCTGTGAAATGTGTGATGCTATAAACCTCTCTCTTTTCTGCTGGAATTCCCTGTGACTTAATGTGACATTGAGTAACATTCATTAGTGGTGTGAATGTTGACTACCATCCTCTAGTGGCAGTGGGGCTTGTCTTTGGTAGTGGTTCATCGTCGGGTACTTCATTCATATGCAGCCAACAATTGTTGCAGAAAATAAGGTGAATAGTGGTAGAAGATGCACTTATTTTTAATAAATTAAAAGTCAAAAAAGATATTTTGTTTAGTTAGTAATTTGCTCAATCTTTCCTCTGATAAACTCACTACTATGTTGTTCTATTCCAGTGGAAAATGACTACTTGACATAATCTTTCTGTAAGTAGCTTTCCTGGAGCTAGTAATGTAAGCCTTCTTGTTTTACCTGGGCAAATTCTGAATCTTAAACATCCACTGAGAGTATCTTACAAGAGAATGCGAGACACAGAGAGCAATATAAAATCCAGTGACAAAGTTAGCATAAAGCCCCAAGATACTAAATATAACAAGAAGTTTAGAAATAGCACTTTGGTCGACATTTTTCCAGTGATGTTTCTGATCTTTGCTTTGCAATTTCAGTATTAGACTGGTTTATATTAAAGCCCCAATATCATATATTTGTTATTTCTTTGGTGTTTTCCTGAATATTGAGCAGTTGAAACAGATTTTACCTTTCAAAATTATTTTTGTTAATGCCCAGAGATTCTTCTTTATATATATATATGTTCTGGTGTGATTCCTAAGGTCTGTCATGCATTTTTTTAGCCCGTATTTTAGTAGTGCTTTAATCACAGTCAGAAGACTAAAACTGAATTATAGTAGTAGTAGAGCAATACCAAAAATTCAATCATTTCTGAAACTTGAACTTTCAAAAGACACCCAGATTCTATTCTATTAGCAAATTTTAAGCATGAAAGTGAAGACTGATTACTTTATTGCTCTGTTTTAAATTCAGTGGTTATTTCCTTCAGCAATCTTGCTAACAGGGTTCTCTTTATCTGAAAGAGATGTCTGGTTTTATCAGCATTTGTTAGAGTAAATCTGAATTTCTATGGAAATTAGCTCATTAGTATTAATTTTTGTAGTATCTGACTGATTAATGATCTGCCTTACCATTCAAAAAAACCACAAAGATTTATTGAAAGGAAAATATTCCATAAAATTACTAATGACTAATTCTTCAGTGAACTGAGGCTTCAAATAATATGAATAAACAAGCAAATACCCATTGTTTTCTGACAGTGACTGCTCTTGCTGAAACTCAGGTGCTGCAGGCTCACATTGCATAGAATATACCAAATTTGGTTATTGCTGACATGGTTATTTTTCTTTCATTCTAGGTATTTCTCCTGGGTATTTGTAGCAGTTACTTTGTAATCATGTATTTTTCCCTGATTACTTTCTCCTTTGTCAAAGTTAGAGTTGTTTTTGCTCACAGATGAAACACAAGCTTTTTAGAACCTTTGTGAGAAGTGCCCTTGATACTGCAGATCACTTTTACTTCTTTCATATTACTGATTTTCAAATATTGGTTTTTTAAATGAATTTACATAATTATCTGCTAGGTAATTTTCTTTGTTCTAAAGATGATGTAAAACAATGATAATTGAAGTACTAGTCTTTCCTAATATTTGTAGGTGTTTCAGAGCTCTTTGCCTTCAGTTGTAAGTAAGCACAGCAGATAACATTGTAAAGCTTAATGCCACAATTAAATGAATTATGACAGGTCAGCTGAAGAATTGTATAAATGGACATTGATACAGTGCTTACTGTATGTAGGCGTGAGCATTTAAATTATAATTCGGAAAAGTATGATAAAGTGTAGCAGAACTGTGTGACTTGCAGGTTTTCTGTTAACATTCAGTTACCATTTCTGATACTGTACAAAGACTGCTGTGTTTATACTGCTTTTAAAAAAGTTTATCAGTGTTATTGCCTCATTTTAATCACTATAAGGGCATGTTTAACTGTAAGGAACTTAATAGAAGATAGGCAAAATAAATTATTGTTGTACCTAGTGCTTGAAATTTTTTTTGCTAGTTATTATTTAGAAATAATATACAAGTTACTCGTATTACTTGTTTATAAGCATGTTTCATTAAAAATCCTAATCATATGGATGTAGATTTAATTCTGTATTTTAACTTCTTTTTTTAAGTAAGTGACTATGAATATTTTTTAATATCCATAATATACTAAATATACAAGAAAATTTAGTGTTTGTTTTGTGTAGTAATTGCAACTGATAAATGGTGGGTTATGTGTTGTGTTTTAGAGCTTTAACTGCTAATCTCATATGAAAATGTTGCTTTGTAGGGCAAAACTCAGGGAGAGGGCCTGGGATTCCAGAGTGAACTTGTACATTCCTTCAGGGCATTTTTGCAAGGGAGGTTGTTGTGTTTTAAAGGTAGTTGATAAGAGACCTGCACCACCAACCCCAGACCTGCACCACCAACCACCACCATGCATTAGTCTATAGAAGGTATTTGGGTGAACATACTCCTGTACCACTCCGTACCACCATTTATCCAAGTGAAATTTCTGACCATTTGCAGGATACATTATAAATCAGGGTGTCACTACCAGACAATCAGATTTGAACATTCCTTGCATAAAGTAGCTTGCCTATATCCCTGAGGAATACATCACTTAACTGTGTTTATGTGACAGTGTTGATATGCCTGGTTTTACATGAAAGTTAGGTAGCATGTTATTTATGTCATCATGAATTCACAAAGTAGGTGGTTGTGCTTTATGTATACTGAAGTTATCTTCTCTGGACAGATCACACACAATTGAAAGATGTAATTTTATCGTATGGTTATTAATTAAATCAAGAAACAGGATTTTTTTTCTTCGGAATTGGACTTTGCTACTACCTCAGGTTTTTTCTGTGTTCTGCTCTCTGAGGTGCTGACAACAGATTAACATGAAACAGAGCTCTGTTGAACCTAATTATGTTGTAGCTCATTGTTTTGAGGATCTATAAAACTGTTCACTCCCTTTTTATGAGGCTGTAGTCACAACAAAAGGCCATAAACTGTGCCTTTTCTCTTTCCTACGGACTGGAGATTTCATTAGTTGACTCTAATAAAGGCCTGATCCAGCTGCATTTACACCTGGGAATGAATGCTTCTTTATCAGGTCTTAATCCTTAGTAGATCAAGCAGGAGGGAATGACAGCAGGATAGCTTTTGATCAGCCATAAATGTCTGAAAGCTTGATTTCTTTTAAAATTATTTGCTATTCAAATCTTGACTCAAGACATGCTTTCCTGTACTTTGGAGGAAATATTTTAAGTATGAGGCCATTATTAGAAAACAAAACAAAACTGAGATGTTTCTATACTTTCAAGCAGTTACCACTGAAACAAGATGTCCACATCAGCTAAGGGGATTCTTATTGTATGTTTTTAAATCCTCATAGACTTTGGAGAGCAGTAATGTTTAGCATGTTTAGCCCTTAGAAATAACATGGAAAGTGATGCCCTCCCTTTATTTAAAGTCTGTACTGCTTGGGAATTTAAAATTGATACATTCCTGCTAAATAGGTTTCTGTAGTGTATGTACTGTGAGACTTGTTTGGGTTATTTTTCCTTTTTTATAACTATTTTTGTTTTGCTTGTATAATATACAAATACTAAAATTATTGGATTTTTTTGTTGTTGTTTGACTGGGTATATAGAGCTCTTTTATATAGATATACTTTTAAATATTTTTTGTATTATCATTTGTATTATTTTTTGTATTATCATTTTCTCTCCATGCTGCAAGGCTGTGGATAAAGTAGAGTTGTTGATGAATTTCACTGTCCGTTTTTATGTGCCTGCACTGCTAAGCTGCCTGTTCCCCTGTTTTACCACAGGGTGTGAGCGGGGGCAGTTCCGCTGTGGCAATGGTCGCTGTATTCCTGCAGACTGGAGGTGTGATGGGGCTAGAGACTGCTCCGATGATACAGATGAAGCTGGCTGCCGTAAGTGAAACAAATACAGAGCAACTGCTTCGTAGTATAAGAAATTAGGAGATTCCAATGTGCTCAGCTGTACCTATGGTACAAGAATGAATACTGAATTGGGAGAAAACTACTAGTCGTCATGAGATACTGCAGACTCTATTTGAGTCATATTCCATGAGCTCATTTGGCTTTGGTAGACAGAAAATCAAGTAGTGCTCAGCTTCTAACTTGACTTTAACCTTTTCTTAAAAATCTGACTGTCCAATAATGCAGTTTCATATTATGACTAACGTTCTAAGTAGATGTAGAAATGTATTGTATTCTATTACTGTATTAATCCTGAATACTGGATGTATATACAGCTACCACCAGCATTACTTGTGCTCCAAATCTTTGGATTTTTCAGACCATGGACAACTAACGGTACCTACTGTGCCCAAAGTAGAGTCATGCTTAATTGTCTAGAGTTGATTGTGCTGTGTCAGCAGTTCAGGGACAACAGTTTTATCCATATGGACTGTAATATCCATGCACAAAGATTCTGTCAAGCTGAATGGAAAAGTTGTGAAAATGAAGAATTTCCCTCCACAGTCTGTTTTCAGGAACTTGGCTGTATTTTACCTTCTCAGTTCTAGTGTTCTTTGAGGTCTTGTGGGTTGGTGCAATTATCACCTCACTTACAGATTAGGCCAATCTTTGCCCCTCAGCTGATAGGGAGTGAGACTAATTTATACCCATTCTTTTTACACTGTATTATTTCTTTGCTGCTTGACCCACGTAATAATTGGAGGCCATTGACGTGTCTTGGCAGTCTGTTTTGTTGCTTAGCACTTCAGTTTCCTCCAAAAAACTGGTGTATTCCTGGGTGAAGAATGCTTTTAAACTGCCAAAACAAAATGGTGTTGTCCCATAGCAATAATGAAAATTAAACTTCATTTTTTTTAGTTAATTGTCCTTTAAAAACAATATGTTAATGTGCTATAGGTAGTGGGACACATGAGTGCCTAGCAAGATAGTTTTAAACTGTTTAAAACTGGTCTGAGGTTAAAATCATACTAAAAGATTACTCTTTGGTTCTTGAAGCAGGACTTAAAAGAGTATGCATGAAGTACATGTATGTAGTATGTGATCAATTTTATCCCTCTAATTAATTTAGTACTGATGTTATTTTGTTCTTTTCGACTCTAAATCTACAAATAGCTTTGATTTTCTTGCTCGATGCTTTGGTTAAATTGATAGTTGTGCTTGCATTTTCATCCCATGAGCACAAAGTGTTTCAAGTTGACCTTGTATTTCTGCAAAAACAGAATGCTGAGAGCAGAGATGGTCAAGACCAGAGTCCTGTTTACTGGACTGTGTTGTACTAGTGATTCTTCCAGGAGTATTAACTAGGGATGGAGTAAGCTGTGACACGGTTTCAAACATTTATTTTGATCTTTCTCTTTGATGGTTCCCTGTTGTTTGTCTATTCGAAAAGTACAGAGTGGAGCTGGAACAACAGCATTCAGATTGTTCTGATCTGACCCTCACTTTTACCTCGTGAATTCACAGGGAAGAATCATGAGCTTGTTTTGGGAGACCATGTTCTTACCAGGGATAAAGCAACTGAGGCGGAGTGAGAGCAATTGAAGAGACCCCCGTGAGACTGGGGAAGCTAGTGTGACTCTATACATAAGTGAAAAAAAGGAGCTCTGCCAGAGGGCAGTTCAGAATGTGAAAATTTTTGGGGATCTGCCTTCTAGAGGTGCTTGTGTCTCCAGGAGAGGATATAAGGCTGAAGAGTCTATGCAGTAGTTTACTAAACTGAATTTTGCCTTTGAGCATCCTTTTGCTGGTCCACTTTCCCCTCTCTGGTCTGTCCATTTTCTTTGATCTGTTAAATGCTTCGTGTGTTTCATGGAGGTTACAATTCACTGACACTTGAACCTTAGACCTTCTTTTCCCTTATGCAATTATTTTCTTTGAAAGCGCTTTCCCAGATGTCTGTGAAATGACAGTTTTTTTCATTGCTTACACTAGCACAACCTACCTGTGAGGGAAATCAGTTTCAGTGTCAGACTGATGGTGAATGTGTTCCACAGTCGTGGGTTTGTGATGATGAGGAGGACTGTGAAGATGGCTCAGATGAACATCAACAATGTCGTAAGTATTTTAACTTCCAGTGTTATACCAGCTTTGTGAAATAATGTAATTTACATAGCAGCATATTGAGAACATACGATAACAAGCCGTCTGTAAGCACAGAAGTGTCTCCGAAGTATTTCAAGAGATGAAAATATCTGAAGTCTGAAGTAGATAAAATAAAGAAAATATGTCTAAAAAGATATCTCCAGGTCTTGAAATCTGAAAATTACTCATGCTTCTTTTAATTAAAAAGAGAAAAATATAAAGTGTACACTAGTTTTATACTCGATATAAAATGTAGTAATTTCAAAAATGGTGAAATAGGCATAATAGGCTGTATGAATAGGCTGTATTCATTGGCCAAAAAAAATTCACAGTAGCATCTCAGAACTATATATAACAAAATTTAATTCTTTTTAGGTAACTTTGAAATTTATTTGTATATGAAACAGGAGGAATTATCAGTAATCAGCAAACATTGATAAATATTCTTGTATGATTTCCAGCAATGCTACTTAGTAACATCATTATTTAGAATTAAGAGAGCTGTTCTTTCTCACACTCAGAGAGGAGAAATATCTATGGTCATGATATATGGTGAGAGTCTAGTCTTTCATTATCATTTGGACAGCCTAAACTTAGAACATAATTCCGATCAGTATTTCACTTTGAACATGCTAAACCATGTACTATTCACATTTGAATTGCTGTTTTCAAGTGAAGTGTTTAGTGTTCTCTGTACAGTTTAGATTAAGAAAATAATTTAACAGTCTAAGTGCCACAGCCATAGGCTTTGCTCTTTTTTTAGTATTTATAGACAAACAAAATATGTTTTGCTGGCTTAGAATTTCATGACTAAGCATTTGAAGGGCTGTAAGTACATGCCAAAGTGGTGAGATGATTACTGCACCAAATTACATTCTCTGCAATATTGCATAAGACAAGAGAACAACTGTAGTGTTCTGAAGGATAGTTTTTCTGCCACTTCTAGTATTAAAAGTTACTTTAAGTGATGAGGATAAGATTATTTTCATTTTGATTGTGTGTATAATTTTTGATAACTTCTTTGAACTGAGCAGCTCTGGAGCTACTCATCAACCCCTAGGGAAGTTAAAATGTTTATTTTGGAAGGATTTTGCTCACAGACTTGGTTTTCGATTTTGTATCTTGATTCCATCCTCATCCACTGAGGATGGAAAATTTTGAATGATAGTTAACTGCTTTTTGCTCTCCTCTTCCTCTGAGAAGGTATCAGCACAACTGCTGGTTGTGTTTTAACTAAGGAATCTGTAGATACAAAATGCAAAATGAGCAACAGCTCTGAGTTTGACTTTGGAACTGGGTTGTTGTAACATTGTTCACCATGTACTGGTTAATCATGAGCTTTGGTATCTACACAGTGGCACTCTGCTGCTGCCATTTTTGAGTTATCTCATGGTATTTGTCCTTGTTCTTCTAAAGGGGCTTTTTATCTCAATGTTTGGGAGATCTAGAGGAGATTTTCCTCCTTGAAATACTAAAAACTCTTCTTGGGAAGACTGGCCAACAGCTCTGGAAGTCATACATGCAGAAATTTGTTTTACTTTATTGTCCTGCTCTTGTTTTTCCTCATGACACTAGTATCCCAGTAGCTGATCTTATTTTGGGAACACTGCTGACAGAAGAAGGCATAGAGAGCCCCTGAAGAGCAGCAGATGACAAGATGCCAATGTATAGACTGAGATGATGTTGACATATAACATGAGTTTGAAAGAAACAAATGTGCAGGTGGCAGAGGGAAGGAAAAGTTAGTAGTAAGCTTGCCCTTCAGCCGTATCTTCACAGATTTGTGTTAGTTTGCCAAAGAACTGAAAGTGTAATTTAGCTATAGTGGAATCTAAGTCGAATTGAACAGCTTTATGTGGTTATGTTTTACTGACATCTGTCAAGAGAAGAGATATAATTATTCTCAATCCTCCATTAGTTATATATGCAAACTATTCCTGACTGTTGAGGGCCTGGCTGTATTAGAAAGTGGTGCCTTACCTCCAACTCTGCTGTGTTTACATTGTGACATTCTGATTGACTGAATAACTTACAGTTACTGACAGATTTTGACCCAGTAAATAAAATAAGGGAAAACTTTAAATCAACGAGAATTGGTAATTTAATGTTTTAGGCAGAATAATTATAGGGAGGTAATTTTAAACCTAGAAATCAGTTCTTCAGTGGAGAAAAGCAGTGACCTTGCAGGCTACAGGAGCCCTCCCAGAGCTATGCTATCTGCCATGTGTTTGTCAAGTGTTCTTTAATCCCCTTGAGTACACCCAGATACACAGGGAGAGAGTGTTATACCGATATTTATGAGAAAGATGAAGTAGTTAAAGAGGAAGGAAAATATTTGTCCTTATAAAAAGTCTTGGCTGATAGGAAAGACTGATTGTGTGCCTGTTTGTTGCAGCGGGAAGGACGTGCTCAAGTCAGCAGTTCACGTGTTCCAACGGACAGTGCATCCCGGGCGCGTACTGGTGCGATCGAGTGCAGGACTGCACTGATGGAACAGATGAAAGAGTCTGCCGTGAGTCTGAACTCCTAGCATGAGATCTGGTTTCATCTCATCTCTCTGTGGCATTTTAATACATTTGTAAGATTAAAGGGCTTGTTGATAGACAGGATGACCACAATATGCTTTTTGTTACCAGAGTTTCATTTCAGATTCTTCTGTGTATTAGAGCTGATGTTCTGGTACAGATCTGTTATCACAGAACTCAAGTGCAAACTGCCACCACAGGATCAGGTCATATTTTTCCTCATTGTAAGAAAGATAATTAATATTGCAATGTAAAAAAGCAACTGTGTTTAATTGGCTTATAGCTTTGGGACACTTGGAGCTAACTTTGCAGAATGTTTTAATATTATTTTTGCATACTCACATACTCCATATGGAATCAGTAGTAGTTATAGCCTGTACAGAAAAGCAAAATTTGACTCCAGATGACTTATTTGAGGAGACTTGATCCCTTCGAAAGCAATTGTATTCTAGAGTGCAGCTTCCTGTGGGGATGATCTAGTCATATTGTATTCAGTATTGTGCCAACAAAATGCAGATGGACAAGTAGTTTTTTTCAGTCTAACTTCCCCAGAGTTGAGGCTGCTTGTCTGGTGACAGTCTCCCTAGATTCTGGCCTAGGTTGAATACTGATGGAAAGGGAAGCTGGCCACAGAATAGAGGCCATGCTTTTCGGGAATGTTTTTTGTCTAATACCTACAGAACAGTGTGTAACAGGCATGTCTGCTCATTGTTAGTCTTAAGGAAAAGCTTCACACATCCTGAGTGACATCTAACATATAATCTGCTATTCCAGCTGTTAGAACATAGCGTGCGTTTGGGAAACTTCACTTAGAACTAGACCCAGGGTGGGAGGTGGAGGAAAGGGCTAGGGCGGTAATGCATGGACAAAGAAACAAGAAATAAAAATGTTGTTAATGGCTGTGCTTAGGGGAAAAAAGGGCATATGCATATGCTGTGTAAAGGAAGACTATATAGTCAGCTGACTGCTAATGTGGTTTATCCCTGACTCACAAGTGGCTAAAATTGTCCCTATGTAGAATGAAAGGGGATTTAGGATCGTATGATACTCTGGAATAAAATGTTGCTGAGTCATCCAGCTTGGGACTTTTTCATGTGATAGACCCACAGCCGCTTCTGAAGTCACCAATACAAGTGGCTAAAAGCCAAGATTCAAAGTACCCCATCTCATTGCTGGAAGAATATCTTCTGTAGATTGCCATTTTTTTCTCTTAAAGTTTAGAGGAAGAAAAGAAGTTGGTAACTTAACTTAGCAAATCTATCACACATGAAAAAAATCCTGAAGAAAAGATATCTGTTTTAAAAATGTATTATCTGTGAATTAAAAAACTGGAACTGCTGAGCATCTCTGAGAAACCTGTGAATAGTTTTTGAATACAGTGTGGAACAGCCAGGTGCCATGGTGTGATTGTTATAATGCAGTAAATCTGTGTCAGTCTGGGAGTGGAGTCCTAAGGATGATACTTAAAGCTCTTTTTTCAAACTAGAAGCTGCTGTGATGTTTTAAAATTGAAATACAGATTTAATTTCATGTTTAACATTCTCAGCTAGGTAAATTAAGGAGGCAGTTCAGAAAGGGCCCTCTAGATACATTAACAGTAGCACTGTACTGCTGTGGGGGAAACCCAGTCATTGCCACATCAGCAAATAGGCCCCTGACCGTAGTGAGGGCAGCATATTTAGCCCCAAGGAGACGGACTGCCTCCTGTCATTCAACAGCCTCTACTCTGGTTTATTAGAATATGTGTTGACAGTCCCTCTAAGACAGAAGAATGACTGTGACTTGGAAGCTTGAAAGTAGGTTGGACCAGTTTAAAGAAATGTGAGAGTGCTGAAGACATGAGGATCCAAGAAGAATGTAATGACAAGACTCTTGAGGAAGGCTGGTTAATTTTATTGCCTTTTTGTCTTTGCAAGGCCTGGAACTTTCAACAGAAGCCATAAAATAAATTTTACAGTTTGGTGATTTTATGATTAACTGTATAGTACAGATTAGTGTATGTGATTTTTGTAGCAGATTCTAAGACTTGCTTTGAATGTTCATTTTTCCCACTGTTTAGTGTATTTCCTTTTCCACGTTATCTGATATAAACAAATATAAGAGGAATAGTACTATTTTGGCCTTTTCCTTTGTCACTAAATTCCCCTTATTTGATTTGAACTAAAAGTTTTCATAAATAAAAATGAAACATCCATGAACAACAAAGAATAAAGCTATTTATAATTGATTCTGGCATTTCACGGAGCATAACAAAATGCAAACTTAGGTCCCTTTACTTACGCTTTGCACTCACTCATCTGTCTGGAAACAGATTTAGATTGTAAAGAAGATAAAGTTTTATTTCTGAATTAGTTACACTATTTAAGAAAACAGTCAAATGCAAAATGTCACCAATATAAAGTTAGTCTGCAATTAAACATGTAAAAAACCAGAACAAAGGAATTCAGAGCCTTAGTCCATTTTATTGCTAATGGGATTAACAGCAAGGGAAAACTACCCATGCAGAGGCTAAGATAAACATCAAACCATGTTTCAGCTGCAGGTCATACAATTAGTGCACTGAAGCTGTTTTGATTTCATAAAATTATGGCTTTTAATTTTTTTAAATACACATATTGGGCTGTTTTCTAGCTTTTTTGAATAGTCAGCAGCTAGCAAATACTTTAAAACTTTAGAAACATAGAATGAAATGGCAGACTATTTCGGGTAGCAAATAATTTTTGGGAGTAGGCAGCCAATACTGGTGTAATTTTTCTGTATTGCATACTTTATTTCTTTCAGTTAAAGGTAGAATTCTCTCTCCTGCCTCAGCTTCATGGTTGAAAAATGAAAATCCCGGCCATGTCCATTTTGCTTTACTGTGGCAGAATAACCTTTCTGGATAGTGCTCTGGCAGCTGAGCTCACTGAGGCTGTAAGGGAGAAAGGGCAGTACTTTAAAGACATACTGTTTGAAACTAGTGGGCTGAGTGTGGCCCAAGAGACACTGGATTTTTGATTCTAATTTTGATGTTGAGTTGCTGCCATAGGTCAACTGCCTAACCTGTGAATTCTTGTCTCGTTTGCTATGCTAAATAGCTGTTGTGGTCAGGAAGTGGGCAGCTGGCTCTGGGATTAATTTGCAGAGACCAGAGTGAAAGTGAACAAAGATCAAGAACTGAAGAGATCATAAGGGATGTAGACCAAGAAGGAAGAAAAAGGCCATAGTCCGAGACTAATATTCTGGATGTTGGACAAATTCCATGTAGCAGCTATAGGACAAGGGAGAAGTTCAGACTGAAGGATGTATCTCCACCAGGAAGAGTTTGGGACAGGGAAGTAGCAAAACTGGAGCAAAGGCAGCCAGCCAAAGGCTAGAGTCTCAGGGATCAAAATCAGGAATTAAAGCCAGGAATGAGGGTCTGGTCTGTCTGCCAGCTCTGAAAGCATCTCTGCTATGAACACTGCCTGGTATCATGCATCTTATAAGACTCCTGGGCTTGGAGTAAGTCTCCCTCCTGGTGTCTCTGGTAGGCTGTGAGCTGTCTGGGCGACAATTTGACCACTGTGAGGTGGTGACTCATGGCAGTGAGTCAAAGGGTTTTAATTAACTTTTATTTTGTAAAATGTTTTTACATGTTGCAATAAAAGACACTTGTTAGTAGGGAATTGCTTTTTTTTTTTTCTCTTAGTCCTCCTGCTTGTAACATGGGTTAGGGTTATGGAAGCTTACACTGCTGACTGTGACAGATATCAGCTTGTGCTGAATCAAGTATTAATTGCAACTATTTCCTGTTGCTGTTTTTGTGTGGATTTATTTCCAGCTTGGAGAACAGAAGTGTTAGGCAGAGAGCAAAACAATGTAGGTTTAGCAATTCCTGTGATACAGGTTTCAAACATCTTCCGTGTGTACATTGGAAGAGGCCATTTAAATATATTTGCAACTGTTGCCTCAAAACAATTACAAGGAACAAGGTGTTTCATCTGTCATTTGTGCTGGCATTTGCCAGTTATTTATATTTTGCAACTGAAGTGTTGGAATGCATCTGGGAGACAGATTGTGTAGAAGTATTTTGGCTAAGAAAATGCCTGAGGGGAGGGGAGAGAAAGAAGAGCTCCCTTTCTTCCTGAGCATTGGAATGAACATAGGTGAAAAACATTCCTCCTGTTTTCACAGAGCTCATATTATCTTCTAGGAATTGTCATGATTACAGAAACATTTCTTCTTTTTAGTTTTCTGTAAAATTAGCCACAGGTTCGTGGGAGGAAAAGGTAAAGGAAATTGTATTTATGTTGGAGGCTATCGTCCATTCAAAACAAGGGGAAAGAAATCAGTGTTTATATTTTTTCCTGTCCCTTCACTTCTCTCTTAATGCTGTGTTCGTATTGTCTCCTTTCACTCTCTCTTGTACAGCTGTATTCCCAGACCTCCTTAGGTGCAAACTACCTACCTTGTTGTCCTTTTAACTCAGAACCTTATCCTTCCTTTTTCGCTCTTTCTAGTCCATTTGTCACCAACCTAGAAAGAAAAAAGTTCCATTGCCTTGAAGAGAATCCCTTCAAGTCATTCACAGAGCACTGATGCTTTTTCCATATGCTCCCTACAAGACAGACAATACGATCAGTTTCTCTGATTGTTCTTGAATAGCTGGGGGTTTTATACTCAAATGCCCTAATCTTGGATCAGGTGGTACAGAGAAATCTTAGTTTAAATAAAAATTCAAATAAAAGCTGGGAAATGTTTATTTTGCAAGCCCGTAATGCAGCGACTGATGTAAGACCTTTCCACTTAAATTTACGATGTCGTGATACTCACTCTCCAACTTCATTTGCTGGAGAGCTTTCCATTAAGCAGGATTGTACAGGTCTTTCAGTTTTGGGAATTAATCCCATTCCTGCCCTCTCACTGCCAAGGTTCAGATTCTTCTTTTCCTTTTGCTGCATTTGGTGATAGGAGTAGGAGAACTAAGCTCATGGCTAATGTTTTCTAAATTTTTGAGAGAAAGGGAGTTTAAGTCCTGGGGATTTTTCAATTGCAAGGACAGTCATTCCTTTGTTTTCAGATGTCCTGCTATTGTTATGAAGTTCTATTTTGGCTTCCTTCATTCTCTCAGCATTGAGCCCTCACAGAAGCCAGCATTTCTTCCTTGATTCTTTCACCTTTTCTACTTCTCCTCACATAAAAGTGACCCAGGTACTGAGGAACTGTCCTGATGGCACAGATGCTCCTGAACGATGCAGTGCATTGGCTAGAGCCTTTGGTGTAGCTCACAGCTTTACCATTTTTTGTGAGGCTTAGTTCTTAATGCCCCAGATAACTAAACCAATTTATTAAAATAATATGCTATGAGGTGCAAAGAATACAATGTGCAATGCAGAATGCAGTGAAAAATATCTTTCAGATCAGTGAGTAGGCTGTGATCAGAACTATTATTTACTAACCTTGGTCTTTTGACAAGGGATTGGAAATGGGATTACCTGTACAGAGTTAAAAATTAAATTAATCTCCATCAGGCTTTTCAAACAATGTTCTTGCTTGTGCAAGTACAATTAAAATAAAGATTCCGCACACTGGTTTTGAAAAGAGAACAAGAAAAAAAAGCATTTGTTCACATTCTGGTAAAACACCAATTTAGTCAAATGTATATTTTGGAGTATCTTCAAAACATCTTTACTTATGGCTCTTCTTGGTATTTTTTTAATAGTGATTGTATTTATATGATACACTGTGCTTTGTAATATAGTAAAGATTTTGCTAGGCTGAAGACATTTCCAGGCCTGCTGCTGGAGAGAAGACTTTGACAAAGTTTCCCTTCTTGTAAGGGAGTTTAATATGAGCTTGAGAAAATCTTATTACTGGCTAGAACCTTAGTCTGCCTGGGCATTCTTGAAGAAACAGGCAGTGCAAGGCAATGGGTTCAATTGTTTATTTGTTTGACATCAGTCCATTGGAAGCAGTTTGGAACATCACTGGAGGTATTTCTGTGGGATATGAAGAATAGTGAGGAAAATTACAAAACTGTCCATTATAAATCCCATGGAAGCTTTTCTGCTGCAGTGCATTTACAAGCACATACCTTGTATTCTTTATTTTCTTACGTCTGCCCTATGATACAGTGTTCTTGTACTGCCATAGCTGTTTCTGCTGGGCCATAGAACTCCTGATGGTTCCTCCCTGCGATGCCTTCTCTGCTTTCAGACAGGGAAGAAGCATTAATTCCATGGTGAACTTAAAACTTGGCCCCAGGTCAGGCCTTTCTTTAGTACTTTCTGTAGGCAGAGCTAACACTTCAGAACCCATGTTGTTTCCAAAGCATTATGACTTTTCTCTAAGCCTAACTGAAGCAAGAAAAGGATGAGAAGCTTGTGTTAGGAAGGTGATTGTCTGGTTGAGAAGTGGGCTCAAAGAATGCTTAGGGCACATGTTGACATTGTCAGACTTTCAGAGTGGAAGATTGGGAACTATCACTAGAAGGCCACAGGTAGTAATGCTGTAGCTGGAACTCTGCTAATCTGCAGCTACTGTTCTTCAATTAGGCACGCGCTGCTCCTACATGCAGGTTGCCACCTTATATTAACTGCAGTGAAAACAAATGAAATGTAAATTATTCAGCTGGGGAGAGAGTCTGGCTAGAATTGTAGGGGCCATGAACACAGCTGCTTATCCTCTCTTATTAACAATTTACAGTTAAAATCATATAAGCCTATTCCATAGGTAATTGAAGTCTCATGGGAATATGATAATACACAGAACAGCAGAAGCAAGCAAAATTGTTTGCCACTGTCTGTAAAAGTGGCAGGTTTCTTGAGGTCTGCTTGAAGCAATTTTATAACCCGTGTTTTGAATTCCAAGAATATGAATGAAAATGTGCCTAGGGGAGAGCCTTCTCTATCTGCTTTATTAACTCTTAGAGAAGTAAAATGGGATATGAATTCAAACTGGAAATCTAAAAGGTGCAAAATGTCATTTGGCTCTTCTGTGTCTTGAATTCATTTATCTTCTGTATAGAGACCAAAGTTCAATAAATCTCATTTTAAAAATGAACAATTACTTTCTTTCTTACTTGCCATTTGACCAAAAAATGTAATTTTTATCTACATGGCAACAAGCTAAACTATAAGCTCATGTTCTCCTAGTCAACTCTAGCATGTGAATATGCTTACTTTATTTGGATACTTCCACTGAACTCACTGTCTACTTGTATAAATGTTCTCAGAATCCGTTTTAAGTTGTTTGAAATAATCCCTTGTATTTGCCTATAGGTCATCTATATAAGTAGAATATCCAAAACCTAAAAAATAATTACTTCTGCAGAATCTGTTTTCTTTTGTGAAGGGGGAGCAAGTAATAAAAAACAGAAGTTCTAACATTGTTCGTGGAACCTGGAAGTTTAATATCCTTGGCTTAATTGGAACAAAACCATAAAAACCTGAGGTCTCTGAGTTTGAGAACTCATGACACTTTAAGAGGACCTAGGAACTGTAAATTTCAGGAACCCTTTTGCTATCTAAACACTTTTATTAAGATCAGGATAGTGAAATACTGAGGCATAAATAAATAAATAAAACAAATGTTCCCTGCTTGTTCTCCTTTTATGTTCCATTCCTTTCTATAATATTGCAAACCGTTTGGGTTGCAAATCTTTTTGAAGTGTGGGAAGGCATTGAATTTTTGTCTTGTTGCTTGCAAGGTTTTGTAGCATGCATCTAAAGGATATTCTTGATAATTCTGTTGGAGAAGACAGTATACTGTATAAATGGATTACTAGTATAAGACTACTAGTAATGGAATTTTGTATTCCCTTTTTCCTTTAAACCAAGATATTCTATTGACACTTAGATGGATGTGACTCATTATAGTCTATCATTCCTTCTAATATAAAGGATTCTTTATTTTAGACTACCCAAGGTGTGAACAGTTATCGTGTGCAAATGGAGCATGTTTTAATGCCAGCCAGCGATGTGATGGCAAAGTTGATTGCAGAGATTCTTCTGATGAAGCTAATTGCAGTAAGTCCCATGTGCGGAGTGATCCCACAGAAATTTGATTTATAGACCTTCTTTTGGAATTAAACACTGTAGTTTTCTGACAGATTTTCTGTATGTGTTTCTGTGCTAAAATCTTTTTCAGCTCGTGGATGTACCAGTACGCAGTTCCAGTGTGCTAACGGAGAGTGCATCCCGCGAGCCTTTATCTGTGACCATGATGATGACTGTGGAGATAGGAGTGATGAAAACTCTTGCAGTATGATGTTTCTTTTTTTCCCCACTTCCTTTAACTGTTTTACTAAGACCTGGTTCAACCACATAGCAGGAAGCAGATTGCTTGGCTATACAGCCATCAAAAGCTAGTCACTGTTCTACAAGTACTCTTCTGTATAGAAAGATGAAAATTGCAGTGCTACTTTGATAGACTTTGTCTTCACTGCTAAGTTCCTGCCTACATGGTTACTATTTGAATTTGCTGGATTGAGTGACACTTTGGTTCTTAATACATATAGTTACACTTATGTTGTTGTCATCTTCTTAATTTCAGCATGAACCAAAGGTAATTCATACCTAAATGAGAAGAAATGAGAAATATATACAAAATATGGAACTGCCTCAGTTTTTTAGGAGATATAATAAATTATCATCTTTGAGACAATATTGTTGTTTTTAACCTTTTAGCTGCTTAGACCGGTTAGATTTTCTCATGTTTCTTTCCATAGCTTATGCAACTTGCAGAGGCAACTTTTTCACTTGCCCAAGTGGCCGTTGCATTCATCAGAGCTGGATTTGCGATGGAGACGATGATTGTGAAGACAATGAAGATGAAAGAGGATGTGGTAAGTACCACTGCTAGCTTCCACTGGTATTTTCAGAGGAAGATGACACTAAACTACATCTATGAAATTTAGAACAGTCAAGATGTTCTGAATACATCTCATTTCTTCTAAAACCTTAGAATTCATTTTTATTTATTTTTTTAACTTCAGCAATATTTTTGTTGTTGTGTGTGTGAGAATTATTGTGATACTGAGTGTTATGCAAACTAAGTTTAGCATATAGCAAAACCTTTTTTTTTTCTTTTATATATTCTCTTTTATATTTTGTTTTGGTTCTTCTGTCTACGGAGATTTTTCAGGTCATCTGTTAAGAGACATGAGGCTTTTAATAACCAAAACCCATTGATTCAGAATGAAATTAACTCAGATCCTGCCAAGATTTTTCATGTAAGAAACAGAAGCTTTACTGAATGAAAGTGTGATTGAGTCCTTTTTCATTGGTCTTTTCTATTATGGACATTATTCTCTTTATTCAGAGAGCATTTATGTGTTTTGAAACCACAAAACTATTTTTGCACCATTTCTGGTGCACTAGTTAGTTTAAAGCTAAATGGTGTCGCTGTTTCTAACAAAGCAGAAAACTAGAGGGATTCATGTGTTGTCTACCCATATATCGTTGGCATTGTAGTTTGAACTTAAAAGAAAACATGACAAATATAGATAATGTTTCTTTATAGTTTTTCTGTGCAAGAAACAGAAATTGAATGTCAAAGGATAGAGTTGCTTCGGGAATCTGTTAGAGAAGAAATTTTAAGAAATTTTAATATTTGAAACGTACTCTTCATTATATCTTTTTCTTTTCCATAGAAAGTGGTCGCCATGAATGCTACCCAGGAGAGTGGGCCTGCCCTGGATCAGGGCATTGCATTCCGATTGGAAAAGTGTGTGATGGAGCTGCAGACTGCCCTGGAGGAGAAGATGAAACTAACATCACTGCGGGGAGACACTGCAGTATGTATTAGAATGAAAAACATACACAGAATAGCAGAAACATCAGCATTAGTATCTTTTTACATTCATCTTTTGTCTCCTAAACAATACTGAAATTTTGGAAGCTCAGTATTTTCATTGGCACTGTTTTGACTGGATGATCTGAAAGACGCATATATACTGCAAAGAGACCATTTCTTTTGTAGAATTTGTACATGAAATTTTACAAATAAGAATTTAAACTTGTTCTCCATACCCTAAAATATGTTCACAAAGGCTGGGAAAGGTGTGCTATATGCCTTCTTTGTTTAAATATCTGTTTGTCCCTTCATGTAAGTAAGAAGTAATGTTTTGTACTGATCAGAACACAGCATTGAATCAGTATATCCTAAGCTTTGACTAATTCACTTTAAAGATTAAAATTTCAAAAAATATCTTTTTACCTGGGACGTCTGTTTCTCTAGTTACACTGGTACACTGTTTTTTTTCTGTTGGAGGCAATGGGCATGCATAGTCCCTGTTAATTTCACTCGAATCCTACAGATATCGAATCCCTCTGAGGACAAGGACCGGTGTAATTTAATTTCTAGGAAGATAAAAATTCCTATTAACAAAATCATGCCTTTTGGAATAGGAGGCCAGAAAAAATAAGAGGAAATGAAACCTTATTGTAAGAAAGAACCTCTTGCTTTGCTGAGTAGTTTGGTAGTTACAGCAGAGATGAGCTGCAAAGCAAGGCATTTAACAGAAGAAATTGAGGAAAAGGAAAATGCTGATTTTCACCTGCTTCTTTGTTAAGTGTTTTACAATCATAACTTATTCGCCTATCCCTGAATTATTTATTAAATAGTAGTACAAGGAAAAGGAGAAGTAGTGAAGGAAAAAAGAGACAGAGAGAGAAGGAAAGGATAAAGAAGTGTTGGTCCATGAACAGAATGCAAACAGTATATTCTAACATTTTGAAGTAATATATATATTCTTCTTAATATAACCTAGTAGGGGTTTTTTGCAGAGAAGAGTAAGTGCTGAGGTTATGTGCCAATAGATGGAGTGTAAGGATATATTGCTCACAAGTGGGTCTTGTGGAACCAGGGAAAGTTTTGATGCATTGCAGATGGCTTCCTCTGGTCACCTTTCTGTGCAGCACTTACCATTGGTGGTACATATAAGACCGATGCATAATTCATCAGCATAACTCTGTTCTAAAAACCTGTTAAAAACCGTCCTTTATCTTCCGTGTTCCATGCCCTTGCTTGCATGTATGTAAATGTATTTGATTTTGTGGAACTTGGTACATAATTTTCTCTGCAGATTAGTTTTAAGAAGCTGTACTTGAAATTGAAGGCTCATCATAGAAAAGACTTCATCTTTGTAACTCTTGCTAAGGCAGAAAGCTGTTCTATTGGTAATGTATGTGTTTCTGAAATATTTTATTTCCCTTTCAGACGTATCACGCTGTGCTGCGCTGAGCTGCCAGTATCGCTGTCATTCCTCTCCATCGGGAGGGATGTGCTATTGCCCTGCAGGATATACAATAAGTAGCAATGACAGTCGTACTTGTATTGGTGAGTAAAGTCCAGTGGTTACAGATATCTAGTACCTTCTCACAACTCATTGGGAAAGTTTGGATTCCAGGAAGGTGAGTAAGTTTGAATTGGGTTGCATGTACTGGCAAAGAGAAAATCTCAGGAGTCAGCAAATGTATGAAAATTTTAGTAGCGCAATGGCAGCATGGTGACACAGAAACAAACCAGAGAGATATCAAAAAGACCTCTTTCACTTAGACCTAAAGACATAGTGACAGTGTGATTAGGTTTAAAAATATGTACTGTTGGATGGCTGGTTTATTATAAAAATATTTTACTGGTCTTTAAGCATTTACATAGAGAGAGTTTTTTTCTGCCTCAGTGATGTGTGTTGTATGCCTGGAGAAACAGTTAATGATGTTGAATTGTTTGGTACTTTTGGAAAGTGGCTATATATGAAGACAGCAGAACATTATACTTGAAAATAAAAAAGGTGCTTTGTATTTGCACTACAGAAAGGCTGTGTCTTCTGTGAGGTTTCAGTATATACATAATTTACATGAAAAAGAAGAATATTTACAAGAATGCAAAGGTAACTGGAAAGCTGCTGTAACATGGTAGTACGAATTATTTATCTCAGTAGCTGGAAATAGAGTAAGTTCAGAATCATGAAAGTTAGCACTGCCTAATAAAAGAAACAGGGTAAATATCTCTTATGAGTTTTCAACCCAAGCTATGGTGTTTGTGCTATTAAAAGCATTTCAGATGCTCAGTCTCTAATGAGATTTTTAATATTTTTGAGAGTACTGGGTGACCCAAGGCTGTATAAGCTGCAACGGCAGAATGGTTGCTCTTTGTAGAGACAGAGAAATAAAGCCCAAAATTTCCTCTGTTTTTTCACACTTTTGTGGGAAATACATGAAGGACACACTCCCAAACCTGGTGCAGTCTCAGTGAGTCTTCTGTTATTTTTTGACTGCCCTGTAAACCTAGGTGTCTGATTCTGGCTTCTAAATCTGAGTCAATGTATTTTGGTTTGCCAAAACCTAGGCATATATTTGTTGTTGAAGCAAAACTTGTCGTGAAGGAATGGCTGTCAGTACTGTATAATTCCAGATCTTAGTACTCTATCTGTATGGTATTTTGCATACTAAAAGGAACTTTTGCTTGCTGGTTCTGGTGCACAGACAGCTTTTAACTGTAAATCAGATACCTGTTAGCATGGTACTAAGTATGTTCATTAAAACACTGCCTTCTAGTAGGGCTTAAAGGCTTGAGCACTACACTAACATAAAGCTGGGGCTCACCTTCAGAGTAGGCTTAAATCCAGCCAAGTCTTTTTTTGTGCCAGGTGTAGAGATCCATTGCAGGAAAAATACTGCATAGACATATTCCGTATCGTGGAAAGTAGACAATGACATCCCTTCAAGTGATTTTTCAATTTCTCCTGACAGGTGTGGTTTACATTTTATTTGGTTGGTTGGTTAGGTTTTTTTTGGGAGGGGGCAGAAGTGCAGGTAGGTCCTTGGGCAGGAAACACAGGTTTTTTGTTATCCAGAAATACAAAACTGAAACATTGTGGAAAAACATGCAAACCCTCTTTCTTCATGCTATAGTTTTGCAAATAGGTATAAAGCAAGCAGAGAAGACAAACTTGCGGCTTCTTAATTATGACATCACTTTTATACAAAGCATATTTTATAAATATGCCTTATTCACTTGATAGACTTTGATGACTGTCAGATGTGGGGTGTCTGTGACCAGCTGTGTGAAGATCGTGTGGGACATCACCAGTGCCACTGTGTGGAAGGTTATTTCCTAGAGCATCACCGGCATTGTCGAGCCAACACTTCAGGTTAGTGTGCTTCAAGTGCATTGCTGTGCAAATAGGTAGAGCTAGGTAAAATGGAGTAGTTCTCATGTCTGTGCCATACTGCTCTCTTTGATTTTAACTCTGCTCTTAAGGACTTACGGTCAGGACAGCTTTCAGAATATCAGCAAATATCAGAACTCTGCATCTTCTGGCATGTGTAGGTTGGTGTTGATTGCCTCATCAGGGCTGTTTCTCCTCTAACCAACAAATGTCTTCTAGGCTCCATTGCTTTTTCAGCACTCCTGACTTCTGCAGAGTTGGGAGGTTATTGCCAGAGTACTGCCAAACAAAAAAAATTCTTGTTTCCATGGGAGACAATTTTCTGTCATGCTCTCTATGGAACTTAGTGTGATCAAGAAATCAGGAAACCTTGCTTTTTCTAGAACTGTGCCAGAAGATAGTTTTGCTGAATGGTGAGATCAAACACTTGCCTGTGAAAGAAGCCATGCTCTTGGCTTCGAGTGTCCCAGAGTCTGAGCTCTGCAAGAATACTTGTCTCTCACTGTGTAGTTCCTCATCAGCTGTGGGCTGCTGCTCCTGACCTCCTGCTCTGTTCTGAAAGCAGGCCCTAGGAAACTCTGCTTTGTGGAGATGTAATGTCCCAACAGGCTTTTGTGTAAGGCAGGTGTTCCTGCCTGCAGAAAATCAGTGGGAATGGGAGTTCCTGCTTGGCATAGCTGATTAGCAGCCTTGTTTCTTAGAAAAGCAAGAACTGCTCAGTTTACTCCCTTTTCCTTCTTTCTTCAGCCACATCTGTGGACCAGTCTTCATCTCACAATTTAAGTATTTCTCTCTTATAAATGGTACAATTTAGTACCTGCTATGAGTCAGTTTCACTGGGCTCATTTTAGCTTTAATAGAAATACTCTTTTAGTGTTTAGATGCACAGGAGTTTTGTAAGTTTTACTTGGTGGGGCTTTAAATAGCTGTTCCTGCCTGATTTGCTCCAAGTGTAGAAACCAAAGGCAAATCACAGCAAGTTAGTACTCACATAGAAACATTTATACAGATTGCAGTCTGAGCATCTATTCAAAACTTTGTGTCCAGTGTCTATGAACCACTGTGTATATACTGCAATGTCCCTTTGCAAAATATCTTGCCTGCAGAGTAATCATATCTTTGTCACCCCTGCTTCCAGCTGGTGTTGCATCGATTATTTTTTCCAATGGCCGTGATTTACTGATTGGAGATCTTTATGGAAGAAATTTTCGTACTTTGGTGCAGTCACAGAATCGTGGGATTGCAGTTGGAGTGGACTTTCACTTTTACCTGCACAGAATCTTTTGGACTGATACGGTGCAAGATAAGGTTGGTAGAAATTTCAAGAAGAATATATTTTTGTGTATCTGGAAGTAAAGAACTGCAAGAGGCAGAATGTGTTGATAGGCCCTCATTTTTGAGAGCCAAAGCTGGCTGTATTTTTGTTTTCTAACAAAAAAGCTCCTTGAAATGTTTTATGTTAATGACTGCATTTTTTCAACTATACTATTACATGTGACATATTAAACAAAGAATCCTATTATATGGGAATGTCTTGAGCAACTTTTAATTTTACTTGAGACTGAGTCCAAAAAACTAATTAAGAGAAATAGTAGACATTCTTTCAAAACTGAGCAAATTTTTCTTGGTAATTTTTGAAACATGATCGTTTAAAATGTAAAAGCTGTGTGCCTTCCAAGATGATAAAAATCAGATTTCTTCATGTACTTCAAATGGCACTGTAATTGAGCTTGAATAACAAATATTGACAGTATTTTGTGTAATGAGCCAATATTGTGTTACTTTTTTTTTTGTTTTTTAAGAGGAATTATTTTAGCTTCAAGATACAGTAGAGCAGAGTAATTTAAAAAAAACAGTCTGGAGACTCTTGTGGAAGTTGGATGGCAGCCTTGTTTTTCTCTGTGCATAACTTATGGAAACCAAAAAAGTCTCAGGTCAAATGCTGAAACTCCACAATCTTTGTCCTCATGTTGATTGTCATGCAGAATGAAGGAGAATCTGTGACTTGGCTCCTGCTGACACCACTAATGGATCAATTTGGTGTCACTGTCATTATTCTGAATCTACACATAAGCTGTGTAATAAAAACTATAGTTCTCACTACAGTTCCATGCTGTGGGAAAGAACATTCACTGCATGGCTGTCAAGTAGGACAAGATTTGCATGCACAATTTTTGACTCGTTCACAATTCTGGCATTTTTATTGTGGCTGTAGTAGGTTCCTATTGCTGCAGTTGCTTTGTCAATGGTTGAATTTAGTCAGGGTCAAATCTGCACTTTTATGAGACAGGAGATTTGTTCTGTCTTTGTAATAGGTATAAATAAAAGATAATATGGGGTTTTTCACTGCACACCCCAGGTGGCCAGGACTGCCTTTTTATCTGCCCAATATAGTTTAATCCTAATTAATTAAGATTAATTAATCTAATTAAGTCCTAGCTAGAATATCCAGATGAAAACAATTGCAATTAGAATTTTCTTAAATGATGAATATTTCCACCTGATGGCCTAAAATAATGATATTACTGGGGCATTTTTGTCTTTTTTAAGACTAAGATGTAAACTGAACCAGAAAATTGTGGGTTGTGTTTTGTGTCATCTTTATCTCATTTAGTGTACTGCCAGATAACCTAATGCCCATAAGCTCTTTCATCAACAGGGTTTCTGAAGAGTAGAGTAGACAGTTAAGTGGTTGTCTTGATTATTGTTACCTGGAACTGAAGAATATTTAAAATGACACAACTCTTTCCGCTCTTATTTTTCTTGCATGTATTTACTTGGTAATCTGTATTTTCAGTTAAATGCATTCCAAATCTCATGCTGTTGTTCCAAAACAAACAAACAAACATCTACCTTTTTATATTATGCAGTGTTACAATCACACGATTACTGTACATGTAAAATTGTTGTATTTGGACTGTTTGCTTCATGTAGCTCTGAACTTGCTTGTAAAATAACAGCACTAGTCTTCTTGAGCAGGATGCTGTTAAAATTAGCCTTAGATAAAGGAGACCACAAGCTGAGACCTCCTTTCTGTGAGGATGGACAGCTTTCCCTTTCTTTCTTTGTTTTGCTACTTCCCCTTACTGGTTGCTGTAGTAAGAGCTCCCCCTCTTGTTTCTGGCCACTGTTGAGTATTTACCAAAGCATGATCGTTTGTTTTCAATCAATGAAAATACTGGGTTTTGCTAGATTCCGGGAAAGCAAATGCACTTTCCATTTTATTTTATTTTATTTTATTTTATTTTATTTTATTTTATTTTATTTTATTTTTAATTTTTTTTTTTTTTTTTAGCATTTGCTAAAGCACAAGGCTGTTTTAGTCTGTTGTCTCGTCCATTTTGCAGAAATGCTAGTTGAAGACAAGCTTCGTGCAATTCTTGCATTGGTTTCCAGATTTTTGCAAAAAATCCTAACCTAAGGAATAACTTAGAGGGTAACTTGGTTGTATTTGGTGGCCAGTTGTGGATTTGTGCTCAATGTGATGATAAAAGTCAAATACTGTATGTCTTGTGATTAGCAAAACATTGTGTGGGCACTGACAATATTTGTATTGTTTTCAGGTTTTTTCTATTAATATTGATGGCTCTGATTTCCAAGAAGTTTTAAATATTTCCGTTGACACACCTGAAAATCTAGCAGTGGATTGGGTTAACAATAAACTATATGTGGTTGAGACCAGTGTGAACAGAATAGATATGGTTAACTTGGATGGAACAAACCGTGTGACTCTTATTGCTGAAAATCTTGGAAATCCTAGAGGAATAGCACTTGATCCAACTGTTGGGTAAGTGATACTTATCAGATAATGGTAAAAGATGTCAGAAATTACTTTGTCCCCATGTAAAAGGAAGACAACTAGGAAACAGCAAGAGTGATCATTTTAGAATCAGATATAAAATACTTTGAACATTTGCATTCTGTCCTAACCTATTCTGCACCCTAATTTATGAGAGCTTTGCATGCATTGATTGATAATGTGTGGAATCTGTTTCATGGCTGGAGCTGCGTGTGCATGAGCAGCACTGAAAATGGGAGCTGTGGAACTGCCCTGCAGAGGAGTATTATCCTTAAAGATTTCAATTGTGATACCATCCACAGATCTCCTACTATCTGAAATAAAGAGATGGAATGAAGCCAGGAGAGTTAGTGTCTCCTAACCCATATGCTTCAGAAATATATGTGAGCCATGAAAACATGGATCTTCAGAGAATGGGAAGAGGAATTTCATGCAACTTGTCATGGCTGTTGCTTTCATGAGGCAACTATTTGTCATTGGTTTATTTCTGGCAGTAAACATAAGTCTGTAATTTAATAAGGAAAGCTAGTATTTCTGAGGTCTTTTGGGTGAAAGCATGCTTCTTTATGGATTTATTTCGTTAAAAGAAAATTAAAATTACTTCTTGTGTAGAAACTATGAAGTATGCTTTCATAGTATGCCAGCTGAGAAACATGCTGTTCTGAAAGGGTGCTGGTTTTAAATTCCATGTGAAACTCTGGGGTTTCTTATAAAATCTCAAGGAAACGTGACCTTTTTTCTTTTTTATCTCTTTTATAGTTATTTGTTTTTCTCGGACTGGGACAGTCTGTCTGGTGATCCTAAAGTGGAAAGGGCCTTCATGGATGGTACAAATCGTCAGGATTTGATAAAAACAAAACTAGGCTGGCCTGCTGGAATAACTCTGGATATTGTGTCAAAGAGACTTTACTGGGTTGACAGTCGGTTTGATTACATTGAGACTGTAACTTATGATGGACTTCAAAGGTAGGTGAAATATTATTCTCTGGAGGCTACAGATACACTGGTTATTTTGTATCTGGTTCAAAAAAAGATTTGTCTAACAAAATGAGATACACAAAGGATGAAAATTACCACATAATGAATGTGATGCACTTTTGTCTCTATGGTGTCATGCTACTTCTAGACATTCTATAATTCATCATTCTTTGCTTTTTTTTGGCCTTGACTACCTCTTGCCCTTATTTTATAGTGTACATTTTATAATCCACCAGTACAGTACATATTTTTAGAGCATTTGCTTTTTATTATTTTTCAATTATATTCATTATCTTCAGTCATAATTTCTTTGCATTTTTTTAATGAATGAATTTATCCAAAATATTGCACTTCAAAACAGTAATTTGTGTGATACATCTTATAAATCTTTGCTGTCAAAAATTAAGTCATTCCTCACCCTATTATGATGCTGATGAGACTAAATCACAGCATGCAAGAAGGAAGTCTTTGAGTTTTTATGGGACTGTGTCTTACAGCATGGTGTTGTTTAGAAGCCTGCTTATCTCTGCATCTCTGATTAGTATCAGTCACTCAAACACAAGAAAAAAGTGTCCCCTTTAGCATACCTTCTATGTATTGACTTGAAAAACAGTCTTCTGCTCATTTGACAGGTTTATTGTTCAATGTATTTTTTCACTTACTAAATTATAAAATTAATGTTGGTGTCTTTTCTCCTCTCATCTTTACTCACTGTTTTCTTGGAATTTGCTAACACTTTTGCTCTCTTTTCACTGCTGTATCCTTAAGGTTGATGAACCATGTATGTTTAGCTTTATCTCTTCAATTAATTTGGTCTTTTTCATTTGTACTTTAGTAGCTTCTCTGTTGAAGCAAAAGTCAGTGAATGAATTAAAAATACTGTATCCTTTCTTCTGTTAATAATACTATTATCTAGGTAATATTTGGTAAATAACTTAAAATCATCTTTATAACAGGAGAACAGTAGCTCATGGAGGCTCACTGATTCCTCATCCATATGGAATCACTTTATTTGAACACAATGTTTATTTCACTGATTGGACCAAAATGGCAGTGGTGAAAGCTAACAAATTTTCAGAGTCTAACCCTCAAGTGATCTACCAGTCTTCGCTGAGACCTTATGGAGTGACAGTTTACCACGCTGCCAGGCAGCCATTTGGTAAGACCATAAGTAGAGTATGAAGGGAGGTTTAGGAACTATGTTACCTAAAATTGGTAAAAATTATGAGACTTTTACTTTGCTGTAAAGAGCTGTAATTATGATACATAAATTTGTATTGTAAAACTGGGCTGATTTTTATCACACAGTTGTTTCATCCAATTCCTGTAACTAATGAACTGTCAAATGTAGCATTTATGAATAGGGGGAGCTTTATAAATAGGCTGATACTTGGTGGAGTCAGACCCCTGTGGGTTTGAGCAGTGTTGGTGTTTGGGACTTTTTTCTCAATACTGCAATGAATGCAGTGAAAAGGCTACCAGTATTTAACGAATTCTGTGAGACATAATTCTGAAGTAGGTCTATATGCAGAAGACTACAGGCAAATTAGGGCCTTAATGCTGTGTGCTGAGTGTCTCTGTATGAGCTGAATTGCTTGAATGATGGCTACCTCTGATGTGATTTCAGTGCATTCCAGGGTAGAACTGGTGGGGTATGTTTACCATGTGATGTAACTCTCACATAGTCAACATGATTTATTGTGGATGTTGAAAAAAATCCTGAAAAATCAAGGCAATGATGCCATTAGGTTAATAGAGGAAGTTATAATTCTATCTGTATTATTTTCCAGTGAGAAATCCTTGTGGAAGTAATAATGGGGGATGCGAGCAGATCTGCGTTCTCAGCCACAAAACAGACAACGATGGCCTAGGTTATCGCTGTAGGTGTGTTCTGGGCTTTGACCTACATGTGGATGGACGACATTGTGTCGGTGAGAAAATGCCTTACAGATGTTGGAAATAATGCTACTCCATTAGCTCTAGAGCTGTTTCTAGAACATCTTTCCTCTCTTCAGTAGTTTCAATATACTGAGGACTTCATGTCTTTTCACCACAACTCTTTTTGACAGCTTTAAATGTAGTCATTTCTGCTGATGTTAATTTCAAGCCACAACTTAAACTCATCTCCTTTAATGAGGATTTTAAGAGAGTTAGATATGGAATACGTGCAGACAGCTGTATGATTGAGCTCTTAATCCTGAAATCAAGCATGAATGCTTGCTAATATGCAGATTTTGCCTTATTTGGAACATATAAGCCTGCTTTCCTGTGCAGTAATGTGCAAATTAGGTTGGTCTTCTCCCTTTGAACACATATGGCAAGAATATGAGATTCAGTTTTGGAACTGTGCATTTCCATCAGCAATCTTATTCTTCCTATTTGAGTGCAGAATTGTCACTGATGCACATTTACTATGACTGTCTACTGACAAATTAAGTCATATATGTTGTCTATAATTTTAGTATTTGGCAATGCATTCATCTGGCTAGCCCAGGTATTGTCTAGTTTTATGGTGGCTCCACAAAGCCTGTGAGTTATTTTTTTAATAGATGATTGTAAAGAGGGACATACAGAAGATGATTTCTGTTTCCGTAGGTATAATGTTTGATTTAAAAGTGTATTAGGACCACAGTAACAATGAAAGAGGAATACATGACCACATCACGTAATATTCTGGATTGGGTTTTGTTTTTCTTCTTCAGTTTTTAGGTCTGTCAGTATTTAAATCCCTATTTTCTCATTCTTCTTTTTTCTTCTTCTAGGCTATTAGTGTTGTCAAAATAACGCAAAGCTTTTCTTAATGCTCAGGTGTCTCCCCTTGTGAGTAAGTAAAGTCTGTGTCTGATTTTTCCTTTCACAGCTGTGCGGCAGTTTCTGCTGTTTTCATCCCAGATGGCAGTGCGGGGAATCCCGTTCAATCTCTCCACTCAGGAAGACGTGATCATACCTGTCACAGGGAGCCCGTCATACTTTGTTGGAATTGACTTCTGTGCTCAGGATGACACGATTTTTTTTTCAGACACCAGTAAAGACATGATCTATAGGCAGAAAACTGATGGTTCAGGTGAGAGTCGTGCTTGGGAATTGTAATTATGGTAAGGAGACTGTAATGTATATTTTTCTAAAAAAAATTGTGAAGAGTCACGTTGTGAGATATACAGATAAATCTCAGTGTGACCCCAGTAACCTGGAAAATGTTTTTCAAAAATGTTTGTTCAACTCATATTAAGCTTGTTGAAGTCTCTTGTTTGAAAAACTTGCTGAATGCATTTGGGAAAATCTGTAGTACTTCTCACAACTACTATTCGCCCTCACCAGTCTGTTTATATGCCTTTCAGTAGTACGAAACTGTGTTTCTATTTTAATTTCTCTATCTGGAGAGCAGGATGTTTGCTATGCTACTGTAATACAGAAAAAGAAGATTAAGTTTGTGAGATTTTTGGAAGTCCTATTTATGCTAGTGTAAAGAATGTTTAGTGTAGTGTAAAGAAT
Source organism: Melanocharis versteri (assembly GCA_013397845.1). NCBI lineage: Eukaryota > Metazoa > Chordata > Aves > Passeriformes > Melanocharitidae > Melanocharis > Melanocharis versteri. The sequence goes on along the minus strand of VZTG01006163.1, from coordinate 1,838,559 downwards.
GTTTCTCTCCAGCTTATAATGATGATCAAATGTCAGCATATAGCCTTCTGTGCTTGCTTGCTGCCTTGGGTCAGGTTAAGGGCAGACTGCAGCTGACCATTACTATGCAAAGAGTAGATAAAGTCTAGCTGTTGAGCAAGATGTCCTTACTGCACTGACCTTACTGACCTTCATTTGTAAAACTCTCATACACCTTCTTTGTCTAGAGCAAAGGGCACCCCTCACTCCCCTTGGTTATTGGTCTTTACTTTAAGTAGCACAGAGGTAGCATTTTTACCAGGGGGAACCACAAGTTTTGTCAATAGAATACTGCACTCATGATATTTCCCCTGTTCTTATACTCTAAAACATTTACAATCATTATGTGTGTTATAAATTCTAGGAAGAGAGATCTTGACTGCTAATAGAGTGGAAAGTGTTGAAGATTTGGCTTTTGACTGGATCTCAAAGAACCTATACTGGACAGATCCGCAATACAGAAGCATTAGTGTAATGAGGCTGGCAGATAAATCCAGGAGAGCTATTGTTCAGAATTTAAATAATCCTCGCTCAATAGTGGTTCATCCTGTTATTGGGTAAGTTTAGATTCTCGTTTCAAACTATATGTGAAAAGTTATGGTTTAAACAGGACTGGTGAGATTAGATTTACATCTGATTCTGGATTTCTGTTCTTTTCAAAATACCATTTCTTTTCAGTTGTCTTGTCTTTATTCTGTTTGTTTTATTCCAGCCTAGGATTCAGCACCCAGAGGAAAGGTCAAGGTGAGAGAGATTCCACATGACAGAAGCACTCAAAAGAATTCTCTTTAAAAGAACCATGGTTTTTTCCTTTTACTCCTGTTCATTGATAAGAAGGCAAAATAACTTGGTTTCTTTGTATCACTCAGATTAGAAAGCTATTTCTTAGAGTTGAAAGATGAGTTTGCTAAATTTTTTTAATATACTTTCAATTCCCAGACTGCTAACATTGGTTCCATAATTTTATCTCTCTGAATTTCTTTATTTGGACCATATTAGATGCTACTGTCTGTATTTGATACAGACCTTACAATATGTGACTCCATACACAAAATAAAGTCCTGCTTTTCTTTGATGGAAGTGCTTACTTTCAAATTCCATACTCTGTGTTCTTTGCCGATGCCAAGACAGTGTTTCTTTCACAGCATAGTTTGGCTTTGTAACGTTGTCCTACTGAATTTCTTAATTCTTGGTTATTGATTTTTCATGAGTAACCAAATACACTATTTTGAAAATAATCTCATAAGAATAATGTCAAACCTGGATCCTTGGATATCCCAACTTTTTTTTTCTTTTTGCTGCTTTATAGAATTATTTAACATTAACTTCAGCTCTTTGCCTGTAAGCATAAGTCAAACGGATCAGGAGAAAATTCTTTGTAATATCCATGCTTGCTTGTAAGTTTTACATAGAAGATTCATTTTTGATTGATTCTATTTCTATGCCAGTAGTTACATGAGAACCTTAACAATTTTAATGAAGTTATGGATATTTACATCTAAACGGACAGAACACTTCCAAAGATTCTGGAAGTTGTGTATTGATTATATTGATTATATGTATAAATATTGATTGTTGGTACCAATGCCAATTGAGGAGAGGGACAACATGAAATTGTATTTTTTTAAGTTATGTGAAGGATGTGATACAAAGAATGTTAATGCTGTTTCAAATGTTTGCTCTGTGTAATCACATTATATCATTTAGTTTATGTGTCTTCTGACATGTGTCCTTTCAGGTATATATTCTGGACAGATTGGTTCCGTCCGGCAAAAATCATGAGAGCCTGGAGCGATGGATCCCATGCCTTGCCAATTGTCAATACAACGCTAGGCTGGCCTAACGGCCTTGCCATTGACTGGAGGTAAGGGCAACACAGAAAACAGAAAAGCTTTTTTTGAGCAAACATGTTTCTCCCTTTAAACTGTTAGGGATTAAAAATAAAGAAATTATGTCCGATTGCATGCACTGGCACGCTTTTATTGAAGACCTTATCTTTCAATTGGTTGAAAAGCCTTAAAATGTAAGGTTTTCTCAGAATCCCTCCTCATACAGCCCAATAGCTTCTTGTAGGTTTAAAATTATTATTTAAGAAAATGCTAGTGCTTCCTAATGAACATAATGTCACTTAAAATGATATGACATTTTCATTATTTCTAGTTCTCTGAGGTTGTACTGGGTGGATGCTTTTTTCGATAAAATTGAGCACAGCACCTTTGATGGGCTGGACAGACGGACTCTTGAACATATTACTCAGATGACTCACCCATTTGGCCTTACTATTTTTGGAGGTAAGTCTGGCATTGAAAAGCATTATCTATTATTATCACAGATTTTTCTTTTGATATGGCGATCTGTGAGTTTATAACATAAAATCACAGATACTGGTTTTCCCAAAAAAGAATTCTTGAAAGTTTCTACTAAAATTATGTATTTACTATTTCTTGCTCATTTTTAAAATTGGTTTTATGTATATTTGTTTTCAAATCATTTTAGGCAGGTCAGGCAATTCATGTAGTGCAACAAGTCAGATATGCTGTACTAATTATAACTTCCAAGGTGAGCAACTCATACTGAGCAGACAAAGTGAATCACCACTCCAGGGATGGTCAACATTTCAGGATTTTAGTGATTATATGTAAAGTTTATTACTGGATTTATGTTGTGTCTGAAGAAAGATGTCAGTATACGACCCCTTTCAATTGTGTATAAAAATATCTTCAAAAATACTCTAAAATTTTCTGGCAAGTAGTCTTAATGAATGACTTAAAATTGCCTTGGAATTTTAAATGCTAGGTGGGTTTGTTATATGTCAATTTCAGTAAAATTTGAGAAGGCTTTCCAAAGTTATGTCTGCCTGGGACTGAAGGCTCACTTTGACAGCATTATAAGTGCTAAAGGGCCTTTTGTCTTTTTCATGAAACAATTATAAAAAATGGTTAAATTTTCATGAAAAGTCTTTTAGGGTTTTTTTATGATGCTTGATCTTTTATGTCATATTTCTCTATAATATGTTAATTATTTTTCAAAACAGGTTATGCGTATTTCACTGATTGGAGACTTGATGGAATAGTTCGAGTGAGGAAGTCTGATGGAGGAGAAATGACTATTATTAGGAGGGGTATTAGTAACATTATGCATGTTAAAGCATATGATGCTCATTCCCAAATAGGTGAGCCTATTTCTTGTACAGAGGGAGGATATGGAATAGAGGATAAGAGACAAAATGTCAGGACAGCAGATTTCCAGTTTCAATTCTATAAATGGCTTCACTGAATCATAACTGACATGCAGGGGAGGCAGCACAGGCACTTGCAATCACACGTTGTATATTTCACTGCTTTATGACTGGATGCCATTGCCCTCTACTCCTTCTGCTACTGTACTTAATGAGCGAGTGAAATGAAATTATGATTCCATTGTGTTTTGTGTAATTGTATCACCAACTACAACTTTGTATTTCTCCTTTTCTGGTAGAAGTTCTAGTTAAACTATTTATTTTGAGGAACTGGGTAAAAGTTTATTAATCAAATTACTATTCTTCAAGTAATTACTGTGTATAAATCACTAATTTGTTCTTATTTTCTTAAATTCTATGTGATTCTATGATCTAAGCAAAGGATTTGGTATTGTAGTTAATTTTGTGAAACACCCAATGCACTCATCAAACATACGATTAAACCTAAGGCTCACTGACTACTTGGTATCCAAAGATTGGATCTGGTCTCACAGCCTTGGTCAGACAGAGGTTCTTATTTGTAGTAGTACACTTGTTTCCAGACAGTTGCTGAAAATTGTCAGAAAATTGGATGAAATTTAATAGAATGTTTTTTGCTTCCATAAACATTTGTGTCAAGGAAGAGTATATGGAATGTGACGCTTCTTTTATGTTACTGCTACTATTGCTGTCAATGAACTTGACCTTGTTTTGCAACGTATGCAAAACCAGGACTTGCTACAGCACCATTTTTTACAGTTATTATGCACTTTTAATAGTTCCCAAGATGTTATCAGTAGTGTGGACATTGATCTCTATCACTTTTTAAGGCTCTAACTACTGCAATAGAGGAACAAATCCCAATGGAGACTGCAGCCATTTCTGCTTCCCAGTGCCAAACTTCCAGAGAGTTTGTGGGTGTCCTTATGGCATGAAGCTGGCTCCAAATCAACTGACATGTGTTGAAGATCCATCCAATGAGCCACCCACTTTGCAGTGTGGCTCCTACTCCTTTTCCTGCGGTAATGGAAGATGTGTGCCTCGATACTATCAGTGTGATGGTGTTGATGATTGCCATGATAACAGTGATGAACAAAACTGTGGTTCTTCAAGTAAGTAATCCCTGTAATCTGCAGTTAGTATTCCTTGTTTGCAGTTCAGGAAATTTAATGAGTCACTATGGCTTCATTGAAATAAACTCCAATTTTTCGGGGTTGCATTTGTGAATAAATCCTGAAATCTTCCTGGGAGATTGGTTACTCTGGAAATTACTTGGAATAATTAGTTACTTTGGAAACTATACCATAGTAATACAGGATTCGGTACCAGCCACCTAAACAATGCATGAAAATATTAATATCTCACTATTCTCAAAATTCAGTTTACAGGGTAACAACAATTTATTTTCTAAAGAAAAGAATTGTCTTAATTCTTAATTTTTTGTAAATTTTGAAAGATATTGGAATATCAGTAGCTTGCCTAATTTGGATGCATGGAGAGGAGCAAGTCTTCTTAGTAAGATGAAGACACTTAAAAAAATAGCATCATAAGAAAAATAACAAAACCATATACACTGCCTAACCTTCCTGTAAGATTAAAGCAGCACATTTTATTTTGCTCAACATCAGAATAAAAAATTAGTTTTTCATTATTTGGGCAATGCTGATCTATTTGTTACATTTGGATTTTAACAGTGAAGTAAGTTAAAAGCACATTGGTTCATTTCCTGGTTTTATAGTAAAGTGTCTCACACAAAATATTTTGTTTTTCAAATAAATTGAGAGAACAGTGGGATAAGCATGGTTGATAAGGCACTGAAGAGAAGATAAGACACTGAAGATATCAAAGAGGCCTTTATGACATATCTGATGCTTCAGAGTTAATTCTTTTAAATCACAAACAAGAAAATAGGACACAGTAGTAAAATGTGCTCCCTAATGCATAGGACTGACTAGTATGACTAAGGTATAAACTGTTTCTTATTAAGGGGCTATTTTAGAATAACTAGAATATCCTTTTGGGGAAAGTATAAAGCAAATGGTTGCTAGAAGAAGTTACTTTTCTTTTTCTTTAGATTGTTTTGGAGTGCTTAACTGTTTAGTTTTTTATTGCTTCCTGCAGTTTAAAAAAAAGTTTGTACGTATTCTGTTCAGTTCTGCAGCATGTTGCATAACAGACACTTTAATTCTGAGCAACGTGCATTTTAGAATTTGTTGCATATTTTAGGCATTCTGTAAGTGTAATGAATGTACTGATTACTGTTGCAGGAAAGGCAAGTTTTGGAGATCTTTATAAAAACTTTTTTTTTTTTTTATTCAGACAATACTTGTGCTTCTTCAGCTTTTACCTGTGCCAGCGGACAGTGTATTCCAGGTCGCTGGCGTTGTGATAAACATAATGACTGTTTTGATGGCAGTGATGAATTGCATTGTCCTACACAAGGACCCTCTTCATGCCCTGCAACCCAGTTCACCTGTGATAATAGAAGATGTATTCCAAGAATCTGGCTGTGTGATACTGATAATGACTGTGGCGATGGCTCAGATGAAAAAAACTGCAGTGAGTATCATGACTGTCTGTTGTTTTTATAATCAACTGTGCTTACCTACACAGATATATCTGTTGGTATAATGGTGATAAATGGAATTGGGAAGAAAGGACTGGTATTTAAGTTAGACTGATATTTTGTAGTCCTTAAGATGTGGAAAACCTGTCTAATTTGAAGTTCCAGGGCCAAGTAGAATGCAGAGAAATAATTAAATAAAAATAAAAAGGGGCAAATGTGATAATCATAATCATGGTGCTGCATAATGTCATCCCTTATAACTAGCAAAAAGCAGTTAAAGCTGAGATGTCCTGAACACCTAACTTCATGAGTGATCTCAGTGATGGCTAATGGTGTAGTCAACTAACCTAGGCTGGAAGTTTTTACCAGAAGTAAGATAGTAGCTTTTTCATATACTTTCTGTAGAGTTATTTACCACTACATGGAATCTTCTGCTTATTTTCCATGAGCCCAAGCCTAGATATAAATTAAAAATTACCTGATATTAATTTATTAGTGCTTGCAATTTATATCATTGCTAGTTGCTGCATTATATGCTGCAAATTAGGGATAATGTTTTTCTACTTTCTCAGCAATGTGCTGATTTCAAAAGAGAGGAAAGAAACGCATTTGCATTTATTGTCATTCTTAATAGCTTTGACAGGTACTTGTGAACCCAGGCAATTCCAGTGTCCAGACCATCGCTGTATTGACCCATTCTATGTCTGTGATGGAGACAAAGATTGTATAGATGGTGCTGATGAGCATGGCTGCAGTAAGTGTAACTTTGTTTGTTGGATGCCTCTTTATTGTTTCCTCACACTTGCCCCCAAAGAAGTCTTTGGTGACCTCATGTTACCAGCTCCAAGACAGCAGAATGCATAATAAACCAATCTATAAATTAACCCTGTTTGTGATGCTTTTGATCTCTAGGCTGGTTGTAGAGGGCTGACATCTGTTTCCTCTGTTTCCTGTGAATTCCAAAGTCACTGCATTTTCTGTGTCTCAGGGAAATTATGGTCTTCAGTGGAATTGATAGCATATCAGACTTAAGCACCTGTAGGGTAAATTTGATGTGGTCTAGCTCTGTACAATAAATAAATAACATTCGATATTTTTTAATTTTGTAGTATATAACTGCAGTGCCACAGAGTTTAAATGTCAAAGTGGAGACCAGTGTATCAGCACCTACTACCAGTGTGATGGTGTTTTTGACTGTAACGATCACTCAGATGAGGCTGATTGCCGTAAGTATACTGATGCTGAAAGAGAGACCTCAGTTATTAAGTGATTCTTCTGGAAATTTCCTTTATCTGCTATGTCAAATACTGTCTTTGAAACCTTAATATTCTTTTCAGAAAAACTTGTCTTTACATCATTTTCCTGAGCAGGAATTTCAAACATAGGCTCCAGCGCAAGAGTATCATACAATCATAGAATGGTCTGGGTTGGAAGGGACCTTAAAGATCATGTAATTTCAACCCCCTGCCATGGGCAGGGACACCTTTCACTAGACCAGGTTGCTCAAAGCCCCATCCAACCTGGTCTTGAACACTTCCAGGGACAGGGCATCCACAACTTCTCCGGAAAACCTGTTCCAGTGCCTCACCATCCTCACAGTAAAGAATTTATTCCTAATATCTAATCTAAAGCTACTTTCTTTCAGTTTGAAGCCATTCCTCTTTGTCCTGTAACTACATGCCCTTGTAAAAAGTCTCTCCCCATCTTTCAGTACCTGAAGGGAGCCTACGAGAAAGGCCAAAATTAGGTCACCCCTAAGCTTACTCTTCCAGGCTGAACCATCTCAATTCTTTTAGTCTTTTCTTATATGAGAGGTGCTCCATCCCTCTAATCATCTTGGAGTAGACTAAGCAGATTGTGCTGGCAAGAGTAGATTGTTCAAGCAAAGAGGAGAGTTTGCATTCCTTTTGGCTATAGCATTTCATTCTACTTGGCATTTCGGTCTCTACTCTAAAAGTAAAATTAAGTCTATTCATCTAAAAACCCGGGTATTCATGAGAATTAGATTGAAACTTTTTTTTGAGTAATTTTTTGCTCTTAAATTAGTTAAAATGTTACAACACAGGGTGGTGAAAATTTCAGAAACTGATTTCCTGTAGCTTTGGACAGGTACATAGGTATTGATATGTGCTTGCTCGAAGTATAACAGTAGTTGAATTGCCTTATTGATCATGTTATAAAGTAGGAGTTAAATTGGTCACATTTTGAAATGTCATGTAGATTGACTGACTGTGATTCTACAGCCTGATCTAAAAGCAGCACAGTTCTTAATAGCATTGTAACTAGTTATATAAGAGATGAACAGAGCATAGTGGTTTTGCTTCTCTATCTAAAATTGAAACAACTTCTGAACTGTTGCATGTCACTGTTCTAGCTACAAGACCACCAGGGATGTGCCACCAGAATGAATTTCAGTGTCAATCAGACGGCAGTTGTGTTCCTGATCACTGGGAATGTGATGGCCATCTTGATTGTGCAGATGGCTCAGATGAACATCACAGATGTCCTGCCAGAACGTGTCCTCCATCGCTTTTCCGCTGTGATAATGGCAACTGTGTATATCGAGCGTGGATTTGTGATGGGGATAATGACTGCAGGGATATGAGCGATGAGAGAGATTGTCCGACTCAACCCTTCCGGTGCCCCAGCTGGCAGTGGCAGTGTCCAGGTCACAGTATCTGTGTGAATCTCAGCAAAGTATGTGATAATTCTGCTGATTGCCCTAATGGAGCTGATGAATCCCCATTGTGCAGTAAGTTACTGTTGAAGCATCTACTACAGACTATGTGTTATGTCTTCAGAAAGACATGGAATATTCAGCATGCTCTATTTAATGTCCCAGTGTTTCTAGCAGAAATGTAAGCACAGTGTAATTAGAGCTCAAATTTCTAAGTGGAACTTGCTTGCAGTGAAAAGAGTCTGCAATGGTGCTGAGGAATTCGTTAGCTATGTCCAGTCTTGTGCTCTGAATTCCAATGTGACTTCCACTGACTTTAAATATAGATTTCTATATGACTACATGGGAATGAACTTTGTGTTCCTGAACACATTTACTAAAGCACAATATGCTTTAAATTCAGATAAAATGTGATTCAGTCCTTAATATTCTCTTTTAAATCTCTAACTTCAAGAATCATGATTAAAATCAAGAAGTTCATGTGTAGCCAGAATTTGTATTTATGTTGATTATGAATTGATTTAAACATAGTATTTTTCTTTCCTTCTTTCCTCCTTCTCTTTAATCAATGCACATTCTCAGATGAACCCCAGCCAGGTATGGTTATACACAATTTTAAATTATTATTTATAGTTTTAGGTTTGGAGTGGTAAATTTTTGTATATTTCTAGCTATTTTTGAAAAAGTTGTACATGCTTAGCCTTCTGTTTGGCATTCATTTGATGAGATTCAGTACATGCAATATTGTTACGTGCCTTTATGTGCACTGTATATGTTGTATTGTGCATAAGGACCACAGTCCAGTCTCACACTGCATATCTGATGATTCTGCAGTTGTTTTAGCAATGGTCTTAGGCTAATAATGCAATTGTAAAGACTTAAATTTATCATAGGGAGCCTTTGCCTATTATTTGCTTCTCTGTTTCCCCAACCCAACTTCAGATCAGGAGAGCTGCTCTGACAATAATGCTGGCTGCACTCATGAATGTATTCAAGGACCTTTCGGAGCTCAGTGTACCTGTCCTGTTGGATACCAGCTTGCAAATGACTCCAAGACCTGTGAAGATATTAATGAATGTGACCCTCCAGGCTCTTGTAGTCAGCACTGTTACAATGAGAGAGGATCTTTTAGGTGTTATTGTGATGAAGGATACATTCTAGAAGCCAATGGGAGGACTTGTAAAGCAGCAGGTGAGAAACAGTGATGTGAGTCTAAAGAATGAAGCACTGTCTGAAAATTCTCCAGGTTTGTGTCTCGGTTTGAAAGACAGGTGTCTGCCAAGGAAGGGGGAACCTCCCTTGGAATGGAAAATACGACCCTCTTCCCTCCAAATTATTGTAACTTTGAAATTAAGGGGCTTTCAGGCAAAGATATGGGAAAAGGAATAACAGTTCTTTACTAGAATGTGTATGTATAACAAGGCAAACAAACAACGACAGTGGCAGCAACAACAAACAAACCACAAACCCAGTCGCAGCTTTCTCTCGGCCGCAGGCGCTTTCCCTTCGGTGCAGTTCCGGTCACAGCCGGCAGGGGGCGCTGGTGGCTCCCGGCCGCGCAGGGCAGGTGCGGTGATTCCCCCTCGCCCGCAGGGGGCGCTGTGGCTCGAGCTCAGCCGCATCTGCCTCACGCGGCGATGGCGGGCGGGCTGGATGGCGGGACGGGCTGCAGCGGGAGCCTCAGAGCGGCGGGTGGAATGGCAGGGACAAGCAGACCTCAGAGTAGCAAACGAAATGTATCAGGAACTCTGCAGCGGTAGCAGGAGCTGGGGGGTGGGCGAGGGGTAGTGTCCCAGTAGGTAAGGGAGTGCGGGGTTAGAGTGTAGCGAAAAACCCGGAGCATTGGCAGAGAAACAGCAGGGCTGGGCAGTGGCAGCCTGCCTCCAGAACACAGCCAGGAGAGGCTCCCATTGAGGGGGGAGGGGGGCTCGGGGTCCCAGGTTTTCCACGGAGGCACCTGAGTAGATGGTGAGTATCCTTTCCCATGAGGTAGGGTGTTAATGAGGTCCCAGTCCAAGAGCTGCTCTTATGAGCAGAGGCTCACCCACAGTAAGGAAGAAGCAGTACAGGGCTTGGCTCCCGCGGTGGCAGTGAATTCTCCCCTCAGTAAGCAAGAGCTCAACTGTCCTTTTCTGGTGCTGACAGCGAGAGCAAGAAGAGCCGAGCCCAGCCCCTCACTCTCAGCCAAAATCTTGGCTATCTCTGCCCTTCCCAAGATAATGCCCCTCAGCTAGGATAGTGCAGCCAGCTGCACTCATCCCCCTTCTCTTTGGCTATATCCTTTCTCTCTCTTAAATATCAGTCGCTATTGTCTCTTAGCAGCAAATGGGAGAAAATTCTCAGAGAGAAAGAAACGAAAACCCTAACCCCCAATACTTTGTCATTTTAATATTGTTCTCTTTTAAAAGAGCTGATGTAAACTGCCACTTAGAGTTGTTCATGGCAGATGACCTTGAGAATTAAAACTGTCTGCTGAGGGGTTAATTAGGAACTAATATTTCATTGAAATAGTATATTTAAGTGAACACTTATTTTTAGCTCTGGAATGGTCAGAGATAATGTTTTGAAGAAAAGCAATGTCAGAGACTTGTGAGCCATAGGCCAAAATTAACTGTTCATAAAGTTCAATGCTCACAAAGTATTTATATCCCAGCCTTTCACAAGACTTACCAAGTGCCTACACTGTACTTTGCTCATTTGTAAGGAGCAAACATCACTGATACAGCCTAGCTGCCAGTTGTTCTCTATCTCTTCTGCAGTACACTGACAGTGTGGACGAGCCATATACCTGGTGGAATTTGTCTCTACAGGTTTCCTGGTTGAGGGGTATACTCAGGTTGTGGAAGACACTTGCATTTTACCTCCACATAAGTTTGGCCCATACTAGTAGGGAGTTTCTTGTGCTTTGCTGTCTTTATGGTTACTGGTCTTCAGTTGTTTTTCATCATCTTATCTGTGCAACCTAATTACAGCAATCTGTGGCTTTCCTGTAATCTGTTTCTTCTCCCTTGTTCCCACATAGTCTAAAGGGGGAAATAAGAGAGAGTGGGTTACAAAGGAGGAAGACCAGGCTGAGTAGATTAATTTGAGATGCCAAAAACGTTGGGGGTTGAATCAGGAGTGGGAGATGAGGGAGGTTTATGGAGGAATGAGTGTTGGGTGTCAGCAGCAAACCGGTTAGACAATGGGGAAGAGGACCTAAGGTCCAGATAGGAGCCTGGAAAGGAAGTCTGTAGAAAGAATGATGGAGAAAAGCCAAAGTAGATTTAAAAGTCAGGATGGACAGACTGGATATGATAATGTATGGCCTGAGAATTGATTTAAATTTGTTGATATGTATATTTAGATACAACAGCTTTGATGCTATGAAGTCATGTTAAATTACTCAATGTTTCTTTTTCTCCCAGTTACTGTTGGATAGCTTACTGGTTTATTTTAACTTCTATTCCTCTGACAGAATCTGGGAGTCTTCTTTTGCTGGTGGCAAGTCGTAACCAAATCGTTGTGGATAACATCACCTCTCAATCACACAGTATTTATTCTCTGGTTCGAGATGGGACAAATATTGTGGCTATTGATTTTGATTCAGTCACAGATCGTATCTTTTGGTCTGATACAACACAGGATAAAATTTGGAGTGCTTATCAAAATGGGACTGACCGAAAAATAGTAAGTTTTGCTCAGTAAGTTTTTCATGTCTTTTATGGAGAGAAAATGAAGACACTGTATCTTCAGTTGAAAAAGGGGAAGAGGGAAATCCAAATATAGTAAGAAGAGAGATAACAGAGACAAAATGAAACAACTTTGTAGATGCTAAGCTAACATTTCATATAGCTGTTTGAAAAAGAAAATGGAATGCTTTCAAGGAGCCCTTTTTTAAACATCAAACTATAAGCTTGTTGTCCTATTAGTAAATTCTAACTTCTCTAATAGACCTACTGAAGTTAGTAGGAGTGTTTGAGTTTATGCTTTGCCATAATTTTGAATATGTACGTTGTGACTCATTCTGCATAACAGACCTAGAAGATATTGGAAACTTGGTTCTCCATTTTCCATATCTATAGAAATGCATAGAGTAAAATTTAATATAATTTTTTTTCCTCCCCTCCACCTGCTTTTTTTGTTATTAAACAGGTGTTTGACAGTGGTGTCACCGTGACTGAAAGCATAGCAGTAGATTGGGTGGGTCGTAACCTTTACTGGACAGACTTTGTTCTGGAAACCATTGAAGTCTCCAAAATTGATGGGAGTCACAGGACTGTGCTGATTAGTGAAAATATAACAAACCCAAGAGGACTAGTGTTAGATCCCAGAATTGAGTAAGATTTAAAATTTTTTTTAATAAAGATGCCTTTTTTTATGATGTAACTATTAAAATTTGAGACAAATTGCCCAAATTGTATTGGAATTGTAAATGACAAGAGGAAAAGACAACTTAAAACAATTTTGTGTGTTTGCAGAGTTGATTAGTATTTCAAGTCATGAGGTAATTACTGGTGATCTGTTGCTCTGTTTCAGCGTAACAAGATGGCTTTTTACCTAGAAAAGATTTTTCGACATTTGCTTCCTAGTTAAGAAGTATTAATTAAAAATTATGATGTATTACTTCGGTTGGTGGTATTCCACAAACTTATATGTGATTTAATGTCATATGTCTACCTTTATAACCCGAAGTCTAAAATAATTATCTAGATTGTATTGTTATCACAAAAGCACCTTCCCATTTCAGACAGTAAGTGGTATAGAGTAAATGTAATGATTTGAACTGTTCATGTACAAAATTTTACTGTTTTATTGAGGTCTTCAATGCCTTGACCTCTGTTTACTACCAGTTTCAGTGCTGTTAACATTATCAATGCATACCTGTTGAAGTATAAGCCTATATTAAATTATTGTGTAGCAACCAGAGAATAGGATTATAATCAACATTAAAAACCTGTGATACCAGTAGCTTCTATATGCTGCTATTATTGACAAATAGAAACAGCAGTAGAAGTATGAAAAGAATTTTTTGAACAGAAATTACTGTCATATCTTAAGCAAGCATATCGCTAAAATAAATAATTCCAGTATCATTGTGTAGGAAATGTGTTCTTAGAAAGATTAGGAAATGTTCTTAGAAAGATTGCTTCTATTTTTTGGTTAATGGCTCTTCTCGTAATGTTTCTCAATAGGCAGCTAGATTTTTTTCCCTGATTGGTAACCTCAAGTTACTTTTTTCAGTGCTCATGTAATGTTCTGGACGGACTGGGGCCAAAACCCTCGAATTGAAAAAGCCAGCATGGATGGCAAAATGCGCACAGTGATTATTAATAATAAAATCTACTGGCCCAATGGACTTTCCATTGATTATCCAAATAAACTTCTCTATTTTGCTGATGCTTATCTTGATTATATTGATTTCTGTGATTACAATGGAAACAACAGACGACAGGTGGTTGCAAGTGATCTGGTAAGACATTAATAAGGAACTGTTGTTTTCCCATGTCCCTGCTGATAGTGTGTAAAAATATATTTCGCTGTCATAGACTTGGGTGTATTTTTCTTCAAAATACTTGAGTGAAGCAGATGTGAAGTATTTTATCTGCTTCCTGCTGCTGGAAAAAGAGGCATTGCATATCTTATTCAGTCTCTCAGGAGATCTCCAGCAGAGTTTGGAGCTGCATGTAGACTTAGTGCTTTAGATCATTCTTATCTGTTCTGTCTGCATGTATGAAATCTGAAGGTGACATCTGACACCGCTGCTTCTAGGTGGTGCATTTTCCGTAGGCAGATATAGTATAAAAAGCCTGGAGAAACTTTTCCTGGTCTTTTGTGAGTGATTATTGCTACTATTCTTGACAGTAGCTCAAGGGTTTTGTGCTACTACTTGCTGTGTGCAGCAACTCCATCAAGACCATCCTTTTTACAGGCTATCTCCCAGTGAAGTGCTGCTGGCAGCTTGTAGCACTGTCCTTGTACCAACACAATAGTTCAGATGTCCAGTTGGTACACAGAAACTGGTATCAATAACCACGTGAATGTTTTCAAGAATTGACTCTAGGGGCTTTTACTTTTGGCTGGAGAGACAATTAGTGTGAAATAGGAGCCAAGGCAATCTTTCCACTCCTGGTTATCTGAAATCTAGATAAGCCACCTTCTTTGATCTTCTGGTAAATTTTAGAGGAGCTTATCAGGGCTGCAAGTTCTTGACAAGTCCGTAATTCTCACTAGACATTTCCTCTTGTGCTCTTGAAAATCTACAGTTGGGTTTTTATCTATGGATTCTGCCCTGTAATTAGACTGCTTTGTTAATTCCTCATTCTCTTCATCTCATAGGGTCTATATAGCGTTCTAGTTTTTAAAAAAATATATTTTCCTCATAATTAATGAATTGTTTTTAGACAGTGGATGATATTTTTTTTTTTTTTGCAAAAAATATATTTTGAGACACAGTTGCTTCATTATTTATTTATTGAAAAATTAGACTCAGCTCTGTTGTTACTTCATTGCAAGCTTTACACATGCAAATCGCCAGAAGTAAACTGGTAATCAACCTTGCCTTTTTAGATATTGCAGCATCCACATGCTCTAACTATCTTTGAAGATTTTGTGTACTGGAGTGACCGCTATACTAATCGAGTAATTCGAGCCAATAAATGGCATGGAGGAAACCAGACAGTTATGATTTATAACATTCACCAGCCTTTGGGTCTTGTGGCAGTCCATCCTGTAAAGCAGCCTGATGGTAAGTTCATCAAAACAACTTTGCAGAACTGGTAATTGCAGAAATAAGCATGCAGTAATGTCATGCATTGGAACATCAAGAATCAATCTTTTCAGCAATTGGATTGGGTTAAAACAAGCAGATAATTCATACTATTGACTTGCAACTGTTCAGTCTGGTGTTAGGGAAAGTAACCACCTAGGCAGCATTTCAGGGTAATGACTAGCCAAAAAGAATAATAAAGAGGTGGTATGTGCCATTTTCTTGCACTTTGTTGGGAATGCTTTTATAAGACAATTGAAGCATTTTTGGAAAGCATTTTAATTTTCAAAATTTCTCTCTGTAGTATACTAGACTCAATTTCTTATGCAGTAATAATTATTTTTGAAAAGATTACTGTTATCAATCTTCTCTGAAAGTACTTCTACATTATTTTAGTCAATGAAACAATAATGATAAATAAACCCCTTCATTGCATTAAATGCTCTCTCTGAGGTTTTATGCAGGTGATCTCTTGCAGCTGAAAGACTGTAAAAAACCCCTAAATTCTTTCTGTTAGGTAGTGATCTTTCATATCAGACTTTTTGTTATTTCATGGCATGACTTGAAGAGTGGGAAGCATATTGATATGAATATTATCTTTCAGCTTCATTTATATTTCTTGTGTATGGAGTGTTTCCAACTAATAAATATTAAATTTTTTTTCTTTTTTTCCTTGAAAGACACCCCCATGCCAGGGAGGGTGAAGACTTGCATCTGAGTAAGGAACTAGTACATTCAGTGCTGGATTTGTTTTGGAACAAAACCTTCCTCAGACATGTTCAGAACTAAAGCCACCTATTCCCACTGCAAATTGTTCAGTTAGCAGGACATAGCATTAATTAATTCATCATAATTATGGTTTGAGAGGTTTTATTTTACAACCCAAGGTTTAAAAAACTTTTTATCACTGGGGAATTTTTTTCTTTTTCTTCATTGTATTTAGTACATTTTATAGTTTTTCATTCTGAATTATTCTATTGTACTTTATGTGGCCAGGCAGAAAAGGAGGGAATAGAGGACTTGCAGAATAGCAAAACATACTGATGTTGACAAATGAAGAAATAATTACTTGCTGATTGAATTCCAGATGCAGTAATAAAACTGCCATCCACTCTCCTTTTTTGTAAATCATTAGATCTTACATTAACCAGAGTTTAGATTCTTTATACTGATGACATGAACAATTTTCTTACCGTTTGAGTTCTAGGTTTATGCCATTATTATTGTCATATTAATTTCTTTTCAGTTCTTGTTAGTTTTTATTTTAGTAACAATTGTGTAAATTCCTGGAACTTCCAAGCTTTTTAGAATAACATCTGCTGCAATTGCAAAGGATATACTCAAAATCTCATTTTTGTTTTCTTATGAAGATTACTCATTCTGAAAAATCTTTTTTAGCAGCAAGTTTGTGGAAGTGATCTAGGTTGAATTTTAGTGTATAGTAATAATAGCAGTCAGGAGAGACCTTCAATGTCTTTTTTTACATCTTACAACTTTTAGACTGACAGTTTCAAAGTAATCTAAGAAACTCAGCATTGCACTCTCACTATCTTTGAACAAGACATTGCGGCTATTTTCTCTTTAGCTTCTCCAAGAAGTTTCACCAAATAATTTAAATCCCCCAGCTAGAAGGGTTATTACAATCAAAGGCTGCAAATCCCAGGTTTCCTCATGCAGTTAAGAAAAGTTTGAAATGGAGTTTGAAAGATTTTTTTATGATGCATAAAAGCTGAAAAGATCACTATGATAATGATACTGGTTTTGTATGGAAAATTGTATCCTGTTACAAGTCTATTGTATTGCTTGTGGTTCTTAGAAATAATTTCATTATTTTAATTTTAAATAGCAAAATTGTCTTAGTGCTGGGTTGATATTATTGGTAGCAATGAGATAGAATATTCTCTCTAGTTGCTCATATTGTTATAGTTGCTAATAGTTCCTTTCTTATTTTCAGGTATTAATTCCTGTGCATCGTCCCCTTGTAGCCACCTCTGCTTACTTTCTTCATCTGGACCACTTTTTTTTTCCTGTGCTTGCCCTTCAGGATGGATCCTTTCTCCTGATAACAGGAACTGCATGAGAGGTAGGGCAGTAATAATGAGCTGATACTGTCAAATTCATGCCTCTCCCAGGCGAAAAGCATACTTCTGTGGGCTGCTGCTCATGAAATCAGTTTGGGCCACTCCAGACAGACTTAATTTAGGAATATACTTGGCCTAAAGGTTTGGAGACAGGTTTGGGAAAGAACTGAATCAGAGATCCAGATGCTTCATTTGGGGAAAATGGGTGAAATCAATTTTCTTATAAGCATTTTAAAGAAGCCACACTTTAAAATTTCTCACCACATGGGATGTTTGGCTGTTGCAATACATATGGAAGGAGCATAGTATCAGTTAAAAATGAAAACATACTCTTGCAGATTGTTGTGTTCATTATAAATATTCAGCTTGGACGCAGGGGTTGTAATTGTAAGATTGTCAGGATGCAGGACTGGAAGGGACTTCCTTGGTCACTGAAGTTAGTTTCTTTGTTGCCCTTGACTGCACATCATATGTCGCTTTCCACCAGTCAAGCTCCAGTTTTAGATTAATCTGGGTTCTTGCCACTAAAATTCACTGAACCTCACAATTTTGATATTTGGAAACCTAATTTTCTGTTCAAATATAGTCTTTCCCCATTTTATGCCCACTTCTGATGCTATTTTTATCCTTCAGGATAAAAATAGCATCAGTAGTTCTCCTTTAGCGCTGGTGTGTTTTGTTTTATATATATTTTTGAGTGACTGTCACATGCATTCTCAGCCTGTATTTTGCTAAGAAGTAATTCATGATTTTCTGGTTTCCTCTAATCAGGCGAGATGTTCTTCCTGTTACTTATCACGCTTCTCAGCCTATCTGAACTAATGCGTTTTGAAATTCAGATCAAAATTTCTCATCTTCAGCTTTTTCTTTCTCCAGTGTAAAAAAGTAGTTTGCCAAATGCAGAAGGTCCAGAAACACAGCCTAAAATTACACGTGATTACATGTGATGCAGCTGTAACAGAACTAACCTTTGCAAACAAAACTTTGTATCAAAAAGTACCACTGAATTTTCTTTGGATAGTCCACAGATCTCAGTGATTTGTAAAAGTCATTTAGCTAGTTCATTTAAAAAGAAGTCACAAAAATTTGAATTAATGGTAGGCAATTTGTGACTAGAAATTTGACCACATTGCTTTTGTCAGATGAAGCATTCATTATTAATTTTTCCATCAATTGTACAGATATTAAGTGTGCTTTGGTGCTCTCTATATAGGAAGCTTCAGATGACTGAAATTTAAGTAGAAATTATCTTTGGGATGAGCTAACACTAGAAATCTGTCAGTCAAAAGATGCTTTTCTTTTAAAACTATCTAAATGTTAAAGGCCAATATCATGTTCTTTTCCTGCCTGAGACTTAGCAATGTGCTCTTTAAAGGGCTGTATTGACTTCACATTTTTCTTAGTCAGCAGCAAGGGAATTACCAATTTACATAATCCAAAATGAAGTGTGAATTTGTTTATTCTATTACAAAAGAGAGGGATTCTTTTAGAAATCTGCACTTGTTTGATTATGTGCAGGCTTATAGAGGGATCATGATGAAAGAAATGGAACATGCTAGTGATGAAGCACATGCATGTGTAGAGGCTGACCCAATTCTACCACTGAATTGAGCTATTGAGATTTCTTATCTTTATTTTTCACATGTTGCAAATTTCCCTGTGTCTGCTTAGTACAACTGTGGTCCTTTTATTGACGTAAATGTTCTGTAAGAGAGAAATAGAAATATCTTTCCGTGAAACACAATTATTTTAAACTATATGGGCTTATTTTTTTTTACTACTTAGATGTAATATATACAGTTAAAACAATATGTAGAAAACACTTACAGATTTTGGTAATTTGAAAAAATGTGTTTGCTGAAGGTCAGCACACCAGAAAATGTTATAAAAATATACTGATTCTTTTAATTGTAAAATATTTTAATAATTGCTAATGATTAATGTCCCTGCCAATGGCAGAAAGGTTGGAACTAGCTGATCTTTAAGATCCCTTCCAACCCAGGTTGTTTTATGATTCTATGATTACACACGAATAGGCATTTGCCATTTCTTTACTAATATTTACTCTTATCCTTATCCTTGCAGTCATTGTTTAAGTTAATAGGCCAGCACAATCTTTCAGAAGAAAGATTAAATTGAGGTGCATGCATTTGATTGCCCAGTGTCTCTACAAACAATGATATTGCTGGTCTCTGCCTACTTAGTTTGCATATTAAATACTACCTACTTCATGTGGATGGGAAGGCATTGATTCTAGGATTGCACCATTTTTAGCTTTATACAAGATGAAGAAAGCTTGCCTTTGCACTTATTCTATTTCAAGCTGCATTTTAGGTTGATATAAAAGATGGTAAAGTAGCAAGCTGGCTTGGAAACGACAGAATTTGTGTATATTAAAATATGGTATTAGCATGGTACATGTGCATATTTAATACAACAATACATTAATTTTATTTGGGTTATAATTTGTCATGTAAATTGTATTAAGTTTAAGAATTGCAGAAGTTATATCAATGCCAATCTGATGAAGCTACATAGGTTGTTATAGCTCTATAGCTCAGCAAATTTGCTCTATTTTCCCTCATAAGAATGAAGAATAATCAGATTGTAGATTTGCATAGGTGTAAAACTTGAAGCAGTAAGTTAAATTTGACAAATACTTCTAGTAGCCAGAGAGAAGCATGGAGAATAATTTTTGAGAGGTGTAGTGATGCTGTGTTTTGTGGTTTTTCATATCAAAATTTTTACTGCAAAATTTATATAAATGTATTAAGCAGCCAGCAAAGTAAATCAAAACCAAACCAACCAACCAAGTCTTTGATCTACTGTAAAAGAGGAAATGGGTTACTGCTACAGCAGCCCAGCTCCCTGTTAAGTGGTAACTTGTGCCTATGGGAAGAAGAGGCTAGAATTTGTTCTCCAAAGACCAAAGCACAAGGAAGAGAGGAATCTGGGTTCAGGAGATTCTCTTTCCCTACTCCCTAGCAGATGAGAAAGCATTTGCTGACTCTTACTCTGCAGCTCTCTGATGCATTTTCTCAGATTATCTGGCGAATAGTCCTTTGTTAATAAGATTTAAGCATAAGGGTACAAGTTTACCTGAAAGTAAATATACCATAAGGGTGTATGTCTGTTCCTTTAGGGATAAAACAAGAAAACAGTACTGCAGTTATATTTAATAATAATGATCAGTAGTTCCTGCTGTGACATTGTTCCATGCTTGTGAGTCCTGCTTAATTGGCATTAGAACCCATTACAGGCAGGTCCTGCAGAATCCTCAGATCTTTGTCTGGCTAGTTCCCCTTCTCAGATTTGAAAAAGCAGCTTAGAGCAGCTGCACGAATATCCTTCTTTTCTTGTCTGGCAGTGAGTGATCCTGCCTTATTTACTTCCACCTGCTCAGAATTTGCATCGTGATTGCACAAGTGCTGAAACTTAAAATGTTACAACAGTTTCGATAACTGATAACCTCATTCCTAGTGAGGGAACAAACATCTTTGTAAGTGGTTTCAAAACATCACTCGTAATATTGAACCATTGTCAGCATCAGGGAACTTTTGGGTGAAAAAGGGTGGGGGAAAGCATATCATAATGCCATTTTCTTGACCAGAAGCAACTCTGAATTACTCTGTTTCCACAGTTGAACACCCTTTCCTTATTGCTGTAAGAGATAATATAATTTATGGAATTTCTCTGAACCCTGAGGAGAAGACATATGATGCTATGGTTCCAATAGCAGGAGTTCAAAATGGTGTTGATGTTGACTTTGATGACTCTGAACAGATGATTTATTGGGTTGAAAATCCAGTAAGTTAATATTTGTGTTCAAAATGTACACGAAATTAAGACCTTTTTCTATTTTTAAAAAGTGTTTTGGACTGAAATATGGTATTATTGCTGGTAAGAATTTTGATAAATAGAAAGGAATGAAATGGTAGGGTTTTTTGTTGGTGTGGTGGGGTTTTTTTGTTGGATTTTTAAAAAATTTTTTTTTTATTTGGTTGGTTTTCTTCCTAGGACAAGTAAACAAGCTTCATCTCTTTTGTAAAGTAGTTCTTATTTTTGTCAGCAGAAACATCTGATTAATGTTTTTTTCTGGCTCAGAGACATGTACAGGAAATACTGGAGAGCACTGACAGACCCATACTCTCAGCCCTGCTGTGTTACAGTCCACTCTCTCTCCTCTCTTGACTTAGGACTCAGTTCTGCAAACACAGCCAGAACACTTCTCCATGGGAGCAGTGCATAGGTCACAGCGACACTTAACATTAGAAAGAATGTATGTGCATTTAGTCTAAGCACTTGATGAAGTAACATCATAGAGAGGCATCTTTTTCTTTAAATAGAAAATAGTTGCAAACTCTCAGTAATTTCCAGGTAGCACATATGAGGCTTGTGGATTTAAAAACTAATTTGGACTAATTTTTAATTGTTAATTATAATTGTTTGACTAAGTGCTTTTATTGCTGGTCATGAACTAAGAAATTATACGTGTTCCATAAGGCTAATTTGTCACACACACACAAAAAGGAAAAAAATACATAATTTTTGCAGAATGGACACTTCAAAAGAAAAAATGTGGTAGTCTGTGAGACAGATGTGTTAGGAAACTACTGATTCTGCAATATGTCTTCACTCTTGGAAGCTTAAAACCAGTTCTTTTTGTCAAGAAAAGCAATTTTTTTTTTTTTTTTACCTAAAAAGCAATTAGGTCTTGGAGAAGTATGATGGTAGATAAGGAGATTTCCGTAATTATGTTTTAACAGAAATAATTTGCACAAACTTAGGTTTCATCCACACAAAATTTTTGGTTTTTTCCCCAGCCTGCTTTCTTTATGTTTTGCAGCTTTGAAGTAAATACAATTTGAAAAGCAACTAATTTTGAGATGTATTCTATGCCACTCATAAAAAATTTACAGTTAGTTTAATTTTTTGTTCTTTTAAAGTTAGAATGTTTAGTTTAATGAAGCATTTAAATAGACCTATTTAAGCAAACCTTTGCCCAAGAAACTACTTAAGTACTTGGGAATCTGTTTCATCTTCCCTGCAGTCTGAAAAAATATTCTTGACGGATGTCAGCCAGCAGATACGGCTGACATATACTGTAGCGAAGGAGGTCAAGGGCTGGTACATCCATTACCAGCAAGTTAAATCCTGGCAGGTGAAATGGCAGGTGTCTTTGCAGCCCAAGTGTTAGATGTTAGCTCTGCTTTAGGTGGGTCTTAACAAAGCCTGACAGATGTGTGCCTCTGGGCTGTGCCCCCCAGCTGTATCCCTGACCTGCAGGCCTCAGGCTTGTTGCTCCCAAGCACAGCTGAGACACCTGCGTCAGTCATGGATCGCCCTCTGAAAAAAAGATATTTCTCTAGTTTCTGTGCTCCATTTTTTCCTCCTGGTTCTGCTCTGCCTCTGCCTTCTCCCTCTTTGAACTGGGCTAGTGTTAGAAAATATTGCAGTGCTCATGTAGTTGGAATAGAAGAGTGTTTTCTGCTCTTGACATTTTTTTCACTTTTGTTATTTTTTTTTCCAAGGGTGAAATTCACAGAGTGAGGTCAGATGGAACCAACAGGACAGTTTTTGCCCCAGCAGCTGTTATTGGTGCTCCTATTGGTCTGGCACTGGACTGGATATCTGCAAACCTGTATTACAGTAATCCAGGGACACAGTCAATCGAGGTAATTATTTAAGAGGGACAATTGAAAAATAAAATCCTAGATTGTTCACTGCTATGTATACAGGTTGAAATTAGTAACATTTAGTTACTGAAAAACTTAAATTAGATTTATTTTAAAGTGCAACCTGTCTGTAGAAAAATACTTTGCAAACTTGAACAGAAAATTAAATTTGATCACGGTACAAAAGATTGAGAGTAGTATATTCTGGAAACTTTGTGCATAGATCTATCGGTGAACTTCATTTGTGTATGAATCCTATTTTTTCCCCCCTACAACTCATTAGGCTTCTAGTGTTTAACACACACCTCTGATGACTAGAGTTACTATTGTTACTATTCTTACTTCAAATCAATGATCCCAATGCAGTGCCTCTGATGGTAAAGGAATGTTGCCATTGAACACAGTAAGATCCATTTCCAAATGCTTCGATAACATATTATGTAGCTTTCTGGAGACAAGCAGTCTCAAGTTATGTGAAGGATAAAATTGTCATTCAGTGTACGGAAATGGAGGATAAGTAACATATAATACAGTAATGACTGTGAATAAGCCCAGTCATTAGTGTTCTTGTTCCAAAATATAAATGCCTACTATTAAATTAAAAGGCAGCTAATTTGAGCAAATGAAATGGGATGCTTCCTAAATCAGAATTTCATCAACCCATTCAGGCCTTGAAGATACTATGGAAACTGAGAGATTAACTATTTTTATACCCAGGATCCTTCCTTGTTATCATAGGCAGGTTCTGAGCTGCAAGCAGCTCCTTCAAGGGGTGCATGTTAGAGAAGGGAGATAGAGTACAGAATAATGTGCTTTTTCTTCATGGTATTTGAGAAAGTCTTCTGCAGTTTCAACTCTCTTTGATTTAGGCTTCATTCCTGTAATTTGAAAATGTACCATAAGTTCTACATTGCATGCTCTGATAAGTTCCATGTTTGCGTAGGTCCTGAAGCTGCATGGTGACATAATGTACAGGAAAACACTGATTACCAATGATGGCACCTCTCTGGGAGCTGGCACACCGATTGGTTTGGCAGTTGATCCAGCAAGAGGGTAAATTTCAGAGCAGCTGTTGTATTTGCTCATGAGTGTATTCTCCACATTTTTCTTATTTTTTAGGATTTTCAGATTTCATCCTGGATTTGACGTGGTTTTGTTTGTTTCATATTTGTGCAGAATTTATTTACTCTTTTTAAGCTGTAAAAAATAATTGCATAGCTTCCTAAATTAGTGCATAGTTGTTAATTCTCCTTAATTTATGATATGCTTGTATAGTACCATTTCTTAATCAAAAAGAATCTCAGAATATTATGGTTGTGGAAAAATCCCTGAAAAATGGGAACCTCAAATAAAGAGAACTCCAAAGTCTTTCTGTAAAGTATCTTGTGATGTCTGACTTGGGCCTATCTATAGCAGAAAGACATATTATGTGGGAAAAACATCGCATGATAAAAAGCATAACACTAAATATAATTTTGCTGCTTGCTCCTAGAAACACCAATTTACCTTTTTCCTGTTTCATATAGATTTTTTCTGACTTCGTAGTTTTAATTGAAAATTGAAACCAAACTCACTCTGAGATGTTGCAGCCATCTGTGAAACAGAATTATTACTCTCCTCCTTTTCTGTTATAATCAAAATACTCCAGTGCATTTACCTGCTGATGGTATCGTGGGATGATATAGGTGAGGTTATGGATTTCTAAAAATTATTTAAGAGGCATTCTTCTCTTTCAAGAGTAGCAGGTGTTTCTCTTTGTTGAGATAACAAGCATTTTTCTCTTTTTTAAAGAAGCTCTTTTTCATTGTGGTTTGATTCAATGTGAGCTCTATTCAGCATGTGCTGAAGTATTTGACTGACAGAGGAATTGGTTTTAAGCATATGCTCAAGTGACTCTGGTCCACTGATTTCTCTTGCCAGTTTTGCTAACAGATCTGATGTCTGTTACAGGAAGTTGTACTGGACAGACCAGGGAACTGACAGTGGAGTGCCAGCAAAGATTGCCAGTGCAAACATGGATGGATCAGGCATACAAACCCTCTTCACTGGCAACCTGGACCATGTAGAGTTCCTTGCCATTGACATTAGGGAACAAAAGTTGTACTGGACTGTCCCAAGCACTGGAATGGTAGGAGACATTTTTTTAAATAATCGCTTCTTTACCTGTCTCTGCATCTGTGGTTCACATGAGTGATTCAGTTCGTCAGTTTTCTCTTGTAACTGGGAGGTGCAGGACCAAGCATAATCTGGATAGCTGTTGTTATTAGATACCATCAAAAGTATAAGATCAGAAATCATGTACTGCCTGCCTTTTCTTCCTACCGTGTACCTAAACATGTCATGCACAGAAGAGATTTTAGTAGCATGCGTTGCATTTTAGTTTTATATTATAACATTGAACTGTTATTATAAGAAATGTAATCTTAATCTTTAAACTGACTTCTTAGATTGAGAGAGGCAATGTGGATGGTACAAATCGTGTGACTCTGGTGGTTCATCTTTCTCATCCCTTGGGAGTTGCTGTGTATGGTACATTTCTGTACTATACTGATCGAGATTATGAAGTAATTGAACGAGTTGACAAGGCCACTGGTGCAAACAAAGTAGTACTGAGAGATAATGTCCCAAGACTGAAGAGCCTACGTGTGTATTACAGAGACAGTGAGTATTTGCTAGAGAGGTGTTTCAGGATATTCAGCTTGCAAAAACTCATACTTTCCTTAGAGACAGAATATATGCTCTTTCAAAGGAGATGCTTTGATTTGGCTTTCAGGAAAAATGTCAGAAGCATTTTGCCTGGTGTTAGTAAAGAGATGCGCTACCACCTAGTTAAGGCATCTATTGGCTCGTGTAGTTTTACTTAAAGTAGTGTTGACTAAGAAATTTTGTTACTTTAGCTTCAAATTTGCTTTATCTGATTCTTGGCCCCATTGATCTTAGATGACGAGACCAGCAAACCCATTGTTAACACATCTGTGCTAAAATGTATAATGGTTAGGATCTTTATTTTTGTCAGCTGATTGTTAATACTTTACAAACATATGAATTTGGGTATATATCCATGGGTGTTTGTGATGATACAGTTGAGATTTTTGTTTTGCTGTGTATGTCTTTCACAGATTCTGCCGGTTCCTCAAATGGCTGCAGTAATAATATTGGAGTTTGCCAGCAGCTTTGCTTGCCTTTACCTGGTGGATTATTCTCCTGTGCCTGTGCTACTGGCTTTCAGCTAAATCCTGATAACAGAACCTGTTCCCCATACAGTTCGTTTGTAGTTGTTTCTATGCTGTCTGCAATTAAAGGATTTAGTTTAGAGACGTCAGATCACTCTGAAGCCATGGTACCACTGGCAGGAAGAGGTATGTGAACATTATAATAGGAAAAAATCTTGTCATTCCTAGTATTTTGGCATTTCTTTCTCGCATAGCATGTGTTTTAAATAACTTAGTTTATATAAAAAATCATTAATTAATACTTTTCAAAATATTTCAGGACGAAATGCACTTCATGTGGATGTTCACATGCCTTCTGGTTTCATTTACTGGTGTGACTTCAGTAGCACAATTTCTTCTCAGAATGCAATACGTAAAATTAAACCTGATGGTTCTTATTTTAGAAATGTTGTTACAAATGGAATAGGACGAAATGGGATCCGTGGCATTGCAATTGACTGGGTAGCAGGTAAGCACAGCTGAGTTTAGGAGAATGTTAGTCTTTACATATTATGAAAATTTTAGGCTAACATAAACAGATTCTAATGGAACTATTTTG
Organism: Melanocharis versteri; assembly: GCA_013397845.1. Classification (NCBI taxonomy): domain Eukaryota; kingdom Metazoa; phylum Chordata; class Aves; order Passeriformes; family Melanocharitidae; genus Melanocharis; species Melanocharis versteri. Next base: position 1,811,806 of record VZTG01006163.1, on the reverse strand, counting down.
ATTGGAAGTACCATGGTTCTAACTTGTGGTTTAATGGACTGATTTTAAAATAAGGAGGTAATGAATGGCTCTTACGTTTATGTATGTGTGTAAAGGTGAAAGTTTGTCAGAGTAGATGTATAGAGCCTTTTCTCTCCTCATGCTTTAATATGTGTCTTAGGCCTCTCTTCTTGTCTGTACATTTGTACATAGCTGTGTACTACCATTGTGAAAACATGTACCAGAGAAGAATGCACAAAACCTGTCTTATGACATTGTAAATAAGAAAGAAGGACTTTTCACCTATTCTCAGACTGCTGTGTACACATAAGTTATAATGAAAAGTAAAAACAGCAGAAGAAATATTTTATCTTTGAACTGTAATTTTCTCATGTTCACTACCCGTTCCTATTTAAATATATTAGCAATTAATTCAAATATTAACACTTCAGAAAATATTAATCAACAATTGCCATTAATACTTTAGTTTTATATATATATATATGTACTATATATATGTTTTGCAAAAGTTCTTCAGTTGATTGATAGGCTTCTTGGGATGAGTTTTAGGATAATTATCTGCTGTAAACATTTAATTTATTTACTGTATACAGTCCTGTGCCATAACATGGAATTCATAGTTGTGTGTTTTGAAAGGCAACTATACTACTGATACCCATGGCAATCCATAAGGATTTAGAAATTAATTGACTACTGTCAGTTTGTCTGTCTTCTTTCTAGTTCATCAGATTGTAGGCAAGTACTTATGCTTCCAACTACTAATATATTTATGATGGCTATTCATTTTGTGCTTTGGTATTTTAGCAGCTTGTGTTTCTTAGGTATTGATGCTGATATTAACTTTCTCTTTTGCTTTTCTGATTTGTTTTGTTTTGGTTTCTTGTATACAGGAAATCTTTATTTTACAAATGCATTCCTGACAGAGACTTTTATAGAAGTTTTGCGTTTAAACACAACTTATCGCCGTGTGCTTCTGAAAACTACCATAGATATGCCAAGGCACATTGTAGTTGACCCAAAAAACAGATATCTCTTCTGGGCAGATTATGGGCAAAATCCAAAGATCGAACGTGCATTTCTTGACTGTACCAACAGAACAGTTCTTGTGTCTGAGGGCATTGTTACACCTCGTGGGTTGGCCATAGATCACAGCAATGGCTATGTTTACTGGGTGGATGATTCCTTAGATATGATTGCAAGAATTCAGCCTGATGGTGGTGATGTTGAAATTGTACGTTATGGCAGTCGCTATCCAACTCCATATGGTATCACTATCTTTGGCAATTCCATGATCTGGGTGGATCGAAACCTGAAAAAAGTCTTCCAAGCCAGCAAGCAGCCAGGCAATACTGACCAGCCAACAGTAATAAGAGATAACATTAATTGGCTAAGGGATGTTACAATTTACGACAGTAATTTCCAGTCACGTTCACCCCTTGATGTCAACAACAATCCTTGTTTGGACAACAATGGAGGTTGTTCTCACCTCTGTTTTGCCCTTCCTGACATTCAGACACCGAAATGTGGTTGTGCCTTTGGAACACTAGGTGATGACGGCAAGAGATGTTCCATTTCAACAGATGATTACCTGATTTTTGCTCTTGAGAATGCCCTCAGAAGTATTCACCTAGATCCTGAAAATCACAGTCCTCCCTTCCGCACAGTCAATGTGTTAAGAACTGCTGTGGCCCTGGATTTCGACAGCATAAACAACCGAATATATTTTACACAAAGTTATCCTTCAGGAACAGGAAGAATCAGTTATGTTAGTATTTACTCAGGAATTGGATCTCCAACTGTAGTTGCATCTGGTAAGTGCACTGAAATATGGTACAAAGTAATCAGATATTTAAAAAAATGGACTGCAGCGCATAGCACTACATCAACAGGTATTTTTATGCTAAAGGTCAAGGTCGACCACTTAGTTATCTGATAAAAGGCTCCTTGTGCTTCCTCATTTTTTCCTTTTCTGAGATTCTTATTTCATCTTGATCACAATGAAACAGAAATATAAAACTGGATAGATATTTTTCTTTATATAAAGTGATACATAATAAATTAAAATTATATGTAGTAAATTAATATTATGGAGTGAGGGAGGATTCCTGCTACTTGAAGAATAGCAGCCAGGACTTAAGTCCTCGTGAGGAAAAGGTCTTTGTAACGCTGTTGTATACCCAGGACTGCCTGAGTCCCAAGTATGACTACTCCAGGTTTTTAAATGGACAGGTTTGCACTGGTACCAATGGCATTTCAAAGAGGTCTTTGATGTAGCCAAACTATAATAGATGAAGAGTGTTGCAGGAAACACAGGAAACCGTGCTGAGCTTGTGTGTGTTTTCTTGCATGTGTCTAAGACCTGGGGACTCCAGATGGCATAGCCTTTGACTGGATCAACAACAGAGTTTACTACAGTGACTACCTCAACCAGACCATCAGCTCGATGGCTGTGGATGGATCAAACCGCACAGTGATTGCCCGGGTGCCGCGGCCAAGAGCTGTTGTATTAGATCCCTGCAGAGGGTATGTGTTGTACTTGGTTTCGACTGCAGGTGAAACTGCAATTTAGACTTTGACAGAGACCATCAGACACTTCCTGTAATCCTAACCCTTTTTCTGTTGTATTCCTTGAATGCTTCAGAAGAATTCTTGTTTGGGTGTCAAAACATTTCCTGAGAGGATGGGGGCATTACTGTATTATACTGTGCTTTTGATTTCATTACCAGTTATACTGTGTTATAATTAAGAAAGATAAGAAAGAGATTAACTGACTTTACTGGATTCACATAGGAGTTGGAAAAGGTTTTCTGAAGTTCACTCCAGTGGACTTCAGTGATCCCTCTAGAAGATTCCCATGTCAATGTGAGCCAAAATAGAGGAAGAAGATCTTTTTCTGCAGTTTTGCAATGCACACTTCAGTGAGGGACGCCAGGGTGGAAATAACACCAAAAGCAAATAAGAGCTTTGTGAGTTATGTTCTTTGAAAATATAATTATGTTATTGATAGGTATATGTACTGGACTGACTGGAGTTCAAATGCAAAGATTGAACGAGCTACACTTGGAGGAAACTTCAGAACACCTATTGTGAGCACAAACTTGGTATGGCCAAATGGACTCACCCTGGACTATGAAGAGCAACAGCTGTACTGGGCTGATGCAAACCTGTATGTATTGATAACACACTTGTTTGTATACATTTGGTTATATTTTGGTTATGGGTTATTTGGTTATATATATTTGGTTATATTTTAATAGCTCTATTATTTATTTTTCTTCATTTCTTAAATGGTTTTCAGCATTTCAGTTGAATTTGGTATTTGGCATTATAGAATGTTAGGAGTTACTTAATAGCAATGCAATGTCAAGTTTTAATATTGCTGTGAATCTACTGTGCAATAAGAAGTTATATTATGTCACAGTGTAGATTTTGTTCTCTGCTTTATGCACTTGTGCCTGCTGTCAGTTTGTTTATCTTACATACAATTCAAGACTTTTAAAAGTGTCTTGTCTAACAACTACAATCCCAGTACACATTTTATACTACTCATTGCTCATGGTTGATGCCTGTCACCTGTGGAATTTGGCCTGATATTCTTGCTGTTGCCTACCAGACAGAGCTCCACCCTTGAATTTTTGCCACAGAATTTCTTCCATCAGCAGAAAAGTTTTAAAAAACAGTTTAGTTTTCTAAACATTCAAATTCACCCATGGTCTCGGAGAAACCACTGCAGCAATCAGACCTTTACCCTCTGGTTCCTTCAGCATAGAGGGTCTTCTTCAGAATTCTCTGCTGTATCAGAAGAGTGTTGTCTGTAATGTAATAAATCCCATGGCCTGTGCCTCCGTGGAATCTTCTGGGAAGAAGGTGGTTGTTTGGATTTATCTGCATGCAGGAGGGCAAGGCGCTTGTAATGGGATGTCTATTTTAAGAGGAATTCAGTATGTCAAATGAAACATGCACTTTTCTATTTCAAACTCTAGTTAATGGAGGTGGGAGAGCATAGCAGCACCTGAGATACTGGTGAACACTACTGAAATACTGGATGTCAGTTGCCAGACTTATTAGGATATGGTTTTATACATAAGTTAAAAGACTTCTTTCTTTTAAGATGTAATGATTTCTTTGTTATTGTAGGCAGAAGATTGAGAGATGCACTCTCACTGGCACAAATCGTGAGGTAATTGTTAGCACTGCTCTGCATCCATTTGCAGTGACATTGTTTGATCAGCACATATATTGGACAGACTGGAACACACGAAGCATTTATAGAGCTAATAAGTATGATGGTTCAGATCAGATTGTAATGATCATGAATCTTCCACAAAGACCAATGGATATTCATGTCTGGGCAAAAAGTAAGCAGCAGCAGTGCATCAACCCTTGCAACCAGTTCAATGGTGGCTGCAGTCACATCTGTGCACCAGGTAAGCTGTTACGCTTGATAACTGTAAGCTATTACTGTAGCCTGTATTAGAGTATAGACTATAACAATTCTAGTCACATGGGGACAGCTGAAGTATTTCTTAGTGTTCTCAAATTTTTAATATCTATTTTATTTATAAATGCAATCAAAATGATTGCTATTTAAGATCATGGTATTTTCACCAACACACCTAGGGATTGTGTCTGAGAATTCTCACAAGTAAAAATTATATGTTTCTCTAACTTAAACCAAAGCATTGGTTTTTGGTGTTTAACCTTTTCTTGGATGAGACATGAAGTAAGTACTGCAGGAAATGCTTACCTTAAGAGTATATACCCTTACTGTATACTGATTACATGTTTCCTACAACATATCTAAAAAATCTTTATGGTTGCTATTTCTTTATTACGTGTTACAGAGCTGTTTCATATGTTGTAGATTTTTGTAAGTTATGATCCTTGATTTTGGAAAACTAATTCAGTGCCTATTTTCATTTGTAGCATCTTAAGTGCCATTAAAAATCTGTCTTGCCTGAAACCAGCTCAAACTTCTCATCAATTTTGAGAAGAGCAGTTTGTCTATTGCGAGGAGTTTTGAACACTTGTTTGATTTTGAGGAATAAAGTCTCAGTGGGTATAGTGGTGATATTTGAAAGCATCACCTGCCATCTTGCTGCCACTAAAAATCTATTTGGACAACAAGCAAATACTAAGATACTCCAAATTCTGACCTCAGTTCCTCTAAGGAACTCTGAAACAACTTCTGTGGATTTTGATGGGTTTGTATATGCTTAACTGAGATAAAAGGCTGGCTAAGTCACCACACTGCTATCTAAGTAAATAGGTCATACAGGAATGATGAAAATTTCTTTGCCTTTTCCAGTGTTACAACTATGAACACTTTCCTGGAACCCTTTATAAAACATCAATGTTAAATTTGTTTCCTTTTTTTGTGTGTCCTTTTTTTATCTTTTTAAACTGTCAAACATAAATTTAGGTCCAGCTGGTGCAGAATGTCAGTGTCCCTCTGAAGGTCACTGGTATTTAGCCAATAACAACAAGCACTGTATTGTGGATAACGGTACCAGGTGTGATACTGGTTTCTTCACATGCCTTAATGGGCACTGTATCTCCGAGCGGTGGAAGTGTGACAATGACAATGATTGTGGTGATGGAAGTGATGAGTTGGAAAGTGTGTGTGGTAAGCATTTAAAATAACCGCTTTAGAAAGTATACTCTGTCTTGTCTGTTCTGTATTCTCTGTCACTTTTATGGCTTTATGATCGTGGATCTTATGGCTGTAGTTTGGAAACGATCCCTCTCTTGCTTACAGATTTGAGGTCTGAATGACTAGTGGTTTGCTTTAGAATCCAGAGGCACTGTAGTATCGAATATTTGTCATTTATAGCCAATTTCTAATTTTTTAATTCAAATATGTATTTTACTTTTCATGCAGTCCGTTTTGCAGCTGTGTTTGCCCTGGCAGGTAAAAATATCGTGATTTTACTTGTTACTTTGTTAGAGAACTTAGATTATATTTTAGCCACATTTTTTTTTCTTTTTAATTTTCTGCAGCTTTCCATACTTGTCAGCCAACAGCTTTCACCTGTGGCAATGGGCGATGCGTACCCTATCACTACCGCTGTGATCACTACAACGACTGTGGAGATAACAGTGATGAACTGGGCTGCTTGTTCCGAGCCTGTGACTCCCACACAGAATTTACTTGCAATAATGGAAGGTGCATAGCCCTTCAGTATGTCTGCAATGGAGTAAACAACTGTTACGACAATGGCACATCAGATGAGAGGAATTGTCGTAAGTTGAGTCTTAGTACCTAGTGCCTATTTGAGTCTGACTCTCTTGACAAAGGCAGAGGGAAATGTGGTTTTATGTGAAGAAATCTGACAAAATCAGCAAAAAGGACAAGAGTTTTTAAAATTTACGTTACAGGTACTGTTTAGTGTTATTTGAAGCAAACAGAATTGCTAAATCATGTTCTGGAACTCCCTAAGATATTACATAATAAATGTTGCTTTAAGTAGTCTGCCTTGATGCAACAAATGCTCACGCAGTATCTAATGTTAATTCTTGTGAGTAATTCCTTGGACTTCAAAAAGATTATTTCAGATAAATTGGATGCAGGGTTTATATTTTTGCAGGATTAGCCTGGAATTTGACAATGGCTTTTTACTTTGTGTCATGCTATATTAATTATACTAGATTTAATAACCAGGAGTGTATATTGTGATCCCATAATGGCACAGTTTAAAACTGTATGCCTTATAAAAGTTATCAGTTATGTTTGTTTTCTTTAAGATGTAAACTGTGATTAGTTCAATATTGACTACTTTTGCAGTTCATGAAAATAATAATGTCTGTGCACTAAGACTAAAATCTTCAGTGAAAATTTCTATCTGGGGTTAAAGAAATTGATGAAAACTTATTTAGATTTTTTTTTCATTTTGTGTACCCACTGATTTTTTTTAAACATACTGTTTAAAACATATAATTTTTTTTATTCTCAGAGAAATCTGACTATTTGAAATTCCTAATCTATTAGTCAATTGTATTTGGTCTGATGATCATAACATGCCAGCTGGTTGCAAATGTAGGCATCACAGTGTGAATACATGTCAATTTTCATTCCCTCATCCTCAAGTATTGTTACATGGGTTTTTTGATCATATTTCTGTGAGGACTTCCGTCAGTAAAAGCAATGGTTTAACTGCTCCCATATAGCATGAGCAGTATGAGTGAATCACTTTAGCAAGGGAGTGACATGGGACTCTTTTTGACAATGTTACGTATATTTCAGTGAGATACAGCATAACAGTATCATAACAGTATTTAAAATAGCTCTAAAGCACTTTTGCTTTTTTCCTCTCTCCTTGAAGCGGAGCGTACGTGCCAGTCTGGTTTTACAAAATGTCAAAGCACAAATATTTGCATTCCTCGAACCTATTTGTGTGATGGCGATAACGACTGTGGAGATATGAGTGATGAGAGTCCTACTCACTGTGGTAAGTTAAGAGAGCCTTTGTTACTTCTCTGATACTTCTGTAATTTATTCCACTGCTCTTTACTTTTAATATATTCCAACTGTTCTCAAAACATCTACTTTTGTAATACTGAAGTTATATATGCACAGTAGTATTAGCTCCTAGTTATCTAAATAATGCTTTTATCTAATAAAAGAGATTATAAATTTTTGCAAAATTTTAATACAGCATTTGAGGATTGTTCCTTTTGCTTATTCTGGTCTGTATTTTTTATTGTTTTATAGGGTGTTTGGCACTTAAGTATTATAGAGAGCTGTCTTTTTCCATAACTTTAGCATTAGAATATTTTTCCTTCTAACCGAACGAAACTGTCTATGGTCTCAAATTTCTTTTAGCTCTTTCATGTGGTTATGTATGCTTTAGCATATGATTCGTTGTTCATTGTAGTTTCTAGTTAGGATATGGAAGTGCCTAGTTTTCAGTCATCCTTAATTACAAACCAACTTAACTTTGCTAGGACATTTTTATTAGGTAGAAATTAGGTAGTACTTTTCCCATACAAAATATTACGGATCAATTTATAAAACATAATGGATATTTTCAGGTAGTGATTTGGTTTTAGTATTGCCTGAGTAGATTATTTTTGCTTTCATTATTTTTCCTAAAGGTACGTGCCTTGAACTAGCTATGCCATGGTTTTTCTAAAATATGAGTTCAATTTTTGTAGCCACAATGTGGCCACTTTTATCTATGGACACCAATGTGTCAAGAATATGTGGCTATAGTGAGCCTTGTTCTGCTCGTGAAAGGTGTGCTTTGTCCCTTCTACTATTTATGTCCCTGCTGAATTACTTAAATTGAGAAGTGGTGAAGGGCAAAGAAGAGGGAGAGAAAGAGATGAAAGAAACCTCAAGATGTTAATGAGCAATAGTTAACTGTCTTTGATTTCCATCATTAAAGGCACAGGGTAGAGCAAGTTAAAAGGCCAGACTGAATCCTTCTGGTATTTTGAAACCATAAGAGGGTACAGGAAAGTATTGGTAACTACTGAAGAAATTGTCAAAACCCACTATACATGGCAGGATCAAGGGGCTAGGCTGAAGTGCAGAGAGTACTTGCAGCATGCTGCGCTGGAACTATTCAGTGTTATGGTTTGTTCTTCACTGCCATTAAGGAAATATTCCTACCAGCAAGTCAGGAAAAATTGGTAGGAGGAAAATTCTCTACCATGAGATGTTACTTCCTTAGTGCATATTTTGATTTCTTGTAAAGCACTGAGCTTGTTATGCCTGGTTTGAGCACTGGAGAAATGAGTATATTGGACTGTGGTCATTTTCCTGTGCACAATCTCAAGTATAAATGCAGAACATATGTGCAGTTGCTGCATGCAATCCTATTTCCAGGGCAAATTCTGTCTACTTACTGGCTGATACATATGCCCAGGGAGAAAATCAAGCCCATTTTTTTGCATACAAGTATCAAGCTAGTTTGTACAACGAACTCTTTCCAGAGAGGCTGAGAAAAGACATCCTTTCTAGCATAATTTTTTCTCTTTCTTTTTTGGGGACTGTAATATTTTTTGCATAACATGGGCTCAAAAGCAACTTAAAACAAGTTGGTAAAGTAGCACAAAAAAAGAAGTCATGCATAGGTTTTTTCTTCCAGTCTCTCTGACTTGCACAAATAGTGAGTTTCGTTGTACATCGGGACGTTGTATTCCTGCTCATTGGTACTGTGATCAAGGAATAGACTGTGCTGATGGCTCTGATGAACCTGCCTCTTGTGGTAAGTCTGCACTCAGAAGGTACAACATGGTGGGTTATGGCAAATCAGTACTTTGTCTTGTAGGCAGAAGCTTAAATCCAGACTAGGTGGAAAATAAGTGTCTTCTGGGTTTTATTCACTCTCTCTAATCTGAATCACTGAGTAATTTGAGTCTTAAATACTTAAAGCTGTGTATGGAATACGAAGGCTTTAGTTGCAACAACTGATTGCTTGTAATGTGATTACTCTTAATGTATAACCTCCTATCTCTATAAGACTACGATGGTAGTGAATCAAATGGCAAAAAATAGCAAGTATTTGTTATTGTTTTGGATGTAAAAGCAGATGTCATGCTGTACGGAAAGTGTGCATGCAGTATTACGTTTGGGGGAAAGGGGAATGTGGGATGCAGAGGGGAACAGTATGTGGGTATCATAGTATTACAGTAAACAAATCCTGTATGTACAATAGAAACTGATGGGAATAAGCAGAGGAGTAGGGTAGGACGTGAAAAAAAGGACAGTGATCTCCAGGGGAGAAGAGAAGGAGCTAACTGAAGTCACTGACAATTGATATTATAACATTGACAATATAACATTATTCTCACTGTAAAAGTAAGAATAACACAAGGCAAGATTCTTCTGTGGCTTCAGCAGGGCTGGTAGCTCACTTTGCACATTATTGGAGTTGCACCTTTAGCTTAAGAAAATGTTTTGGAGCTTATATGTTAACTATTTTACAATTAAGCTTTGATTTTACATTTCACTGTCATAATCTCCTCCTTGAAATACAGTCCTCAGTAGATTTCATGGCAGAGCAGGGTTAGTTTAACAAGCACAGTGATTGTGTTCATTTTTAAGTGCCCCAAATGCAGACTTGTTCGAGCGACCAGTTCAGATGTGATGATGGCAGATGTATCCCAGCAACATGGATCTGTGATGGTGATAATGACTGTGGGGATATGAGTGATGAGGATCAAAGACATAATTGTGGTAGGTATTTAATGCAAGTAGATACTGCACTTTGTTTGTCCTGCAGGTATTTTTTGGAAAACAACCAACCCCCAGACTCCCACCCACTGCCAATTTTTCTACCCCATAAAGGTGCACATTAAGCATGAGGTACAATCTTCCTCTACCTTCATTTTCATGATATTGAGTTGAAATAGAATATTTTACTAGTAAAAAACCCCAACAAAACATTGTTCTAATTTTGCAATTACTCTTCTTTGAATTGTTGAGTTGAAATGGAGATATAATTAACCTGGGTTGTGTGTGTGATCTGGGCAGGTAGAGCAGCTTCAGTGGAGATACTCCCTGGTGATCACGCACTGCATCTTGTGCATATTAATAACCACATGTTTGTGGCTTAATATCTTTAAAAACTAGTGAATAAAATAAGCACATCTGTTCAGAGGGTGAACAAAGGGAAGGAGGTTCACCAAGCCTGGTCCTGCTTCTTGGTTCTTTTGAGAATGGCTGGTTACACTTGTAGTCCTAATGGTGCCACCTCTACTTGCTCCCTGGAGCACAGAATACCTTGAACGAAATAGAGAATAAAGGCTGTTCAGCTCCCAGAAAATCTGGCTGAAAAAGCTTACATTGATAACCCAGCAAGATGCAGATTTCTGCACATCTCAGCATTGCCTAATGAATTCTTTGGCTCCCAGTCAGCCTCCACGAAGAGTAATGTGCAGTTTACGTGAGAAGGGACAGTGGTATCTATCTCTGCATGTGCCGCAGGGCATGGCTCTATTGTGGATTATGGGTGGATATCCAGGCTTGTTTGTGTGTGTGGTGGAGGAGGGTATCACACACACAGAGTATAACTTGGTTAGTGAACATGCTTTTCCTTCAGCAAACCGCAACTGCACAGCAGCAGAGTTCACTTGTGCCAACAATCGACCCCCACTCAGGAGGTGCATCCCTCGGGCATGGGTCTGTGATGGTGATGCTGACTGCAGTGATGCTCTTGATGAACACCAGAACTGCACACGAAGATCTTGCACAGAAAATGAGTTTACCTGTAGTAATGGCTTGTGCATCCGTAACACATACAGGTTTGTAACTACCCAAGCAACTGTAGAAATTCTCAAAATTGCTTATTGTGAAGGAGTTAATTCAATCTTTTTTTTCTGCATCACTTAGTTGTAATTAGATCCAGATATTATAATGAAACCATTTTTCTGCTCTGCATTTGTGCATTAGCTTTGACTTGAAAATGCTCTAGAATTTTCTATGCAAATATTCCCATTGCTCACCATTAGCATTTAATCCTTCTTATTGTCACTAGTAACCTCTCCTGGGGTGATTCTGTCCAGCCTGCAATGCACATGGGTAATATTAGCAGGACTCACAGGATCAGACCATATAATATGACTCCAGTTTCTGAGAGTCTCTTCTATTGCAGCCAAAAATATTGACCTTCTTTGGAAATTGGGAGAGTGTATCTATCCATCTGCCCTGGAGACAGTGATTGCCTCCTTGTATTTGAAGAGGGTGTTCATTCTTCTTCAGGTGTGATAGGCGGAATGACTGCGGTGACAGCAGTGATGAAAGAGGATGCATCTATGAGCCGTGTCAACAGCACCAGTTTACTTGTCAGAATGGGCGCTGCATTTCCAAAGCCTACATGTGTGATGGGGATAATGACTGTGGTGATGAATCTGATGAGCTGGAACATCTCTGTAGTACACCAGAAGCAACCTGCTCTCCCCATCATTTTAAATGTGACAATGGAAACTGCATTGAGCTGGTTAAAGTCTGCAATCGGTTGGATGATTGCTTAGATAACAGTGATGAAAAAGGATGTGGTATGTATAGATTTATTTGTACTGTCTAATTTAAAAAGCTTAGGCACCTTTGAAAAAATAAACTCCTAAGACAATTCCTTAATTCCAATCATATCTATTCTATATCTGTTCCTCAGAAATTAAAATTATAAGAAATGTATCTTTTAAATTTTTTTGCTCTAATTAAGTCATACTTATTATGTGCTGTTTTAACTGACTGTGACGATGAGCTAATGATATAAACAAAAAATATTTCATACATTGTTATGCATTGCCCTTGCGTTTCCAAAATATGCCATAGCCCATATTTTGCACTCAGGGTGTTTTGTGACAGACTTCCGAGGTAGTAGAATAATTTTATATCAGATTATGTTGTTTTCTTTTTTTCCTTTATTACAGCAGCCCACATCCACATTCAGCATTTTCAGGGGATAGCAGGGAGAGAGAGACAGAGTGCATTGGAAAGCGACTGCACTATTACTCTGCTAGCTGGTTCCTTGAATAGAACTCCTTTCCTTTCCCAGGTGTAAATGAATGCAGTGATCCTTCAATCAGTGGATGTGATCATGATTGTACAGACACACAGACAAGTTTCTACTGTTCTTGTCATCCCGGATACAAACTTATGTCTGATAAACGGACTTGTGATGATATTGATGAGTGCAATGAAACTCCATCAGTATGTAGCCAGATTTGTGAGAACACAGCTGGCTCCTACATCTGTAAGTGTGCCCCAGGCTATATCCGGGAGCCTGATGGAAAAAGTTGCCGGCAAAATAGTAATATCTCCCCATACCTTATTTTTAGCAACCGTTACTATCTGAGAAATCTCACAGCAGATGGCCAATCTTACTCTCTCATTTTGCAAGGACTGAGAAATGTGGTGGCACTGGACTTTGACAGGGTGGAAAAGAGGTTATACTGGATTGATGTGGGGAGGAATGTCATTGAACGAATGTTCCTAAATGGAACAAATAAGGAGGCAGTGATAAGTGATGATGTGCCCAACGGGGAAGGTATCGCTGTTGACTGGGTTGGCAGGTAAGAAAATACATTTTTTGTCTTTCTGGGCTACTGAAGAAACAATGGGTGAAGGAGTTTATCTTAGGGGTGTTTCCCCACTCCATATGAAATTCCTGATGAGTACTGAAATAGTTTGGATTGTGGATGCAGTGTTATACAACTGCTCTGAAATTGTTACCAACATCTAATACATAACACTTTTCTTCAATTACTCTAATATTTAGTATACTGAGGTTCTGTCAGACTTGCTCTCTCTTCAATCAATGATTTGCTAGCAATTGTTGGGGTTAGGATGCAGGCTTCACTCTGCATGTACAAAATACTGTAACAGGTAACTAGATTCCAGTGAAGTAAGTAATAGTAAGCGTTGATGAAATTTAGTTCCTGTACCAATGTGAAGAGCATGTGTCTTTTGCTCTTGAAAAATGCACCTTTAACTGACACACTCAAACAACATAATTTTCTGCCAGGAGGCCAGCATATGAGTGAGGTAATTGGAAAACACCTCTCATTATGGTAAATTTTTAATTGCCTGCTGTGTTTCAAAAGGTAGTCTGATTTACTGCCACAAAACCTCTGTCCATATGTGGTGGCCACTCTTACAGCAGTTTTGCTGTCTTTCATCTTGCTTTCCAAGTGCAGTAATATAAATATGAAAAGTTTAAATAACATGGAGGATCAGACTGTAAACCAATAAGAATTGTTCAAAAAGTCACTTTTGGAACTTATATGAGAGTGTTTATATGAATATGTCCATATCATAGTTTTCATTTTTAAGCCACTATGTCTCTAAACTTAATGATAATTAATGTTGCCAGCAGCCCCAAATGCTTTATGATTCATGGAGAGATGATGAAGCAAAAGGCAAATTTTAGCTGAAGTGGTCTTACTGCTTCATTTCTAATACAGCTTTTGAATTATTTCAGTTGCCATTAGTTATGATTTCAGTCAGTTCTTCTTTAGGTATTCCAGGCAGGCTGAAGGACAGTACAATGGTTGAATTTTTCTGCTTGTTTTCAGTGCAGGGAGAGGATTAGAGGATGCCATGAGATGCAGGTTGGAGAAGACTACTTTCTCCTCCTCCCTGGTGGGAATGGTACTACTTAGGGTGGTGTAGGCAGAAATTGTATCTGTCAGGCTATTTCTGGAATGATGCTGTGGATGCTGGAGCTGACCAGCTCTGCAGAGAATCTCAAAGTACCCTGCTGTAGTTCTAATTGAATTTAATGCTTTGTTTTGATGCAGGCTTATAAAAAATCATCCCTTCTGCTTGTATGATTTCTTTGCTTACAGTTGTGTGCAACTCCCAGGCAAAGTAATAGAAGTGTTAGAAAATTCTAGGTGAAATTTAAATTAGGGTGTCAAACTACTTAGGACTTTTCTACCTGTTTGATGAGAGCAGAGGTGGCAGCATGGAACAGTTGAGGATTCTCTACAATACATTACAGCCCTGGTCACAGTCCATTGCACTGCATGTCTGTTTTCCTGCTCCTGGCCGTTGTTGGTAGGACAGAAAGGGAAGAGGAGTTTAAGAATTTGCAGGTAAATGGCATATTATTACTCAAATGGGCACCTGCAAATTTGAATTTGGCACCACTGATTGTGGTTACAAGAAAAACAGAAGTGAAAAGGCCAGCCTGGAGCATGGTGTAAGAGCGATGTCAACGAAGTATGTGTTCTTTTACAGTGGATACACTGGTTCTAGGAGAAAAAAAATTAAAGATGCTGTGAAGCAAAATAAGGGGGAAAAATAATATTAAATAAATTAACTCTAAAATATTTCAGAAAATTATACTGGGTGGATGCCTACCGAGATTGTCTCTATGTCTCTGAACTTGATGGGAGATTCCGGAAGAAACTAGTGGATCGGTGTGTGGATGCCAACAATACTTTCTGCTTTCAGTATCCCAGAGCAGTTGTTGTTCATCCAAAATATGGGTATGACCTTTCAAGAGTCCTATTCCTTTCTTTTGCAAATAATCTTGCACTGTTCTGAAAATCTGAAGTAAATTTTGGCTGCTTGCATTTAGATTTCTGTGATGTTAGTACTTAGTTGCAACTTGGGAAAAATAGTAGCTTGCCTGTTGTAGGTGTATATGCATGGCTGTCAGATATCATTGAAAGTGGAATTTAGTTCCATATGGACTGGAAAGTTTTGATTGCAAGGCTAAAAAGGTTGATAGAAGTGTGTATGGTTTGGTAGCAGTTGGGGCTGACTGAAGTCAATTGTGATTGCACAATCGTCTGCTGTAGCAGTTAAACTAAGAAATATATTAGCTTTCTTCTTCCTCAATCTTTGCTTTAGTTCTGTGGCAGGAAATACTATATTTGAGGCGTGGCTTCTAATATTTACTTCAACAATCCTAACTCTCATTTGAACAGACAGATTTACTGGACAGACTGGGCAGATCGAGCCTATATTGGAAGAGCAGGCATGGATGGCAAGGAGAAGACTGTGATCATCTCTACAAAGTTAGAGTGGCCCAATGGACTTACCATAGATTACACCAATGACAAGCTCTACTGGACAGATGCCCATCTAAATTATATTGAGTATGTGTGCAGAAAATATTAAAACAACTCAATCATTGCTCATGTCAGATTGTGGTTGGGAGAATTTTTAGGTGCTGTAAAAAGAATACGTGTTTCTGCCCACTGTCTCTGTAGAAAACCAGAGTCAAAATGTCTGGAGTAGTAGATGATATGGATCATTAGATGACACAGTAACCGAGTTCTTACATTCACATTCTAGGTTCCACTGAAAATGGTCCAAAAATTACAGTGAAAAAAGTGTGAACACTCTGTACTAAAATATGCAGCTTCTTTATATCTAGTTGTACAACCTGAACCACAGAAAAATTGACTATAAAATCCCTATGTTTTGATTCTCTTGTTTCTGCTTATAGATAAGAATTGAGCTGTAAATAAACTAGTTACATGCTAATAAGTTGTATACATACCTTTAGAAGATGTCTGAATGTCCAAAAGTATGATACAGAATTTCCTGTTGGCAAATGGGATTATTTTGTCAATCAAGAAAAATCTATACATTGCTTCTAGTACCAGAAAATTCCACCTAAATAACAGTAAAAATTAGTAATAGTATTCTGATTATTTCAATGACTTTGAAATACATGATACTGAAATACTTTGAAAGCAATAATTTGTATTTATATTAGTATTCATATTTGTATTCATATTTACATGCACATTTAAATTCATATTTGTATTTACTTCTATTCTTCTCTAATTCTTCTGGTAGCTTTTCCTGTGATAAAGGCTTAAAAATGTCTTTTAAAAAAATATATATTAATTATATATATGTTTCCCCCTCTTCTCTCTTGTGTTTCGTAATTTCCCTGTATAGCAAGGTGATAGTAAAAATGTAAAATCTTGTCAAAGATAGCTCACCAGAGGAAGCTCTAAATCAGAAAGACATGTAAAATTTAGGAATATCGGAAGCCTATTATTGTCTTCAGTGTTCCATTATTAGCAGTCTGAATCATCTAGGCAAGTTAGTCTTTTGAGACAAAAATAACTTGCTGTTAAGGCAATAAATGTGCAAGACTTCATTGTTCTAGCTAATGTGCTTCTGTGGGAAGACTATGCATTTCAGTGCATGTTACTCTATTCCATTTATTTCCCTGAAATAGCTTGTTTTGTTTTCTTCCATATACTACAATGAATTCTCTCAGGATGGTGATCTGTCTTTAGGGCATAAAGAAGCTGAAATTCTACATTGCATATTTCTGGTCACCAATAATGAAGGACCATAAGCATACATAATATATGAAAAGATGGAAAGACATTTTAGCATTTATCTGAATGTTTTGCACAAATTTTTCTTTGTGGAGGTACTCTGACCTGGACGGACATCATCGTCACACTGTATACGACGGGACTCTACCTCATCCATTTGCAATAACAATTTTTGAAGACACGATATATTGGACTGACTGGAACACAAGGACAGTTGAAAAAGGAAATAAATATGATGGATCAGAAAGGACTGTTCTTGTGAATACCACACACAGACCATTTGACATCCATGTTTACCATCCATACAGACAGCCATTTGGTGAGAAAACAAAATTAGATTTGTGTTTAGAGGGTCAGCTCTTATTTGGGGACTAGTTGTAAAGGGTCCTGAGTGCACTCAGCTTTTGCCTTTGCTGAGGGGAATAAAATCACAGAGTAAATGTAGGCATCTGCTTTACATTTATAAATTGCCCTCTCTGAAAAGCAATGACTAGTAATGCATGATTTTAAATCAATTTCTAAAACATGATGGCTAAATAGCATACATTTCGTGTATATGAAATGACATATTTCTGTCATGAAATGCCTACTTATCTAGGTTTTGGTTTTCAACCCCTTACATTTAAGGTTTCAAAACAGTATTAGAGGAATCTATTGTAGATTGAAACCTTTGTGTTCTGGAATTTACAAAGTATGGTAATATTTATTCTTCTGTTTTACCAGTTAATAATCCTTGTGGCACCAATAATGGTGGTTGTTCCCATCTTTGCCTAATAAAAGCTGGTGGTCAGGGGTTTTCCTGTGAATGTCCCGATAACTTCATGATCATACAGTTTGGCAGTACAGCCCACTGCCTTCCAATGTGCTCTAGCACCCAGTTTCTCTGTGCAGACACTGAGAGGTAAGTCCACCGCTCACCATCGCTTTTTCCATGTGTTTTTAGGGATATGTTTAACAGTTTAGTCTGTTCAAAAGGGCAGGAAATTAGGGATTCCTTCTGCTCTCATGATGAGTTTGTGATGTGCTTGCAGAGAGAAAACCAGGAAAAGACAGGAAGATGAGCTTTCATTTTGGAAAAGTACTTCTAGACAGGTTCCTTAAGTAGCACTTTTACTTTTCTTTCTGTTATAGGCATTGCTAATGTAGCAAAGTTTGGATTGTTAACATGTACCTCCAGAAACCATTTCTTGTTGAATTCTCAAATCTGGAACTTTTTTCTTTTTTTTTTCTTTTTTTTTTCTTTTTTTTTTCTTTTTTTAATTTTCTTTCTTTTTTTTTTCTTTTTTTTTCTTTTTTTTTAACCATCTTTTATAGTGTATCTGTTTCTGCCAAATATATGCTGTCTGCCAGTGGCCCAGGAAAGCCATTTAGCTGATGTGAGGGCACATTTGTAATCTCTTTTACTGAGACAGCAGTGGAGGGAGAGGACTGGTGATATAAGAGCTCTTGTAGTGATGTATCTCTGGAGCCTATGAGGCAGGTGTGCTTATTGGGTTGCCTTTTGAAGCAGTGCTATAATGATAATCCCTAGTGAAATTTTTGTGCTAAAGTTTGGGTGAATGACTGAAATATTACCTCATTAAAAATCCAGTTGGAGATTGATCTAAAAAGTAGGAGAGAGGATTACCACAAATAAACATAAAAATTAAATTTTGTTATTTTCTGTGAACTTCGTTCTAAAGGTCCACCAATATCATATGTTTATCATCTGTTTCTGGTGACAGTGGTCTGGCATATTTTGTTAGCATTTGACATATGAAATAAAAGATATAAAATTCAAGATGTTTTGGATGTTTCAAGAAATTACACTAAGACGAGACTGTCTTTTGTGCTGTAGAAGGATGGTTGTACATCTGGGAAGCCATATCCTCAACAAAGAACACACTGTTTTCTCTTTGTAGGTGTATTCCCATCTGGTGGAAATGTGACGGACAGAGGGACTGTCGAGATGGCTCTGATGAGCCCCCAACCTGTCCGCACCGGTACTGTCCTGTGGGGCAGTTCCAGTGTAATGATGGGAACTGCACAAGTTCACATTTCTTGTGCAATACCCAGCCAGATTGCCATG
Organism: Melanocharis versteri; assembly: GCA_013397845.1. Taxonomy (NCBI): domain Eukaryota; kingdom Metazoa; phylum Chordata; class Aves; order Passeriformes; family Melanocharitidae; genus Melanocharis; species Melanocharis versteri. Next base: position 1,792,974 of record VZTG01006163.1, on the reverse strand, counting down.
ACAGATCAGATGAAGATCCTGTACTTTGTGGTATGTTCTGACAAATAAATTAAAGTGTTTTGCCAGTATAGAACGTGTAATCAGCATATAAATTTCATGATCACTATCCCTTTTTCAAAGATGGAAAGGTGAGATAGACAGATAAATCTTTTCTAGTCTTGCACCTGCTGGAGCAATTCAGCTTTGTGCAAGCAGGGAGAGCAAATATGTACTATATCAAAGTATAAACAGTTTCTATACCTTTGAGACAGATCTTCACTGAGGTAAATTACCATCTGAGGTATAAAATATTAGAAACAGGACTCACTTTGTTTTGCTCTGAGTAAAGCCATGGCGATTATGAAGAATCTAAGGCTTCCTAATGCCCAGGTCAGTCTAACAGGTGTGCGAATTTTCCCTCAATTCTACTTTCCGTGATGGGACAAAATTATTACACCCTCTGTATTGCACAAAATCCAAGTCATGTGGGAAGATTTGTTTTGGAGAGCTGTATATGATAGCACTCTTATAGAAATGTAGCATAATTATGCCTGTGGAATAATGTTATCTCCTTAAAAAACCTATGCTGTTCCACATGTTTACATGTAATTTAAAAAGCATATCCTTAGTTCTCTTTTTGCAAATAATGTAGTTCTGGCAGTTGCAAGCAAGTAATATAAAGCAAAGGGGAAAGCGATGTGGTTCTATAACTGATAGTTTAATTGCCTTCCATTCCAGAGTGTTTCTAACAATGACAGAATTAAATGAAATACCAGTTTTAACTGAGTTTCAAATAATTAAGATCTTCAGGGTGCCACAGGGGAATTTAGAAAGTAGAAATGTGGCAGCTGTGTAATGCACTGATTTTAACATACTGGGTACAATAAAAATCAGTTTAGGTCTATGTAATTCCTTTTACTCATTATCTCGTGCATGGGAACAGAATCCTTTGGTCTAGAACACCAATGGAAGTTATAATACACTGTTTTCTCTTGAACAGTTTGTCAGTGTATGTAAAAGAAAGTAGTAGAGTGGAGTATAGTGGGACATAGAAGTTCTGGAAGTAGAGATACGTGTAGACTCCTGTTTCCAGAGCTACCCCAGTTTGCCAGCACTGATGATACCAGTTTTCAGTGCTTTGCGCTTTGGGAGTAGAGGCTATACATTTGTAGGTTGTGCAGCTGATATTAGCATGGTCTTCTGCTATGTTTTCTGTCATGTTCATGCCTAGAGAAAGAGGCTCGTCAGGCAATACACACCTAAGCTCCTCATAGCATGGCCAGAGCCAAAGTGCCACTTAGCTCCTCTGTGAAGTGAGTGGGAGACCCTGCCTCAATCATGTTGAATGCTGGGTTTACTTCCCTCTGATTTAGGAGAAGGTAGTATATGTCTTGCTCCTAGAAAAGGGTAGAGCCTTAGTGAGCTTGTCTGAAGATGCCTGGGGAAAATGTGACATGTGATGTTAGAAATGTGTACCTTAACTGCTTTAACTGGGCAAGTACATGTGATGTTTTAAATTTTTTCTGGCTTTGTTTTTAAGTCTTGGTGTAAACTTAAGGGCTCAGTTGATAAAATGGCATCAGACCATTTCTGGAAGTTCCAGTATCCTAACAGCTGATCTGTATTCTTTCAGCTAATCACCAGTGTGAAACTCATCAGTGGCAGTGTGCCAATAAACGATGTATCCCAGAAGCCTGGCAGTGTGATAGAGAGGATGACTGTGGTGACAACTCGGATGAAGACAGTGCTCACTGTGCCAGTAGAACCTGTCCCCCAGGCCAATTTAAATGTGACAATGGCCGTTGCATCCCACAGACCTGGAAGTGTGATGTGGATGATGATTGTGGTGATAACTCTGATGAGCCATTCCACGAATGCAGTAAGCACACAGCTGTTGTAAGATGCCTACATTAGAGTGCACCAAAAGCAGAGTGAACTGCATTACTTAATTTTCCTGAGATTGAAAGTTTATTGGAAAGGAGTATTTTCTGCGAGCTAATTGCATTCGTGTAGTAAAGAGTGTTAAAAAATGTAGGAACTATGTGATAATTTACTATTTACTTATTCTTGAAGGGTAAAAAGCTTATTTATGCTGGCCAGATTATCAGAAACTGGCAGCATCTCACTCTGACTTTCTTGATGCTAGGATTTTCCTATATGCTCTAGCGTGTCTCTCTGAACCAATGGGCATCTTGAAGAACTTGTGACCAAGTTTTGCCATTTGAGGACAAGCTGCCTCTTCTGGCTCCCGGGTTTGGGGCTATTGCCGGTGTTACCAGCTCTAAATAGCTTAGGGAAAAACAATGAGTGTGATTTGAACCTGTGATGGATTTTTAACATATGCAGAATACAAGTAGCATAGGTTGGAAAAGATAGTAAAATCAGATACATTTGATGCTTTCTCTTTTACAGCACTGAAGTAAGCAGATAGCTCTTTTCAGTCAAAATAATTGACCATAAGTTATAAAAGGCTAGGAAAAGCAGAATAGCAAGGAGGACAGTTAATGACTAAGTAACACAGCTAACTTTGACAACTGCCTCTTTCAGTGGGACCTGCTTATCGATGTGACAATCACACAGAATTCAGCTGTAGAACCAACTACCGCTGTGTACCATTGTGGGCAGTGTGCAATGGGAATGATGACTGTAGAGACAACAGTGATGAACAAGGCTGTGGTAAGTTTGGAGAAGGTCATTTCAACATAACTTTGTGCCTAAAATATTTCTCCAATTTGCAAACACCCAGATTTTCTGAAAGCCTTCAATAATAATGTACCTGGGCAAAGACTACGCTAATATGTGCTGTTTTGTTGGCAAACTGTCTACACTACAGAGGAGATGACTTGCAATCCCTTTGGAGATTTCCGTTGTGACAATCATCGATGTATCCCACTGCGCTGGAAGTGTGATGGAGATGATGACTGTGGAGATAACTCTGATGAGCACAACTGCAGTGAGTTCTTGTTTTGTCCGTAATGATATAGTCCCACTTTTGACTTAAATATCCTTCTATTTCTTACGAGCATGAGAGAGACAGCTCTCAAATGTAACCATTTTTTCTTTTATACGGTAGTCTGTCTTTTATTTGCTGAAATACCACACTGATATCACAAGGATGCATTCTGGTTATGTAAAGACACTGATCAATCCAGTCATCACAATAACATAAATTCCTATTTTCCACTAAGAAATGACATTTGAATTTTGTCCTGTGTGCAAATGTAGTATTATATAGTTTCTTAAACAATGATAGTGGGTCCTTTTTTTTCTGAATTGAATTAAAAGCTTCTGTATTATTCTGTGTTGAAACAAAGACTGCAATGATTTTCCTTTTTTCTATGTCAAGAGGGACATAGAATGACTTCCATATTTAAAGAGTATTTGAGGGGAATGATGTTTTAACATCATTTAATTTTAAAGATTTTACCTCATTATCTGCCCACATTACTTTTGTCTGGTTCAATGAGACAGATGTGGATGTTTAACTCTACATCTGGGGAACTTTTCATATTTGTACATTGATTTTAAATGAAGGTCCTCGTGAGTGCACAGAGAGTGAATACCGTTGTGACAACCTGCGCTGCATTCCTTCCCGGTGGATCTGCGACCACGATGACGACTGTGAAGACAATTCAGATGAACGTGACTGTGGTGTGTATTATCTGAATGCTACCTCTTACATGTTCACACTGTTGTTTCTAATGTGATAAACTATTCTGCAAAATGATATTTTTATATGATACTTTAAAGAAGTAATGTCACTTTAGTCACTGCACCAAAAGTAGAGAAGACCACAGTTTTAATAGTCTAGGATTTTCCACCAGTTTTTAGAAGATTGTTCTCAAAACGTAAATACTTTATCTGTCTTTGAACAAGAAGACATTTCAACAGTTGCTTCTGAATCTTTTCAGAGCTGAGGACCTGCCACCCAGGTTATTTCCAGTGTGATAGTGGACACTGTGTTGCAGAGCGCTTCAGATGTGATGGAAATGCAGACTGCCTTGATTTCTCTGATGAAGCAACTTGTCGTGAGTTTCAAGCTTTGCAATTGGTGCTCCTTGCACTCACTTTTGGAAAGATTTGCACTTTTCACTACTTTTAAGTGAAATGACTCCTTAGAGATACAGAATTCTGCAACACTCACTGATGTTAGTAAAAATTCAGGATAAGCATAATATTTGGAATCAGCTTTTCAATATAATAATGGGTTGCCATCTCTTACATTGATTGTAAACACATTCTTAATGGTAGGAAATGAATGTGTTTACCAAGTCCAGGAGAAGATACACATGTGATTGAATTAAAATTTTTCACTATCCCATAAACACTGCAAGATCCAAACTGTTTCCGTTGTACGAAATTCTAACAAGGTTTTGTAATGAGATTGTTTTTTATAATACTCAAAGTAGTGTAAGTTGTTCTAAAGTATTAGTGAAGCAAAGGAAATAAAATACTTTTCAATTTCTGTTTTCCTTTGGTATATTAATCTACTGTGAAAAAAATACCTGTATCTTGCCTGGAACTACAGCAAGAAAGTATTGTTCCCAGTTGGAATGAAAATATTCCCTCTGTGCTCTATCTGCATTGACTGACATCAGCTTTTTGCGTGACACTGATGTGTTGGTCCTGACTTACAAGTTCCCATGATTTTAGGCTTCAGTACTCGGAAGAATTCCTTTCTCTTTGTATTGGTATCAGGGCAGTTCTGTAAATCTTTCCATGTACTTAATTTTAACACCTTTGATTTAGTAAGAAAGGGCATCTGCACAGTACTATCTTTATTTTTCTGATGGTAATCACATCCTGGAATGTATGTCACAGCAGTTGTCTTTCAGAACCTGTTGGTTCTGAAACAACATTTGGCTGTTCTTAAATGGAGGAGAAAGTGTATGAGAAGCTGTTGAAAGGGCAAGGGTATGGTTTATTTATATAGATTGGTAGAATAATATTTTTGGTTTTTCTTTGATTTAGTTCAGTTTGTTTCACAGCTTCTACAGAATATGAGTGGGGGTTTTTTGCTATATCAGTGTGAGTCCTTTTGGAATTAGGTATCTTATGTGTTTCTTCAATTATTCATGTTTGGTGCCAGTGAGGTTAATTATTATTGATCTAAATTTGTCAGTAAGAAATTCAAGTAGCATTTGTTACATTAATTTGTTTATTTTCAAAAGCTTGTCTAACTTAAGTTGTTTCACTATTCATTTAAACCTGAATTAATTATAGTGTAGCTGCCAAGAAGTCCTCAGTCCTTGCAGCCTATTGTTGATGTACATCTTTGAAGCACCTCATATACTATTTCCTGTTATGGAGAGAAGTGTTTTTAAAAATAATATGGGATTGGACTGAATATTTTTCATGAAAACATAAGATTTTTATTGTAAATGAAAGTGTCATAATAATTTTCTTTTCTTCAGCAACACGGTATCCTAATGGTACATACTGTCCACCCATGCTGTTTGAATGCAAAAACCATGTCTGTATTCAGCCATACTGGAAATGTGATGGGGATAATGACTGTGGAGATGACTCTGATGAAGAACTTCACCTTTGCTGTAAGAGAGAGGAATTATATTAAAATGAACAACATGCTTAATCTCTACGTGTAATAGATCAATTAGAAAATAAATTTTAATTATTTGGGATGAGTGCTGAGAATTTTGCTTTATATGAAAGTCCACCTCATTCTCTGACAATGTTTCTCACTGCTTTGCAGATGTTTGTATATGTGGTTATGAAAGTAGGGAGAAGCATATCAGAGAGATAAGAACACGATTTCATGTTTTCAAGTTGGTTATCTAAAACAAGAATGTCAGTTTGAAATGAAAGATTAATTCAGATAATGTATATTGTCAAAGGTGCTGAACTTTCAAAGCTATTAGTGTTGTCAGGACATCTTTGTAAATATGGTTGAGAAGTCCTGACTTTAGCTCTAGTAATCAGGTGTTGGAGGTGTTACTTAAACTGGTTTTGTCGGTTATGCACTTAAATAATGTGTTGGCTTTCCAGTCAATTTACTTCATAAACAAATCTAGAAACCTCAGTGTTACATGTAGTTAGAGAATTTGTCTTTGGCTAAAGATGAGGTACTGTCTTCTGATAAAAAAAATGTGTGATGTCCTAACATGCAATCACCAAAATGTGCAGAAATTATTTTTTTGTGTCTGAATGCCTCCTCACCTTTTGAAATATACAAAACATATAAATGTTTCAAGAAAAAAGTGATATGAATAATTTGTGACCCAATGGCCTGAAGTATCAAAGTGTGACTGATTGACCTCTGTGCTTTCAGTGGATATTGCTTGTGAATCTCCATTCCGTTTCCGGTGTGAAAACAATCGCTGTATATACAGTCATGAGCTATGCAACCAGGAGGATGACTGTGGAGATGGAAGTGACGAGAAAGAGGAACACTGTATGTTTACACAAAATTGAGCATCAAATTCAGTGATTTTGATGTGCTTAATATTTAATAATACGAAAGAGATGTCAAAGTTTGCCATAAATTATGAAAACAAGACTTCACTATGAAATAATCTGAACTATGGTTTTTGGTACTATGTATTTATAGCTCTCTGTACACGTAGCAAAAATCAGCAAACATTTGTATGAAAAGGAAAGAGCATGATTTTCAAAATAATACTGTATTTTATTATGAGCACCAGCTACATTTTTTCATCTTATTATGAGCTCCACTTAAAAGGAAGAAGAAAGAGTTTGGCTGTATTGTAAAATTGGGATGGAACGGCTAGCTGGGACTTTTAAAATAAAGAAATGGATGCTTCCTGAAGTTGTGGCACTGTTATGCACATATTAACAGTCTTGATATTTAGGTCCAGACCCTGCAGAATCTCTGTTAATATTCAATAGGTTTTTGCCCTCAGATATCTTATGTAGTTCTCAGTGACTGTGTTGTACATTTTCAAGTTTAATCATATTTTTGGTTGCTTAATGATATTATTTGCTGCCTTTATTGTGCAATATTCTAAAAGTTAATAGTTTACTAGTATCTCTGTAATATCTTGAAGTCTGCAGTAGTATGAAGTATATCATTAAAGGACATTAATAAGTTTTCACTGTTAAGAAGAAAGTTCAATCAACTATGAACAGGAAGAATTTTCCTTCTGTCTTTTTTATAAAATAGCAGGACTTCTTTCAGATCATGGAGATATGACTAGAAGTCATGATGTTACATCCTGGTTATGGTTTTAAGTTCATACAGACTTCCTAAGTAGTCTTGTCATTGTTTCACCAGATGGCATCAGCTTCCCCATTAGCATTGGAGAAGTGCTGTCTGTTGGTACTCTGTAGTTTAAACTGTGACAGAGGAAATGTTTCTCTTCTTGATTGTAGGTAGAGAGCCAACACCAAGACCTTGTAAAACTGAAGAATTCAAGTGCAGTAATGGAAATTGCATTCCTCTACATTATGTCTGTGACAATTATGATGACTGTGGAGACCATTTTGATGAAATGGGCTGCAGTAAGTAATAGTATCAATAAAATACAATATCACAATGCTCTTGAAATAGAATTTTCTGAAACTGAAAACAATGCATGTTTTTCCTTCAGTAAAACGGTAAGAATTACTGTTTTCTAATTAGCCTGTGTGAATTATTTTATTGTTATTTAATAGGCCTATTCTAGGATTATCCTATTAGCGAGGACAATATTTTCTGTTTTCATTCTTTCATTATTTTCATTTATTTTTTTAAAATTATCTTCTGTTTTCATTCCTTTGTACGTCTTTCAAAAACATGTAGGTGTGGTGCTTAGAGACATGGCTTAGTGGGTCTTGGCAAGGTTAGGTTTATGGTACAACCCGATGGTCTAAAAGATCTATTCTAACTTGAATGATTCCATGATTCTATGAAATTCAGTGCTCTGAACACAATCTTTTTTAGGCTTAGAGTATTTATGCATCACAAAAAAAGTAGGTTTGATCTTGGTTTTGAAATGGGTTGCATTACAGAGGCAAGAACATCCATTTATTTCAGCCATAATTGCAATAGACCAACCTATGGAGTTATTCATGAGCAGACTGAACTGATATACGTTGCTCTAGCCCTGTTAAAAATAAAGGTATATTGAGATGCTTCTATTTTCCTTTTTATGGACATGACCACAGAATTCTTTAAGGACCACCAGTCCTTTGCCTGATAGCCCTCTCAGATCCTCTGTACAGCTTTTACTATTTATTATAAATTTACTAGCATTCATTTCGATGCAGAAGCTTTGACTTGAACCTTGAGATGACAGGGTATTCCATAGAATCTCAAAAAAACCCCCAGAATTCCTAACTTTTTATGTCAATATATAGACAGCTGCAGAGTGGTAATATAAGCATACACTTGTAATTTCCATTTGTTGGGCTGTGATGGCTTCAAGTGAAAGTGTGCCAAATGCTATACACTGGTGATTTGCAATCCAGCAGACTTCCAAAATGCAAATAACTTGGAAGCCTATTGTGTAGTCCATTTTGAAGCAGCTGATTTCTGTGTTTCAATTACCATCCCAGTGGTCTTTAGGTAATATAGCCTAATGCAATGACTTGATAAAAATATAGAAGTATAAAAAAAGCTATGAAACAGTGTGAAACAGACACCTTCTGATGTCTGCGTTCTGGTCTTTGGGGATAAATGTGAATACAGATCAGATGGTAACATTTGGAGCCTTCCCAACATCAAATATCTGCTATAATGAAAACAGAATATTTTTGTGTGTGTGTACAATGAATTTATGCTTCTACATGTATATGAAATTGAGTTGTTTAGACTTAATTTAGTCAGCACTGGAATGTGTATATAAAAAGGAGATAATCAGTTTAATATAACGTTTTTGCCACACATCTGTATCTTTTCCTCATGATCTGCCAGTAAGCATACTATTTATCTTTTCTGCTTATATAACAGATTTGAGTTTGTACTCAAGTATTTTATGCATATATAGAATATGTCAGAACCAGTAGAATTCTATATGTGCTTTCAAAAGTGTATAATTTTCATTATCTGTTACAGACTGACTTGGCTTTTCCATTATAGGAGTATTTTAAAGGGCAGTGTATTCTGTGCAATGAACTGGACTGACTTCACTAGGCTTTAGATTAGGTTTGGCATGAGCTACATGTCATCTTCTCTCAAGTTTCCAGATATTAATAATGTAGGGCCTGTGTTATGCATGATATCATTTCGGAATATTTCTTCTTCAGCTGGTAAGAAAGGACTGGATAAGAAAGAGGTGTGTTGGCAAAGTTAGGAATTAGCGTAAAATCTCTTAAATTCTGCAGTTGCTGCAGATTGGTGGTAATGTAGAATGTAATTTCTGTTAAGGAAGGTGAGCTTTAATGATTATGGCTCTTATCCTGACCCTGTTCTCTACTTTTTAGTTGACAGCTCTCTTGACCAGTGGTTACCATTGTCTTCTAATTTTAGTTAGAAAAAAAGGAAAGGAAACTAGCTTTATCTACCTGAAAACTATTTTCAGTTGTAATAATGGTCAAAATTATTATGCCTTCCCCTTATCACTTCATTTTTTGGTTATAATTGTATAATCTGCTTTTTTTTTTCCAGACCCTGGAACAGAGCGAACTTGTGCAGAAAATATCTGTGAACATAACTGTACCAACCTGAATGAAGGAGGCTTTATCTGTTCCTGTAGGCCAGGGTACAAGGCCAGTGAAACTAACCGCAACTCCTGTGAAGGTATTTTAATCTTATAAATGTTTTCTCACTGATAAGTGTTCAGTGACCTGTCACTTCATCATTCTAATGTGACCACGCACTTTTACATTCTAAAAGGACTTTTATACATTTAGCAGATGCTTCCTAAAAAGTTCTGCTGCTGAATCATGTTTTCTAATATGTATGCCTCATTCAACAAAAAATTGGCTTCACCGTTAAGACTTCTTTTAAGCTTTTGGTGGCTGTAGATATGTTTTTGCTTTACAGCACATAGGTTTTGTCATATCTTTGCAATCTGAGGGATAGAAATTTGATAGGGTTTTTTTTCCTTATAGAAAACAAACTTACTGCAGGTTATATTCTCTGTGTTCTGTTCTCAAACAGACCTACAGTAAAGGTGTGTTGTGCCGTATTTTTGCCCTGGGTTTTATGCTGACAAAATGTGGTGAGGAGTCTACTCAAAGTCCATGGTTTGTGGTCATGTGATACAGCATCTTCCCAGTTGCTGTTTCAGTATGTTTTGATGAGAACACTTCTGCTTGTTTCTTACAGCTCTTGTGGACAATTTGTGTAGTTTTACTAAACATGATCCAAGACCACCTCTCCCTTTCCTTTCTGCTGATATCATTTCTGAGGACTATGTGTCATGGCTTCAGCATTTCAAGAAAGCTTTGCTCTTGCATCTCATTTTAGTCATGCCTCATCTTTTGTCTTGCCTTATTGATTTAACATAAAGATACATCATCAAAAGTGCATCTCTGAAAAGAAATCTGTTAAGCAGGATTGCAGTAGTGTAGTTATTGGCAATCTGTAGTTAAGACATGGTAAACAGTAGATGAGTGATGAGGAGCTGTGTTTGATAACAAATGCTGATTTTAAGGATCATTTATTAGGTCACTGGTCTTTTAGAGTATGTGGGGAAGGCACAAACCTACCACTTCATGGAGTAAAGATGACCAGCATAAAATCATCAAGGTTGGAAGAGGCCTTTAAGAATATCCAGTCCAACCGTCAACCCAGCACCACCACTGTAACCCTTAAACCACTAAACCGCCACCCAGCACCAGATGCAGATGCCTCTGAAACACCTCCAGGGATGGTGACTCCACTGCCCTCCTGGGCAACCTACTCTGCGCTCTGACCACCCTAAGAGGGAAAGGTTTTTTTCTAATATCTAATCTGAATTTCCCATGTCTCATCTTAAGGCCATTTCCTCAGCTCCTCTCACTGCAGGCACTGTAGAAGAGACCGGCCCCCACCTCACTACAGCCTCCTTTCAGGGAATTGTAGAGAGCAATGAGGTCACCCCTGAGACTCCTAAAGACTAAACAAGAAAGAAATCAAGTTTGAGGAATCTTTTCTCTTCTTATGTCTAGATATCAATGAATGTGAGATCTTTGGAACATGCACCCAGGACTGCAAGAATTCCAAAGGAAGCTACGAATGTTTCTGTGCAGATGGCTTCAGGTCTGTGGGTGATCAACAAGGGAAACAGTGTGCAGCTGATGGTATGTTAACTGATAGCAAGACTGATTGCCACCTGTAAAGAGCAAGTGCAATATAGCATCTTAATGAATGTAATCCTCTCTTTTATAAGAAGGGGTAATGAAACCCAAACCTTATTCTGATAATACTGTCTGTGTATTCCATCTATTCCATAATCAGGAATAAAAGTGCTCATCTCTGCTTCCAATTGTAAACATTAGAAATAATACCTTGATTTGGATGCCTGCCTTCATTTCTCCTGAAATTTTCTGCAAACAAAAACCTGTTGTTCTGTGGTTGACATCAGAAGGAAATTAATGTTGCCTATTCCTGAAGTTTAGATTTTTTCAACAAAATAATGCATCAGAAAAAAGTTGCATTAAACTGGCATAAATCAAAGGCAGTTTGATGACAGGTTGCCATTCATTGTTCATGGACTGATGCACACAAACAGAAGGACTTTGGCTAATGTTTCAGATCAGTCATTGGCTTTTTATCATACCTCAGTGCAGTGGCTGTGGAGTGTGTGGCAGTCCTTGAATAGGCAGAGTTGACTCAGAAAATACTAGTAATAGATCAATAATAATAAAAATAAAGAGGTGAAGAAAATAGAAAAAAGTGATGATAGAGCAGTGTTATATAAGAACAAAAAGAGTACTGTATCTAGAAAAGTAGTTACACTTTAACAGCTTTAAGAGATAAATGGTAGAAATATGGTGTGCCTAGTCAAATAGTAAAATCTTCAGAACAGAATGCCTGTGACTAAACCTACATGCTACTGAAGGTTTTGAAACCTAAAAATTATTTGTAATATGAAAAATGCTGCAAGAAAATGAGGTCTCCAGGTTACCTGTCCAGGGGCCTAGTTCAGCAAATATTTACTGCTGAGCATTAGGCTGGAAATGCAAAAGGATGTTTACACTTCGGTTTCTGCTTAGCTGCCTCTTCGTGCCTGTGTCAGAAATCCAGTTCTTTGATACTCTTCTTCACAGGCTTTATTTGGGAAGCATCTAGACACACAAAGTGTAGAAGACTAAGTGATAGAAGATAATATAATTGTAGCTAGTAACATAATGAAATTTGTTGTGCCTGAAGTTCTATTTCTATGTATACCCAGAACTCTGCCACACTTTGTAATACAGTCTCACAGCCCTCATAAATGAGGGCCAGGTGGGATGTTATTAGGCTAACCCAAAATTAAACTGTAGTCAGGAGAACATTCATCTGAATATGGAGACATAAGAATTAAAAAACTTTAAGGTAGAACTTGGACATGTCATGGCTTAAGGGACTGGCAATTTATTTGTACTTTCAAAATTGTTTGCTGTACTTTGAGGGGGAAAGTGGTTGTTAGTGTAGTGGGTAGTGTAGTGTGTAGTGGCATTCTGTTTTCGAGATATGGTGATATGCCAACAATGTAATATTTAAGAACTTTTAAGGAATTATCTCTGCACAAGATCAATGGTGAAAGGGATAATACTATCCTTAGTGATAAGCATTTCAATTTTTATGAATTTTGCAAAGCCATGAAGTTTGAATAGCTCTGAAATTTTAGAAGTGGCTCTACATTCCCTCTGCTTCTTGTACAGACACAACTTGTGAAAATCCCATTTAGTTTTAAGTTGGAGTGGCTTTCATCTGTTTCTTCTAAAATGAGAAATACATGAAAATAAATTCCTGATTCTTTCCCAGGTAATCCTCCATTGTTACTGCTGCCAGATAATGTGCGGATTCGAAGGTACAATATCTCATCCGAACAGTACTCTGACTATATTGATAACCAGGAGCGCATCCAAGCTCTGGATTATGACTGGGACCCTGAAGGGATAGGCCTGAGTGAGTATGCTAATACTCAACCATGGTTGGTCTAAAAAATGCATTTCTGCAGCACTGATTAATTTACACTGGGAAGCAAAATCAAATTAGATCAACTGGCCAGGTCTCAGTTGAATGTGCTCCTCCCCTCTACTCATTTTCCAGCATCAGTGTGGTTTCTTTTAATGCTTTAATTTAGTTTAGCTAGATTTTGATCTGGTTTTCCTTTCATTTTAGTGTGAGTTTAGCTGTAGAATTGTGGCTTTTTAGGATTATGCTGCCGTAGAAGATTGTTATTAATTAACCCCTTCCTTTTCCTTCTGCCTCTGTAGTTCCCAAACCTGGCTCAAGACTCGCAAGAAATCATCATTATACTAAGCAGGAAAGGCCAATAGATCCCTGTATTAACTTATATTTTTGCTTCTTCCTCAGGTTCCCTTTTTTTACTATTTCCACAGGTCATGGGCCATACTTGCTCCTTAGGGTTATGAGAGTCTAAATTACTCTCAAAATCATGCGTAAAAGTTTCAGACCTAAGATCCTCTTAAAAAATGTGATATATATTTCTTGATAATCTAGGTCAAGATGACTTTAGATGCGTATCTTGCATATGATGGATGACTTTAAAATTTACACACTAACACAATGTAATTTGGTTGAACAGACAACTCTTACCTTATTCGTAAATAAATGGGGCTGGTAACTTCACACAAGAGCCTGAGAAAAATTAGAATTTTCAACAAATATGTAATTAATTAGACATTCCTCATCTTTTTTTTTTTTAAGGTATTGTGTACTTCAGCATTCTGGGACAGGGTTCTGAGTTTGGAGCCATCAAACGTGCTTATCTCCCCACATTTGACAGCAGTAGGAACAATCCCACGAAGGAAGTTGACCTGAATCTCAAATACATAGTTAATCCCGATGGGTTAGCTGTTGACTGGGTTGGAAGGTAAGTACACTGAAAAGCTAGAAAAATGCTGTACCTCGAACGTGTCAATTTGTGAATTTGATCAGGCTGTGCAAAATCCACTTTTTTCTTCCTTACGAACTGTCTCTGAATATGTCTAGTCTGAAGGTAGTATGTAGTAAGCTCTCCTTGCCCAGACAGCAGGTTAATAGATAAAATGCATGTGGCTGACTACATCATATATACTCTGCAACTGGCAGATCACTTGTGCATCAGTAAAGTGATAATACACTAGCCTTCATGTCAGATGGATTCTTCTTCAATGACTTAGGTAGGCTCCAGGGAACAAGCTTGCTTTGCTGAAGGAAGGAAAGCTCCCTAACCCACAATGGAATTTTATCTTTTATCTTTGCTCATTCCTTACCAACACTGTGCTATATGAGCAATCCCAAAACCGAAGTACCTCTGAAGTTTGATGAATAGATGTATTTTCTCAGAAAATGGTTATGTTTTTGTAATTGTGTTTCAGAGTTTTTTCTCCCTTTTACTGACTGTGGATTTTTTTTAGCCTAAAACATGATAATTTTTTAAACTTAATCATAGAAATCATGCGATCACTGCTTATGTCTACTACCTTGGAGAAGAGCTGGGACAAAGTTGGGCCTGACTCTTGGGAGTTTGACTGATGTTTACAGTGTCATTTCATCTTGCAATATAACTGTTAAAGGACATGGTTGACAGGCATAGCTGTAGTTCATTAGGTATAATGTTGAGAGGAGCCTGATGTTTGTAGATGAACACTATGAAATGTAGTCAGGATTCTGTTTGAAGCTAAATAGGCAGAGGTTATAGAGATTAGTCAGCCTTCTGAATGCTATTGCCAGATTTTGGATACAAAATGATGAGAAAAAGTAAAAAATTGTATCTTTTCTTCCAGCAGTTTAGAGATAGATATATTAGGGTCTGGGCTAGCCCTCAGGTTATTTTGCTGTTTCCTTCATGAACTGGAGGCACCTAGAAATCAAAATGTCTCTGAAGGCAAAAGGGAGCTGCCGCGGCGCTGCGCGTCCGGCCACCCTCGCGGGGGTGCCTCGTTCGGCCGGGCCGAGCAGCGTGCGCGCCCTTCCCGCCGCCGGTGCGGGGAGCGGCTGGCTCGGTTCCAGAGCGGGAGGGCTGCCGGGGCTCTCACTCAGGGTCCGGCTAGCCCACCGATGTTACAGGCGCGGGAGAGGAATGAGAGGCCGAGGGGCCCTTTGACGGTGAACCGGCGCGGTTTATTTCCACAGGACGCGTAGTGAGGAACGGGGGGGACGAAGAGCCCAGAGCCGGGCGTTACACAGTATCTTATACCAGGGGAGAGGGGAGGGAGATACCTAGGAATGCACCAACTGGGGTACAGCACGCAGGCAGACTGACAGCACACAAACCAGTAACAGTAACAGGGCGAGGAGAGGGGCAGCAAGGAGCCAATGAGGAATCCCGCGGCAGAGAAGGTTCCAGGACACGGCTGTGTGTGGAAGGAGACAGTGAGGATACAGGGATCAACATAATTCAAATAGGTAGGGAAAGGGATCTTGGGACGAACACAGCTTCTCACCCTAAGTGAAAGGGAAGAGAGATGCCTCAGGATCACTGCCTGAGCCTGCTGAGGTAACACAAGTGATCTTTGAATCACTGCAATAGGGAGTGTTTGAATTCTGTTCACAAACACATATGGTCATGAGAGCAAGCACCAAGGAAATATATCACAAGCATCCTGGTGAGGCTTCAGCCTCATCTTGGTGAGCAACTTCAGCACTTCAAACATAGTGCTGCACTGATTTCAGAACAATGTTGAAATGTATTTTAAAAAGACACATTTAATTATCTGCACATTATATAAAATGTTACACATGGTTTGAGACACTTAGTCTTGCTGCTCATCTGCCGAATAGAATTTACAGTATTTTTTCACATTCCCAGGCCAATTAGGAGGTAATTCATTCCATCAGAAGGCACCATGTGATTCGTGAGTGCATAATAATGAGTCTGTTTATTATCTAAGGTCAAAAAAATTATAAAGGCATGATGATAAAGATAAAATTCAAGGAAGAGTAGACTGAGTGCCCTGTTTATCAGGACTAAAAGCATTTTCATCTGATGTGGGATCAATTTATTCATTAGTATCTCTGTCAGAAGACAAAAGTCTAGAGAGGAGCTGTGAACTAATAAGCTGGATATCTCCAGAGCTGCTGCATAAATTACATGGTAAATAAATTTTTGCTTGTAATGAACCTCATCGTCTCCTGGAAAACGGAGTCTTTAAAGATGCTTATTAGCCACTTTTTCTGCTTAAAAGTAACAATGAAAGTTTTCAGTAGCCCTTCAATGCAGATCATTTGACAGGGACCAGAGGTAGCAGCAGAAACTTTTTCAGAGGAAAAAAACTAGTGAGCCAACAGATCTCATTTGCTAAACTTACCTGTATTTAGGGTCTGTATATTCTATACAAGTTCAGTAATCAATACAGGTTCGTTATATTAATTTTGTTCAAGTTTGATAGAGCGTTTCTTCTTAATTTTTTTTATTCCACTTGCAAGTATAAACTATTTACTTTTGGAATGGTTTGTGTTTTATGTAATTCAGACATCTTTACTGGACTGATGCAGGGACTAATCGCATAGAGGTGGCAAAATTAGATGGACGGTATAGAAAATGGCTTATTTTTTCTCAACTGGATCAACCAGCAGCTATTGCTGTCAATCCAAAACGTGGGTGAGTACTGCAGGATTTACCAGAATTATTTCCAATGTTATTCAAAACCAAAAAACATCACAGTGGTAAATTTTTCAGGAAAGACTAAGGGAATGTTTTCGGGAACTTCCCTTTAATAACCTTGCAAAGTTTGTGAGCATGGGAAAGCATTTTAGGGTTAGATTTAACATAGATGCTTGTGTTGGTGACAAGGCCAGATAGTTCAAATAAAAATCTCTTTTCTACATTATTATGTGCCCACCAAAATTCTCTGTTACTACTGAAACAGGGAAATAGATGGGAATGTCTCTTCACCAGCTCCAAGCAGGACAGTCATAGCCTCCTCCACAGGGAAAAGCAATGTAAATGCACTTGTACATTCAACAGCTGGGCTTGCTGCAACTTGGATTAAATGACAGATCATGAGATATTGTGATATGTGCTTCTGTCAGTTGGAGTACAGCAGCATAGCTCCCTGACGTGACCTGGATGCTACAGCTTTATTGTGACTGATGGATGTTTTTTTGGTATTTATTGTTCAATGAACTCTCTGTGACCTTCCCAGTCACATCTGCAAAACATAGGTTGCTGAACAGCTTTTTTTTCCTTTACTGACCTTTTCCATGAAATTCCAGAGGATAATCACAGTGACCAAATTCTGAACCATATTAATTTCTCATTTTGTCCTTTTTAGGCTCATGTATTGGACTGACTGGGGAAGGCAGCCAAAGATTGAATGTGCCTGGATGGATGGACAACAAAGACAAACTCTGGTCTCTGAAGACCTTGGCTGGCCAACTGGTCTTTCTATTGATTATTTGAACAATGATAGGATCTATTGGAGTGATTCTAAAGAAAATATAATTGAATCCATGAGACCTGATGGGACAGACAGAACCATTGTACTACATGGAGGTAAGAACGTATTATACAATTAATAGTAAGCAAGATGTGTGCTAACAAGCACTTGGGCTTCACAAGTGGGGCTGCATTTGGGAGCTTTTCAAAGATTAAGTCTTGGGAGTGTTTTCTCCTTTATACAGTGATCAGTGGCACACCAGGCTCAGTGATGCTTAGTAACTGGACTCCTTGAGCGAAGTTTGTGACCCAAATAGGAGACAATGCGGAAAACTGGATTCTTGTTTTTTTATGTATACTATTAATCAGTATTAATCAGTGTGGGCACTGAGACATGAAGAGATTAGGTACATGAGGATATAAATATATGACTGCATATGTCTTAAAATGAAAGCAATAAATAATGTATTTAAGCTGAAGAACATAAATTTTGTCTATTCTACTGGGGATTTGCTTGCTGACGGTCTCTTATTTGGTTCCTTTGAGAAGTAGGCAGTCCATACAGCCTTGATGTCTTTGAAGGCCATTTATACTGGATAGCTAAAGAACGAGGAGAAGTCTGGAAGAAGGATAAATTTGGAAGTGGAGAAAAAGTGAAAGTGCTGACCGTAAATCCGTGGCTTACCCAAGTGCGTATCTATCACCAGCACAGATACAATCAATCAGGTGGGTAATCAGGATCCCAGTGAGCCATTTCTTGCTATGAAATCGAAGTTGGTATTGATGTCGGCAAAGAGCTTAGTAATCTTTTGATAATGTGTCTATTAGTAAATGATAATATTAGTTTCTGAAAACCTAAAAATGAAATAGAGGCTGACAAGTATTTTCTGCATACCCAAAATGAAATCAACAGTGGAACACCACACACTGGTCTTTCAAGTCTCTAAGTTATGACCCTGTCCTTTCTCTTTTTCCCCTCCCTCATGAGGACAGTCATAATAGGTATTTATCCTGGCAAAGTGCTGATCATTTAATACTTGGAGAAGTTTGTTCTGCTGCTATATGGGCTCTCAGCAGCCATTGTTTCTCCCTTAAGAATGTAAGGGTGTAAGAATAGGCAGAGAGAAGGTTTTGGTATAAATGTGGTGTGTTGACAAGATACACAACTGACTATAGAATTGCCCTGCCTTACCTCAGGAAAATGCTGCATTGCTTCTTCAAATCTTTATCGCTTTATCACTTTTTCAGTGCCTAATCCTTGTAAAGATGTCTGCAGCCACCTCTGCTTGCTGAGACCAGGAGGATACACCTGCTCGTGTCCTCAAGGGACTCGGTTCCTAGAAGGCAGCAGCACGGAATGCGATGCAGGTAGAATAACTTGTCAAACTGAAAATGAAAGCAACAGAAGCTTTTCTTTAGGAATACAAATGCATTACTGAATTAGAAGTATGGAGGGATAAGCTAACTGATGTAATAGATATTGGTAAGTCAGAATATCTGGCTTTTATTCTCAGTCATCACTGATTTGTGGTCATCTTGTACATTTTCTTTAATCTCTTTGCATGTCATTTGTAAAATGGATATAGGTCTGTCAATCCAACCAGAGCAGACCTAGCTACAAAACTGGCCACATTTTCTGATTTTTGTTTTGAAATTCCGAAATATATTTTTTCAGAATGCACTGATTTCAGAACTAAGAATTTCTGACAAATTATTTTTAGCAATTTTATTTACTATTCTGTAAAAGCTCTTACTTGATCAGTATGATAGAAACTTAAAACAAAGCTTATAGAACTCAAGTGTATGGACAGAGATAACTTCTAAATAATTATCATACTCTGGAAAGCCTTTTAGGCACTAGAATTTCATGCTTGGTTGTTGCATTGCAGAAAAACCCTCACAGTGCTTCCAGGAGCACAAATCAAATAGAATTGCTCAGCCTTTACTGAGAACGAAAATACCACTGCAGGATTTCTATTTCTCTCTAGCCAAGAGCCTGCATTCTTAGCTTACAGTGCTGTGGGTGGTAGCCAGATGTCCTTGTACTTGTCCTTGGAACATATCTTTAATGTATTATGATTTGTAGCATTATGTCTGGCATCTTTCCTATGGTTAATCTTCTCTGAATGATATTCTTTTTGCACCGAAAGAGAAAATGTCACCACTTTTACACTGCCTTACCTCTAAATTACATTCTCTTAATAATTATTAGTGGTTTTTCCTATTGCCACATAGTGTGAGATGCAGAAAGAGGTGCTAGTAATATATAATAGTGAATGAATGTATGAAATATGTGTTTAAATTAGGGACCACTAACAGTGTTGATTGCATTCGCTAATTGCTGCTTATTGCTCTAGGGACACTGAATTTGATATTCTTTTCTGAAACTGCTTTACATACAATGTTTAGGAATTAAGAAAACTGTGCTTGTGCAGTGACCAAACATAGCTTTTGTACATACATTTAGTTTATTTGGCCCTATTGCAGCTACTGAGAAACAGCCTGTAAAACCTTTGCATTTCCCATTTTTGTACCCCATTTGCTTGGAGGGTGTTTTACCTGTAAGAAACATTGTAGCAACACACTTCCTCTACCTCTGGCTGATAACAATTTTGTCACAAAAATACTATGGCCTGACCCATCAGTGTAAGATGGATTGTCAAAGTCCATCCTCAGTCGATAGCTGACAATAATGGCTCAGATCCAGGGCTTTTCCTATGTTAAATACACTTTTCTGATAGCATATCCTGAGCTCTTGCTGAAGACTAGTATGGTTTTTTTTTGCACTTGATTCAGCATTAGAATAATGCTCCTCCTCTATGTGCATTTCCATCCACTGCTTTTCTTCATAAGTAAATGCATTCCAGTTTGGCCTTCTCTGTGCAAATTCCTGCTGGTAGAATGGAAGAGTGTGGACAAAAGAGAGAAAGCATTGCTGCTTTCTGAATGGAGAGGTTGGAAGTGTAGTGTTGGGCTGTATTGCATGAACAAAAGAAAGTGAGCAGACATGCAGCTCTTGAGCTGACTATGCCTACACTCTACAAAGTTGTTATGTTCTGGGAAGAGGTTTTGCTTCAATTAGTTTAAGGTGATTTGGCAGGAAAAAAATAGAAACAAGAGCAACAAGCACATGTGCTCTCAAAACCAAAAATTCTGAAAAGCAGCCTGTGAGTTTGCATATGCAAGATCTATAGAGACAAAGAAAATGTATAATTGGTATTATTTAGTTTGTTGAGGATGTCTTGATAATGCATATGTGGCTTCTGAATTTTGCAGCTATTGAACCCCCTCCCACAATGCCACCAGCTTGCAGGTGCATGAATGGAGGAACATGCTATATAGATGAAAGCAGTCTTCCCAAGTGCAAGTAAGTCTGTATGTTGTTAGGGTAGTCCTGGCTCAGACTGCGCTGGTTTAGTCTCACAAAACAATTAAACTCTTTGAAATCTGTTGGAAACACTTCAGAAGGTGTCGTACATCTGGAGGAGCATTTTTATAACAACTATGGAAAAACGCATGCATAAAAATATCAGCAAATAAGTAATGAAAATGCATCGATTTGGGGAAAAAAAACCCCAAACAAACTCCAAAACCAAAGACCCAGAAAGGCAAATCTCTGAAGATTCTAATAAAATGCTATACTCAAAAATTCTAACAATGGAAAAGTAACTCTCAATAAATGTAGCTTGGAACAGTCAGCAGGTGCCACCAATGCTCCACTGAAACCAGACTTTCTGACTTGGCACTTTTTATTTTCACTTTTAGTTCTCTGAATGTAGGAGACATACTGTATTTACATACAATCAGTGCAATATGTAATTACTGAGCATGGAGTTAAAATTTCTGGGTTGTAGATAAATATTTCAGAATGTAATAATAAAGCTGAGATCCTAAACTGAATAAAAGCCATTCAGTCAGCTGTCCTTCTTACATTTACAGATGTTCTTATGGATACACTGGGAATTATTGTGAAATAGGATTGTCAAAAGGAGTCCCTCCTGGAACAAGTAAGCTTCAAGTATATATTGCACTTGACATTTGAGCTAACGAATGCGTAACACCTCACCATGATACCTGTTCGGGGTCAGACTTTTAATTTTCAGGGCTCTTATTTTGCACTGAACTATGCTTGCTTGAATGTTTTCTTATTCTTCTATCTTTGACAGCAGCAGTGGCAGTGTTGCTGACAGTCATACTAATCATAATCATTGGAGTGTTAGCGGTTGGAGGCTTTTTTAACTACAGACGAACAGGCTCCCTTTTACCAGTGCTTCCCAAACTACCAAGGTATGTTTTGAAGGCTTTCAGAGCAGGAATGTCTGTGAACTGGAAATATATATTTGTTTCTAAATATTTCTGAAAATTTTTTTTGCTGTGTGCTCATTCTGGTGGAATATGGGAAGTGCAGTGTTGCAGCAACTCCAGGGAATTTTTCATTCCAAGCAATACCACAGCTGATCATTACTGTGTAACAAAGGATGACTGTAAAACTCTCTGAGATTCTAAATTAGCTTTTAAATAATGATCAATATAGAAGACTGCTTACCAGATCTGAAGCTGTGTATTCAGTTCAAAAAGATACAAAAGACCATAGTTAAGTGTTCTATTTTTTATAAAACTTTGACCTGAGATGATTTGAAGAGATCTTTTAACACCGAAAGGCTGAGCTCATCTGCAATGCTGTATTCATCTGCTTAAAAATATTGTGAGTGTGTAAAGAACTTCTGTTTCCAATGCCTGAGACAATGCCTATGCTGCTGACAGTCATACTGTCCAGTGAAAACCAGCTTCGTGAAATGTCATAAAAAATATTTGATGTTTTAAATCAAAGGAAGATGAAGGAAATATATTTGAAATTATTAAAATTAATTTGTTTTAAAAAAGATGTCAGAATATGGTGCTTTGAATTTTTTTTAGCTTTAAGCAAATTATGTGTTTTAACATGCATAAAAGCACATCTTCATAGTCCTTGCACCAATTTCCCAGTAATAGCTCTTAAATCAATCTAATTAAATCACTGTAATCAGTAATGTGGATGAAGCTATAACTGCTTCCTCACTGGAGGATTACACTGAACTACTGACACTGAGTGAGCCCAGATGAAGACCACCAAGATGATTAGAGGGATGGAGCAACTCTGCTGCATAGAAAGGCTGAGAGAATTGGGTTTGTTCAGCCTGGAAAAGAGAAGGTTTAGAGGTGATCTAATGGTGATTTCTAGTAGGTGAAGGGAGTCTACAAGGAAGATGGGGAGAGACTTTTTAAAGGGCACATAGTGACAGGACAAGGGGGGAATGGATTCAGAGTAAGTTTACATTAGATATTAAGAATTAGTTCTTTGTGAGAGTGGAGAGGCACTAGAACTGGTTTCCCAGAGAAGTTGTGGATTGTTCAAGGCTGGTTTGGAAGGACCTCTGAGCAACCTGGTCTAGTGGTAGGTGTCCCTGCCAGTGGT
The DNA here is from genome assembly GCA_013397845.1 of Melanocharis versteri. NCBI lineage: Eukaryota > Metazoa > Chordata > Aves > Passeriformes > Melanocharitidae > Melanocharis > Melanocharis versteri. Next base: position 1,770,123 of record VZTG01006163.1, on the reverse strand, counting down.
GGGGGGGGTTTGAAACTAGATGATCTTTAAGGTCCCTTCCAGCCCAAGCCATTCTATGATTCTAATCCAATTTATTAATGAGTTGATGTAGTTAAATTGGGGCAAAATTTTTGTGCAGGTAAATTCTGAAGGACGAAGAGGTTTTAAGAGATCTCCACGCTACTCACTGAAATTCCCTGTTTCCTGCTTTTTGCATGGAAACTTTGTGTGGTGTCAGATAGTGAACAAGCTGAAATTTTAATGTACTAGCTTGGTCTTTACTGTTCAACAATGCTTCCCACATAAGTTATGAGACTGTGTGAAAAGGAGATGTCAAGTTTTTTTGTCTGTGAGGCTTGATTTGCATTTATTTCTGCCATGAATATGTCTTAGTGCTGTCATTGCTCAATCCCTCTTTAAACTGTGAACTCGAACTTTTACAGCAGAGTTAACTCAAGCTATAGCTCAGCTGTTGCCTGCAATATGAGACCTGTCCATGTACAGGAATCATAGCTAAGATTTACCTTTTTTAAATTAAATCAGCTGGTGTCTGCAGGGCCGACTGGTGACATGTGTACAGAACGCACCAGCTGTAGGAAAGAAGTTTAGCACAAGCCAGCTCCAGTGGAAAGATTATTCCAGTACTTCTGCCTTCCTTCAAGTCAGGCAAATTTGACAAAATGAAAGCAAAGGTTAACTGTGGAGCAGATTTGTAGTTAGATGCCTTGGGGATGTTACATGCTCAGATTTCTGAGTGGGAGTGTCCCGTATTTGGTTACTGATTTCTGTCTTTCACTCTTATTATTTTGAGCCCAGCAGTATGCTTTCAGACAATTTCCAATATTTTTCATGAATATCTAGTGTACGCTTGTGGTTGTCATAAATCTATACACAGATTGAACATTCACTTGTATGAAAACAGTGTCTTGTAGGTATCTTCATGATTTGCATGCATAAATCCTCAGTATAGGTGTTGGTGGAATCATATTGTCAAATTTCAGATACATGTTTTAAAGATCAGTTTCAATGAATTTGAATAACTGAGTGGATCCATGCATTTGTCTTTAAATCAACACTAAAGTAAGAGTGGTCAAAATGTAGGTAACTTCTGGGGAATTGTATTTTGTTGAGATAATTTGATGTCTACATAAGCACACAAAGGTATTTGAGATGATTCTGAATGGGCTAACTTAGGTTAAAAAACTCGTTAAACTAATAAAGAAATACAACTTCTGATGCCCTTGCTAGCTTGCCAAAATTCAAAATTATAATGATGCTTAGAAGAACAAGTGAAAAAGCCTGTATTATAAACTCTCTTTCTGTATAATCTATTCTACTTTTTTAAAATTTTTGTTTGTTGGTTTTTGTTTGTTTGGGGTTTTTTACAGTTTAAGCAGTCTTGTAAAATCTAATGAAAATGGCAATGGAGTAACTTTCCGATCTGGAGCAGATGTGACTATGGACATAGGAGTCTCTGGCTTTGGGGGAGATTCTGCTATAGACAGAGCAATGCAAATGGTAAGGTTTAGTTCTCAAATAATTTTTTAAATTGTGTTTTTTTAATGTAATTAGTAGCTTATAGAAGGGAGCCTTTTGTCTATAAAATGATAGTGAGATGATAAATGTGTTCTAGAAAAAGAAGTGAACAATGATTGATAGTTTCCTGAAATAGCTTGTCGTAATTTGAAGGCAAGGACAAATATAGGATGTTCTTTAAAAGAATGTGAATTTTTCCAAGATTTATATAGCAGAAATTAAGTCAATTGCCCTCTTTCCTCTTTTGGCATGTTCGTGGAATATAAAGGGAATGAGTAAACAAATGACAGCATTGTAACAGGGAATTTTTTAGGACCTTTGTTTTCCATAGAACAGTTTAAAATGTGTGGTTTTCAAAACCAGATGATATATTAGAGAATTCAGATGTAAAACTCAAGCCTAACCACAGGATTCACTATTTTGTGCAACGCAGTATAGATTTGACAATTTCTTAATTTATGAAGTTTAAACAAACCATGTTTAATAGTTATGGGGACATCATAAAGTGTAACTCTACTTCATCCATGTTTTGTTATGCACATCTGAGAAATAGATCCCTGTGTTTTCTATACTGTACAGATTTTTCCATGGAAAATATATTCCTGTTTACCATAAGAATTACAGTGTACAAATGAGTTTTTTACTTGTAGGAAACAGATCATGGGTATGTTTGAATAGTAAGCACTTGCTGCCAATTATAAAGTGGAAACTCCCTAAACTGATGGTGAATGCATATGAAATGAAACAGCTAAAGAAGATAAGCTCCTAGTATAAATGTATGACCTTTGCCTAGCTGAAGAAACACAGTCTTCATTAAAACTAGGCAGCTTGTGTAACAAAACATCCACATAAACATTTCAGTAGATACTGGAAAAACAGCTTTAGGCTTGTATATTACTCCAAATCTTTTTCACGCACAAAGAACTTGACTGTACTTGGCATTTTCTGGCCTAATACCTACATACTGAAGTTCAAGCAATGCAGTTTATACATTGCCGATAACAGGTCTGGATTCAGACTATTCCTGCTTACATGGTGTTAGTTCTCCCTATGTATTCAGAGTATAAACAAAAAATTGTTATGTTCACTGGGAAAGAATTCAAAGGCTTTGGTGTAAAGCAGTGAAGAACTGTGGGATGTGCCTCCTAGAATTTTAACATCATATATGCATGAGTAGATGTTGAATATTTTTCAGTGGGGCTATTCTTAGCCAAGCTAGTTTGATGGAGTTGACAAGAGCTTACTGTGTTATAAAAAGCCATATTCTGGTAGCAAAAGGCATGAATCCATGTGGCATGAAGCAGTGGTTTGTGAAAATGAGACAGCTTTAAGGAACTAGCTGCTGTACTATTCCTTGCTAGCTCTGTGATGAGGCTGTGTCAGATGAGCTGGACAAGTGAGTCTGGGTGGGGTTTTGTTTTCGTTATCCTTCTACCTGATGTAGCTCATCTGACATAGGTAAGGGGATGCGCTTACTGCTTTGTCTCAAAAAATACAGCAATCTTCTTGCTGGGACAAAATGAATGAATCCCCTTCTTTTATATATCAGCTACTGCTTATTAATTTTTATGTCATTTTGAAGTCTGTAAATTAAAATATTGGGTATTATTCTTCCTTTGATATCTCTTCCCTTTTGAAGGTATGATTTGCGAAAGTTGTCTTTCCTCATCATAAAATACTTTGAGTCAAGTATTGAAATGCGTGGGGGGGTTTTGTCCAGCTAGGAAATGGGGTAATATTGGAACAATCAGTAGTCCAGGCTGCTAAGTCAGGGAGTAAAAGTAAATTGATGTTATGATTTTAACAGATACTAGGTTTTGTCTAAGCCTATGTGAAAGTAAACATGTGTTGTTCCCCAGCGTGAAGTGTTTGACTACACATTGATTCCTAGGAGTATGGATGTATCTATTGCACTGCAGCTGTTGTTGGTTTTTTCCCTTCATAGAACGAAAACTTTGCAGTGGAGTCGGGGAAACAGCCAATCACATTTGAAAATCCGATGTATACAACCAGAGATGGTGGAGCCAGCACAGCTGGTGCAGTTACAGTTGTTCGGCCAACACTTGTAAGATAAATTTTGGCTTGACTTTCACCTTTCATTTTCCCTTATGACCACCTTTTCTTCTTTGAAGAGTGCTGATTTTCTTTCTTCTCCTACAGGTAGCAGCAGCTGGTAGTGAGGAAAATGAAAATTTTGAAAATCCAGTGTATTCCTCGGTGGTATCTACTAGTCCGAAGGAAACCCCTCAGAGTACAGATACACCTCTGGTAGGAAATAAAAATGCTCTAAGGCTGCCTTCTTTGTTTTTCTGCTCCAGATCAGAAAAATGGAATTGTCAGGGAAGCTGCAGTCAACTTATTGTAGTTCCGTGTCCCTCAGTAATTTCTCTTGTGTTGTTTTCAAGATAGTTTTTTCCTCTTTGATGTACTTGTCTGGAATGATAGGCTTCCATGAAGTAATTTAGTAATTTTTATTGCTTAGCCTTTTGCGGATACTTCTTTAGGTGAAATAACTTGGTTATCTAGCAAAAAAAAGAAATTTGAGTTCCATGCTTAGAATTACAACATGGTGATGTAAGACCATCCATCTGAAGTCACTGAGGTAGCAGTCAATGCAAATGAAATCCAACACTGTAATGGCAGTTTCCAGAGAAGTTTTGAGAAAAAGGTATAAAGTTCTAATAATTTTTATGTTTCAGGAATCAAAGTGGAGTTTCTTCAAGAGAAAAAAGAAACAAAACACTAATTTTGAAAACCCAATATATGCGGAGGTATTGCTTTTATTATATAATTCTATTTTTCAGCTAATGTACTGCCAGACTTTGTTCTTGCTTTCATAGGATAAAGATTATTTGTAGATTCTGCTACTGTGTGAAACAGCACAGGAATTCCAGTCCAGGTTAGGGCAGTACTGAAGTGGTTGTGAGAGGTTACCAAATGTCAGGCACAATGAGGTGTTAAGCAAACAGCTCAGGTGGCACAGCTGCTCCTGACATTAAGCATTAAAGAAGAAGTTGCAGTGTATGGTGTAAGTTTCTAGTATTGTTTTTACTCAGCTGTACTATCTGAGGTGGAATTAGTATTTAATTTTGTTACAGGTTTTTTGCAGAAATGATTTACACCATGACGTTTGAGTTTAGGAATATTTATTTAACATTTCTGAAAGTTAATATTGGATGTATGGTGCATTAGAATGTAAGGTTTGGTTTTATGATTATTATCTCCATTTTCAGATGGAAAAGGAACAGCAACAGGACACAGAAAATGTCCCTACTCATTCTCCTTCACTGCCTCCCAAGATTATTCTGAAGAGAGACCAACCACTAGCTTACACGGCAACAGAGGATACATTTAAAGACACCGCCAACCTCGTTAAAGAGGACTCTGTGGTATAACTAGGTAACTCATTTAGGGAAAATTAGACACGTCCATTTGCACATATATTTTTTATAAACAGAAGAGTAAGGTTCACATTCAGATGCTTTATAAAAATATATACATTTCATAGCCAGTGGCTGGAGATGTACCTTGAAACTATGCCTTGTTTTTTGACAAATGCCAATTTCTATTTTTATGAACAATTATCGTGATGTACTATATGTATATCTTTGCACTGAAGCTGTCTGAAAGTAATGTTATAAATATATTGTACATTTGTAAATTTTTCTAAGATTATCTTGTTCAGTGATGTTGCTAGTAGAAATTTGTATGGAATTGGTCATATATTTAGGGCTAAATTAATTATATAAATGCTTAAAACTAAAAAAAAAAAGAACCAAACAAGGCAAATATAGGAACATTACTGATTTACAGGGTCTTTAGAGTATATCTTTCATAACAGCACCAATTAACACAATTCCATTAATAGTGTTCCTATAAAGACTGGATATATTTAGATTTTAGTGCCACAACTACTTAATGAGCTTTTCTCTTGCTCATCAATGGAATACCTCTGTTCTTGGCTGGAGTCTCTGGAAGTAATTTGTACTATGAAGTAGCTAGGTTTCTATAACAGCATATTTCCAAACAGCAAAATATGAAAGATATTGGTTCATTTCAGAAATTCTTCAGTTTTTTTTTAATGTGAAAATTTAATTTTATTGACTATTTATTTCCTGAGGTGGATATTAACAGAAAGGGAAACAATTTCTACTAATGCAGTCTTTGTAGTTATCTGGTTATTCCTATAACCTTCCATCAGAATATACTGTTAATCTTTTTAGCTCTTCTATTAATTAGCCAAGATAGTTTCCACAACATGAACCATTTGAGAAAACTCCGATTACAGGAACATGTTCTTCAGCATTCCTGGCTAGCTACTCATATAAAAGATTCCTGAAGTTATAATCATTGAGACTTTTGCTATTTGATTGTTTTATATCTAAATTCTCAAAGTATATACTATTTCTAATTAGAATGCTTGTAATTAATTTGTAACATACTTTGATTAGAAAAGACAACTGGAAAATGATGCTGCTGAATAAGTCTAATAAACATATTATTTTATCGCATTCCTATTCCATAATTTGTGTCGAGGCGCTATGTGGAGACTTCAGTGCACTCTGAGACGAAAACAACAATCCTTTAGATACAGTCAAATAGGAATAGTGCTTACTGCTTCACACAACTGTCTAAAGTTCTTCATGTAAGATGTTGTCTTGATACTGACATTGTATCTCTGTAAGTGTGGAAACTGCCCTATTACACACATTCAATAAACTGGCCCTTGAAACAGGAAACTTATTATTGAGAGACTAACAATCAAGGTAGTATGGACATAAGTGATTAAAACCTTATTTCAAGTAACTTTCATATATGATGTCAGAATTTGATGCTTTGATTTTGTTTTCTTTAAGCACATTAGGTTTTTAAAAGCATTTTTTCCTGAGTGCATTAATGTAGAAAATTCCTTAGAGTCTGCAACACAGCAGATACATCTCTAAGGATTTCTTTGAGATGCAAGGCGCTGCTCTTAAGGAAAGGGTTCACAAGGTTTTTTAAAGGGAGAAGGCAGGGCTGACACTTCCAAAAGACTTGCCTGCAGCTGCATACCGTGAGAAAAAGTAGTGTCAGTTTTGGGAACAGTCTTTGTCAACTCAAAGATTTGGAACCAGTGTTGGAGAAAACTGCTAATATGTATCAGAAATGCATTTTTTCCCCTGTGATAATTTTAACTTTTCTAACTGAAGAAAGCAGTCTCTGGGTTACTCTGTAAATAGGTAGTATGTAGGTTTGGTTGTTTAGCATATCTGATGGTGAAAGATTCCTAAGCTTCAACTGGGATTCCTCCTCTCTGTAGCATAGCATAGTGTACCCTTCTCATTATGTGAAATGTAGGTTTTGGTACTTTGTACAACAGAAGTTTTAGATTATACTCATAACTTCATTTTTGACTTGTATTCTTTTTCCCTTATCAGGACAGTCCCTGCTTGAATTCTTAAATTTTGGACTCTTTCTGTTTCAAAGAAAGCTGATTTTTAGAGATTTTAGCTACTGTCTGTAATCTGCAACTACAGGGCTGATAAATTATACCATTAAGTTTTTCATGTACATTCTCTTTAGAGCTGCCAGGCCAGATAGAAAGATTTCTCTCTCTGCAGGTATTTATTGTGAAATGAAGTAAAATAAATTTATTCTTGAAGCCCTTTGCTACAGAATAGAACTTCCATGAAATACTTAAAAGTTACTAACCCTTTTTACATACTGTCATTTTTTTGCACATTGCAAACACACACATATGCCCTCTCACACACAGTGATGAAACTTCTTTTCTTATGTTTGGAATTCTGACCTGCACATGGTATTTTTTTAAGCTTAATTGAATTGCACATTAATGATTAATCACCAGCACAGCACTTTAGTAAATAAAACCTTTACCCCTTCAATTTTAATATCTCTAGGAACACCAGTTTGTGAGTCTCTGGCCAACAGCTTAAGAGATAGAAATAGTGTACAAGAGGCACAGTAACCTCAACTAAAGTTTTGCCATTCTGAACACGCTCTATACAACCGAAAGGATTTGCTATAGCCTACACTAATTACCTGTTTCATCTGATAAGTGAAATAATAATACTTTTGACTTGCAAAACACACTGAGGATGAAAGAAATATGAATGCATATTGGTTTTGTATTTTCCCCATAAACTATACTAATATTAGGAAGAAAGTTAAAATATGCATTTAGATACTCTGTTTGCATAGTACAGTGGAGTTTTGATTTTTCCCTAGAATTGCATATCTGTAAAATTGCTAGTGGTTTTTCTCTGCAGAATTGAATAATCAGGTGGTCAGATACTATAATAGTAATTTCTGGAATATGCTGCAATAGCTGGACTTTGTTATTATTTGACTTCATGTCTTGTGTGAACAGTATTAACTAGCTTTGTAGCTGAAAATTTTATGAATGCAGATCCTATAGAGGTATCATTTCTGAGCAACAGCCTTCAAAAACATGCTGGATTTACAAGCCTTCCTGTGAACTCAGAATTTCAGGTAAGGTGGGGTGAGGGATGGAGAAAGTGTCTTCTGAAAAGAATTTTAACAGTCTAGTAACTGGTAAAGAAGATGACATCTAGTTTTGATAGGATAATTATTTATTTCTTCAGAGCTGATACTGTTTTAATACTAGACATTAATTAGAACTCCATTGACTGATCTCCCACTCTCTGCTGGAGCTGGAAATGTAATATGCAACAGCATATCAGACAAACAGCTTGGGGCATAGGAGAGAAACAGCCAGAAAAACTTTGCATCCCATCCAGCTCTGTATCGTGTCCTGGGGTACTTTGCTATCAGGGCATGTTCCACGCATTTTATGACATTAGAAATATCGTAGTCACACAGTCTTTTCACTGATGATCTTTGGGCTTTTATATCTGTAAACAAAAAAATAAACCTGAAAGGATTTATATGTAACATCTCTGCAAGAGTGTTCTTTATATTCAAAGGTTTGGCTACAGCTTCAGGCTTGCTTTAAACTACTGTCTCAAGTGCTGAGAGCAGTACAGCTACAGCAAAGCAGAGACAATAAAGGCTGCAAAACACCCAGAAGTCCAATAAGCAGAAACCTCCCTGGCCCATATTGTGAGTCAGATGTTCCATACAGTACGTGCTGTGTCACACTGCACTAACTTTTCAGAAATCACTAAGCCATAAATGTAGCGTATGGTCATAGCAGCTCATTCCCACTGGGCATCCTACCTATAACTAAGAAAGGCAGCATGACCTCATATCTCACCAGTCTCATGTGTGAACTAATAGCTCAGGCCTCATCTAACAGACAAATAGTAAAGAACAGTCAGTGATGGGTCCTTAATGAGCATTAACGATGTCCAGTAAATGGTCACAGAATCACAGATAAGTTGAGGTTGAAAGGGACCTCTGGCACCAAGTCCCACTACTTAAACTGGGTCACCTAGACCAGGGTGCACAGGACATGTCCAGATGGCTTTTGAATATCTTCAAAGATGGGGTCTCCACAACTGCCCTGGGCAACCTGTGCCAGTCCTCAGTCACTCTCACATTGAAATGTTTTCAGCAGGAACATCCTGCTTTCAGTGTGTGCCCATTGCCTCGAGTCCTGTTCCTGGACAACACTAAAAGGGGTTTGGCTCTGTTGTCTTTACAGCCTCAATTCAAGTATTTATATATGTTGGTAACATCCCCCTGAGCTTTCATACATTCCTTTTTCTACTTACATTCAACTAAGTATTTTTCTCCGTAGAAGTCCCTGATCTCAGGAGTCAGTCTGTTCCAAAGTTTGAAGAGGTATTTCTCAATGATATCTGAATTAACTTCTTCTGCCTTAAAGAAACCGTGCTCAACAATGCTTACTTTCACTCCAAAATGCTGCATCTCTATCCTAGAAGAAAAAAACCCCAGTAATCTCCCTGACCACCCAATAATGGCACAACTATGAATCATAAGTAAGTTGAAAATCTGTCACATGAATATTTGAGACTTTGATTCTTATCTTCATATATTAGAATTATTTTGAGATGTTCAAATTAGCTTCATAGTACTGTACTTGTCCTGTAAAAGCAGAGCAGACAACTGAGGAAAAAAAAGCAGTGTCAAGTAGATTCACAGCTCTCTGTGTGGTTTATGCTGGACTCATGCAAAGGATGTAACAGCCAGGTGCATCTTAGTTATGTATTATCATACTAAAACTTTTGACAATTTCATACACTGTTGCATCATTTTAGTTCACAGCAACAGCAGATTATTAAAGTGTCTGAGAAAAAGTAAAAGTGAAAAAATTTTTCTATTGGATTAGAACTTTATTCTCTATCCTATGGTTAAATGGCTATGGTTAAATGATTAAATGTTAATGCAATAAAAGTTAGTGGGTTTCCTTGTAGTGTGGTTCCCTCTATGTAATTTCGAGTTGCCATGCAACTCCTTTGGGGTGAAAATGGCATCTTTGTCTTGCTGGGCAGCTCAAGAGACCCAGGCAGCCATGTTCTACAGTGTGTAAAGGAATGGACCACATGTACATTAGCCATTAGTTTCTATTTCTTTGGGGTATATGCTTTCTTAAAGCAAGTGCTCATAGTGGTTTGAAACCAGCTTTCCTAGTCATTCTGACTCGTGAAGACTTGACTCACTGGGCTGGCCCTTAGCTTTCTAGAAGCAGTGAAGTACAACTCGTTGCAGCAAAGGGTGCTCTGCTTAATTTTCTGAAGTTACGATTACCTTTGGTAATGTGGTTGCTGCTGGAATTGCCCAGCTCAGATCGTTGTGGAGAATTAGAGCAAAATATACAGGCAAGTACAACTTGCCCAAGAAACTGGATGTCTGACCAGGCTATATTGTTGATTTACTTTCATGTATGCAGTGGATTCACATGCCTGAAATCTGCACACTAACAACTTGTCTAGGATATGAAAATTTTCAAAGTGCAGTTCCTTGTTGGGTCTGTCCATAGTACTGGAGACTGAAATCTTAAAAAAGTGACCAGTCCTCTTATTTTCCTTTTCCCCTTTAGGCAAGATTTCCAGAGAGGAATCAAGATGGGCAAACATACAGTCACCCTTCCTCAGCACATCTGGAATCTGTTCTTGGATTCATGCATGTGTTTTTGGCTACTCACCGTAAGGTGTCAGAGAAAGCTTCCATACCCCATTTGGACAGACTGTAGCCACCCCCTACAAAAGCCATGAGGCCTTTGGCGTTAACTAGATTGACAACTCTTCCCTCAGCTTTTTTCAGAAGTGGCAGAAGCTTGAGTGTGATTTCAATCAATCCCAGCAGGCTAACATCCAGGACTGAATGGAAGTCTTCAATCCTCAGCCAGTCGGTGGGTCCTACAGGTGCAGTTCCTTCAGCATTGCTTACCAAGCCAAAAAGCCCTAGGAGGAATGCAAAACCATTTATTTCAGTATATGGCAATATTTTACCTTGGAATATCATGTGTGCATTGGGAACCAAGCATGCAGTCTGCAAAAACTTCAGTGAGATGAATACAGTTATCTGGGGTTTGCTTGGATGATCTACTTTGTACACCTGGTAAAATTTGCTGAAGAGCATGGTAAAGTATTAAAGGAAAACTATTTTGTTAGGAGATGTGGGCCACCATGCTGGGTTTTTTTATCCAGATCTCCTGAAGTATGTAGGCTCCTAATATGCATTTGTATTCTTGTGAAAATCAAATAGTCTGCATAGAAGTGGAGAGACTGATTTTTCTGGTTTGGGGTCTAAAGGTCTGAACCAAATATGTAGAATTAGTCAATGCTTCTAAAGATACTAGCTTAGCCCTGTGTATTGATAATACTGCTTTACTACCTTTATAAATTACTCAAGGAACTTCAGATAAATAGTGACGTTTCCAAGAGTTTGCTGAGGACAGCCTGTGCCTAAGGGGAGAGGCCGAAAGTCCAGCACTTAGCCTCCATAAAGAGTCTCACACACTGAGGTGAAAGCAGTGGCTATCCTGGCTGAGAATGTATGGCTTTCTACAAGTTGGGAGCAAGAGCCTGCTGGAGGGGGTAAGTGCTAATAATTTTGTTAAACTTGCTCTCAATCTCTGCATTCAAGAATGGTCTGGAATACTCATGATGAGCCAAAAGCCTTTTACAAGCTTTGAGGAGAAAGTCCTATGGCAGAAGATCTATGTTTTGCTGTTTTAGGTACTTAATTAATTAATAAGCCTATTGAATATTTGGTATAACTGTGTGTTACAACTGGTAGTTACAGTGCTGTGGTGCCCTTTGGTAGCCTTTAGTCTGAACTATCAGTGCTGACAAATGTGTATTGCCACAGTTGAATGTATTTACCATGCCGATCTTTTTAGCAACCTTTGCCAAACCCATCACTGAAGTCTCATNAGCATCGAGCTAGTGATGCGACGCAGGAAAAACCCAACACTCTTCCTCTTCTCCAGGAGTGCTTAGAGGTGTATGATAGCAGTGAGCTATCTATGTAAGAACTCCAAGAAACCTGGCTGAAATTTCAAGTGTTTAACTGTTACAATCAGTGCAATTGTTGAGTACAATGCAAACCTCAGAGTTACTCAGGCATCCAAAAATATACTCTTCTGTTTACTAGAGAAGGGCTGCAGAGGCCCTGAATCAACCATTTTTAATTGACTGAGCTGAATTTTTCAAAAAAATTTTCAGGTTCCAGTTAGTACCTTCCTTCCACTGACAATTTTCAACTACACCAAAAAGACTTTAAAAAACACACCTGGGAACAATCTGGTTTTAACAGACAGAGCAAGTAGATTTTTAGGCACCCTGTGGGTGAAAGCAGTGGGCAGCATTGTTGGAGAGAATATCTTTGAACTGAGAAATGACAGAACTAAGGAGTGAATGTGTTTCATTAGTAAGATTAAAAATGCCTCTGCAGTGAGTGGAGAGGCAGTGGAACTTTTAGCTAGACCAGATTTGGTTATATTGAATCATCTTTCTGAGAAGTTGCCTTATCACTTACCCTTGCCAGCTGTCTGTTCAGTCACAAGCACCACAGCCCTGGCAATGCTGTTGGAGTCTGCTAAGTTCAGATTCACTGTCTTCAGTGAGAGTGAAGAGCAGGACCGTAGCTCTTGGCTTCCTTTTTCTGTGGCACACGCAGCAATGACACAAAATCCCTTTTTGTCAAGCCATTTAGCCAGTGAGTTTCCAAGTCCAGTGTCACAGCCTGTTATGAAGATATGCTTTCCATTCAGGTTTCTCACTCTATATCTGTCTCTGATGGTCCAGTAAATTATAAGAGAAAGTATGGAAGCCAAAATTGCTATGCGCAGTGAATCTGAAAGTGAGAGCTACAAGCAAATAAGTTAATGATGTAGAAGTGCAGTGAAGCAAAGGTGCTCAGCCAACCCTCCAACTTCCTGAGACACAACTCCTGTAAGGGCCTTTGTTTCTGGTTGCAGCCCTTCCAGACCACTGTATGTTAGGGGAGAGCAGGAATAGGAGATTTGGCACAATGTGATGGGGATCCATGAATAATATGTGCCCTGACAAAACCTTCCCTATGTTTCTTTTCAATAGATTTTCACTGTTTTCCAGCTTTGCTGACCAAACTTTCTAGTAAGCCCTGTCCTTTAAGGACATTCACACTGAAAGGAATGACCTTATCAGTTCTGAAAGTTCTTTTCTTGTGGACATTGGTCATTATTTGTGCTGATACCAGAGAGAGAAATTCCCCTGGGAAAAAGGATGATTCTCTTTGACGTGTATGATGCTACCCAGGCTGCTTTTCTAATCTGTGATATGGAAGTAGAGTGACCCCAAGAACAACCCAAGAGAAGTGTAAGCTGCAATGGCGGACCTGATGACTAATTTGTTATGTGACTCATGTTGTGTGACAGTGAGTGATTTGCTCTCTGCTCCTTAGACAAGGTAGACTTTGGGGCAGTGCCTGAGTCTTCTGTCACTTGTTGCCTGTTTAGCAGTGATACACAGCACAGCGGAACATACTACATAGGAAGTGTGTTTGTGTAAAGAAATGTGGAAATGCATGGAGATGTTGCCCTCAAAAACATTAAAAAAAAGAAAAAAAAAAAAAAAGAAGCACTGAGGAAACTCAAGGTTTCCTAACTCTGTTGGGGAGGATACTGTTTGCTTATTACAAAATGTTTTGATAAATGTAGAATACAGTTCTTGCATCTAAATTCTTGATAATTGATTACTAGTTTTTTATTTGTATTTTGGTTTTTATAAGGACTAAACCAAATTAATTCATTAAAGCCAATATTTATAGGATGTCCAATAAGCATATTCCAGACATCCTGCTAAGAGACTTTTTTGCAGGTGCTAAGCAGTCACCTAGGCACTAGGTACCTACATGTGTCTAGATGTGCAGACATCTCACCTTTAAAATGTGACATTTTTAAAGGCTGACTTTTGTGTAACATTGTTGCTATCTCAAGACATGAATTTTAAAGGAAGCTCAATGTATTAGGCCTGTTTGCTAGAGCCTGTCTGTTGTTCTTGTTCCTACTGAATTCATGGACTGATTTGCATTTATTCTGATCCTAAATTTTGCTGTCACCTCACTAAGTAGGTGTGGAAGGAATCTCAGAATCTGATAGTGAATGAATGTTGAACTCTCATTAAATAATTAAATCAGTTACAAAGCTAATAAAGTATAACAACATTCATTACCACTTAATGATCTTTAATTATATGAGTGCCTCAGTAGCCATCAGTATGAACTTCTGAGCTATTGACTAATGCTCTCTGATTTTAAAACATTAAGCAAATATATACAGGTGAGAGTTTTCTTCTCCTTTTACTGCAGTCTACAGGAGGGCTTTCACTAATTTTTGGGGTGTTTGCACTGCTTGTTTTAGCAGCCCATCTCACTGCTGTTTTGAGGTTGGTGTAATCGGTCCTCTAGCTCAGGTACTTTGCTTGGACACTTGGCTTTCTTGCTGTGAGTATCCCTGTTAAATCTGACAAGGATTGCAGTGTTCCTGTATGTGTGCACGTTGAAATCATCTTTGTAATTTTTCATTGTGTTGGTGACATTTATTTTCTGGGCGGACTCAGAGTGTGCTCTGACAAAGTGCCACTACAACTGTGTGAAAAGCACTCAGGCTAATGAAGGCTTTTGTGATGTAAAATAAAGTCTGAAAACAGAATGTTGCAGCAGCTGATCATGGATCCGCCCAGTCCATTTGCAATGACATTTCCTTTGGCTGCTCATTTAGAATTTGGAGCAGAGCTAGACACGAAGAGAGAGAGGAGTTGCTATCAAAAGGCTCTGGTAACCCCATGCCTAAACTAAATCACAGCAAGGTATTTGGCAAGCTAGTGCAGATATATATATGTATACATAACTTTAGGACTCAAATAGCCTTTTTTCCAACACAAAATTAAACAAAAGAATTAGAGTTTTGGGAAAACTATTAACCAAATTGAAAACAGGACCTGTAAATCACATCTTCCTTCCTTGGCTGTGCTGTAGGGAGGAAGCAGTGGGCAGTAAGCTTGCACTGCTGGAAAGCAAGTTAAATTTGAAACTGGGCTCTGTAGATAAGTCCTGGAGTGTTTGGCCAGGATGCCAACCTGGCTTCTGTAAGAAAAATGCCTGGAATTGCTCTGGTTAGTGTTAGCCACTGTCTTTATGTAGCAATAATTGGCACAGAAGCTCTGTAAGACAGAAGGCTGTAGGGGAGACAGCTGAGAGGGCAGCACTGTGGAGTCTCCACTGCTCTTCTTTTCCCTGTCAGCTCTGGGCCAGGGTTACTAAGTCTGTAATTCCTAACTGCATAGTTCTTCTCATGTACTAGTGCTCCTTCTCCAGTAACACAGTGACCTGAGCATCATGGTAGGTTTTGCTCTGCTGGAGCCTCCTGCCACTATGTATTCTGCTAGATGTCATTACTGCTGGAAGGAGCCTGGGGTCAGGACCAAGAGAAACAGTCTCAGTTAAAGTTTTCTTTCAAGAAAATCCTCTAATTCTGTGAATGTACAATGTTATGCAAAATATCTCGTTTGATAATTGTGAAGTTCTACAAAAGCCAAAAAAGCCACCTGTCTTCCATGATCATATCAATTTTGAAATAGCTGCATGGAGCAGCAAACAGTGTGTTTCCAGAGAAAATGTCAGCATGGTATTTCAAGAGTATTGATATATCTTCATAAATATTGAATTTGGATTAACAATGTAGCCAGTAAATAGCTAAGGCAAATTCTACTTTCCATCAAAACTTTGATATTTGCCTGGCAAATTGAGAACTCGTGTAATAGAGCTTGGCTTCTCGTGCCTACACAAGTGCCATTATAAAAGCAATTGATTTTAGAGAAAAGCAGCATGACTGCATTGAGAGCCCTCTAAGATCCTTAGATGACTGCAAAATACAGCATCCCTCTGCTTCTCTGCACTAAAGGAAACTGAACATATAGACCCCGTATTGAAGGAGGGTGTTATAGATTTAGTCCCATAGCAAGTTTGCTTATGCCAAAGAATTTCAGGCTGGGATGAAGAAGTCTGGGGTCTGTGTGTGCTTCGGATTCCTTCACCCACCACTGTGCAAGCAGTGCAAAACTGCAGAAGTCAGTGCTCTGCAATGGATAGAGTGTCCTGCCAGGCATCCTGAGGAAGAACTGCCAATGGGAAATTTAGGTACTGTGGTTCTTCAGAATGAGCACTCACGTAGCACTCAGTGGAAGGTTTAGATGTATCGGGCTGCACACTGAAAGATCATCCAACAGCTCTCCAGAGTAACCCTTCCATAGCCACAAACCTCTAGTTCTCAATTAATTAATTGAACAAATAGGCAGGCACAAAACATCAGATCTCTTAGGTGAGCTATTCCTGCATGTGCAGAGCTTTGCACTTTTGTTTCATGGAAAAGGACTGGTTTTTTGTATGCTATGTAAATATGTCAATGTGATAATTTGGTTTGGTGGTCAACAATTAACTAAAGATCTTTATTAATATGTCACCTGAAAAGAAATACACCTCCAAACTCTCCTACACAGCATTTTGTAGGGAGATGAATGTAGTCTGGTATAGTGAGTTTTCAGCATGATTGTATCTTTGTGTGGCTTGCACTTCATATTTTTACCACAGCATCATAAAAGCCCCAGGAAAACAAAACCATTTAAAATCTTATGTCACTGACCCAGTAATTGAAAATTGAAGTAGGGAAAGATTCCACATGTTGGGAAGAGCATTTCTGAGTTAGCATTTTATTCAGACCCTGTAGGTGCTAAGATAAGCAACAATTGTTAAAATTACTCTAGAAAGGAAGGGACTGCATGTTCTCTTTTCTGTGCACTAGAAAACAAATGCTTAGCTCTCTTAGATATCCTGCAAATGCATATAACAGGTACTGCTCACTGTAACAATAGACACAAGTTCTACTCACATTCTGGGGAGACATCTGCAAGCTCAGTCTATACTTCCAGGCGCTCATGAGTTGCCTTCATCAGTTATTTCCAGTGTCAGAAAATAGAAACAGCCCAATTTGCTCATAAACTTGTGCACCAAGACCCGTATGTTGACTTAAAAAAAAATCTCGTAAATTCTGTGTCTGGTGGTACTTCCCTGATTGACGCACATCAGCAGGGCCCCTCTCCCTGCTATTGCTAATGACTTATGCTGTGATCTGTCTATTTTAGGGATGGACTCAGTATTAATCTTCTGTCTATGCTCTATGCCTGCCTCACCTACCTATGTTGTATAAGCATTGCTGGCTATATATAGTGATTTAAAGAGCCTGGGGGACTGTCAAGGCTCATTATGGAGGACTAATCTACTGAGCTGAAAAGACTGATCTGTGCTTTGTCTTGAAACCATCAGGAGTCTTTCTGTTGACTTAATAGAGCTTGCTTCAGACCTCCCCCTTTTCTCTTGAATGTGAGTGAGTTATTGTTGATGTGACTTAATCTTTCAAGATACCTCTTTATGTATGAAAACTGCCAGGGATGAAATTATTTTTACTAGTCTAGGGGCAGCTTTTTGATACTAGGAACAAACCAATTTCAACAAATTGACCAATTTCTCAAATTAAAGCTCAAATACTACAAACTACACAAACAGAATCTCTACAGTTTGAATGGGCACAGATGCTAACATATGATTGCTGGGTGGCTTGTTTGCTTAATCTTTGGCCCAGAGTCTGGTGGGCACTTCTGATCCAGCTCTGAGTACTACTGCATAAACATGGCAGCGGAATGTCCTTTCCCTGTTCTTCATATCTCTTCATTCACAGTGCTGTGCGGTGCCAGGTTCTGCAGTAAGCCAGGAGGCTGTTCTCAACAGCAAAATGAATGAATAAGCTTTTTTTGTGAAAATTTATTTGAAGCTAACTGAATGAGTAGGAAATTAAAACTGGGGAAACCAAGTAAAGTGGCGGGATGGAGCTGGAAATGATCTTGCCCATAGAGTTGAGTGGATGATGGCAATGGCAGCCTGTCCCAGACTGGCTGGTGACACCTGGGCTGGCTGGTCCCTGTCAAGAGCTGCAGAGCTGTTAGTTCATCCTCTGCATAGTGGGCAGCTCTTCCCCCCGCCGTTTCTCTCCCTGCTCCCTTTGGCTTGGGCCTGGAAATTCTTGCTTCTTTTGCCACTCTTGAGTGCCACAAGCTGCGGTATTGGTTGTTACTGTACTTTCAGCACTCTTGGGGCAGTCTGGAGGTGCATGCATCTTGCTGGAGATGTGTGGTTCAACAGGTGGCTGGCAAGAATTTCCTCTCCAGGGACAAGCCTGGCAGAAATGCCTGCATAGCCCTGTCTGGCCTGATTCTAATGATAGGCTCTACAGTGTGGCTGAAATGACCACAGAACAGCACTCCACCAGCATGCAAAGCCTGTCACAGGGAAACATTGCTCAATCACTGTCAGGTCAGGGGTCCTGCTATTGTGGGTAGTAATCCTTTGCCATGCAAATGTAGGAGAGAAAAACATAAAAGAGGTTTCTTTTTCTCTACCACTGTTTTTTTTTTTCCTCAGCAAACTGCTTTTGAACTGCAGAAAGTAATTTCAGAAAGCTGAATAGAACCTGCTTAGCATCTCAGAAAACATTAAAACGGATAATTTTCGCAATAAGTTCCCCTCTTCACAGATTATCCTCCAACTCTCTCAGAACACAGCATGTGGGGGGCCTTACTGGAAAAGAAATCACATAAGCAAAATGTGAGCTCTATACATAGTTTTCTGTTACCTTGGCATGAGACAGGCTTTCCTCTGCAGAAAGCAGACCTTGACTGTCTGATTTCCTGTTGATTTTTTAAGTGTATTTTGTAATGAAATCCCTGACTCCTAGAAAGAAAAAATTGCTGTACTTGAACCATATCATTGGGGAAGGAAATTTGGTTCTCCAGGGAAAAGCAAGAAGCTAGAGTTATTCCTGCTGCACAGGCAAAGGACAGGCGCACACTGTGCTGCCTCTAACGAGCAACCCAAGTCCAGGTTCTGTGGATGCAATCCCCCAGGATGTTCTGACCTTGTGGACGTTATGGGTCTTCCCCCATAAGACTTCCTTCTACTCCTTAAAAACATATGTCTAAATATGTTATCACCTGCCTCATACAGCCTTGTGAGCAGGTCAGATTCTGCTACTCATAGCACAGCACACCATGGTTTGCTTCTTTCCAGAAGTCACTGGCTTCTCTTGCTGGCATTTGAGAAAATGAGGTGTCTGGTCCCAGGAGAGTAAATGTCAGCAGAATCTGGTCCTCCATATAGCAAAAAGTAATACATTAGGCAACTGATATTTTTTTCCTGCATTTCTAATTTAAATAATATATTTACGGCTAGTGTGCCCTGTCTCAAATCCTGTTTGTATTTTCTTACAAGTTTTAACATTTGCAGTGATAGTGTCTCACAACAGCTTGATGGTGTACTTGTGGTCTGACAGGAACTGAATTAAACCAACTAAACTTTAATTTCTAAAGATAAAGATCAGAGTAGGTGGTGTCATTTCACAGTTTCTTTGTTTCCCTAATCAATCCTTTTGATTGAATAATCCTGGTGGAGAAAAGATAAAAAGCTTTAGCTTCTAGAAAGCCTCTGTGTGAAACAAGAAAGTCCAAGGATCAAAAGACAAACAGCCCCTGCTCCAACAGGCTTGGCAAGTGTCTGTTGGACAGGTCCTGAATGGCTGCTTCATCGCTGGGGCTAGCAGAAGAAAGGGACGTGATTTCTACTTGATTTCTAAATAAATAAACAAACAATAATGACAGAAAAAACACACTGAGCACATTGATTACATCAGCAGATAAAAGTGTTTCTGTTTGGGAGTTCACTCAAAAACTACATGTCAACATGAATAATTAATCTTTAACTGAGATTTGAATAAGTCTTCCTAGACCAAATACATGTGGATAGTCATATTGTGGTGCAGATGCATTTAAGATTAGCTTTTCATATCACAGTATTTCCAAAAAGTTAGAATGATGAGGAGATATAACGCTACTTTGCAAGGCTTTCTCAGTGAGAAATGTATTGCTTCTTTTGACAAAAATGTCCGGAAATTGCCTCACCTTTTTGAAAATACTCCTTTCCATATTGCATTTTAGTATCGGGGAGAAGCTTGCTCCAAATAACCTCTTTCATAATCTTTGCTGGATTACATAATGCTGTTTTGAACAGTCTGGGTTGAACACAGCAAACCTTTACTCCAAAAGCTTTCATATCTCTCTTGAAGGCAGGCCAATGATTTAACTGCTTTAGATGTTATTATTATTTATACTGTTGGATCTTTTGCTGTGCTAACACTTTTATTTCTGTCTTTATATGGCACTCGGCACACAAATACTGCAAGGTTTATTCATTATTGTGAACTTTCAGCTTGTTACCCATAAATGAAAGAGGTGCGAGCTATCTTACCTGCTTCCCAGAGTGAGAATGTGCATGTCCAGTAGATGACTGTATTTCAGATCCTAGTTCTCAATGCAGTAGATCATTAGTTATCTGACTTGTCTGAAAGACTGGCTGGCTGCCTAAATGCAAGTATGTAGAGCCAATTTACATATCTTAGGAAATCCCTTCTTTAGGGAAGACCTCTGGCTGATGGTAGGGTTTCTTCTAGCCCCATCTGGTATCCATCAGTCCTGTGTAAATGTTCTGGCATCTAAAATGGCACTATCTATTTTTAGACACACAAATTGCTCCTAGTCTGTGCTGCAAGAAGCCACCATGGTGGTCCCCAGAATTAGTTTGCTGTGTTTTCTAGATATTTGTAACAGTCCTGATAATTAAGAGAAAACACTTCAGAGAAGAAAGCTTGGACACGAGTTACGATCATGCTCATGGTATGTATGTTTTCTGGATGGGTGGCTGTGAGAAATTTCTAGGTGCACTTTTCATTTTGCAAAGACATCTCAGCTCTCTTGAGTAGAGCTTCCTCTGCAATAAAGCCTCTGTGCACACCAAGATGGGTTAGCTGTGAGTCTCTAAGGGTACCAATTACACTGCAATAATATTTGAGGAAAGCTGCTGTGACCAACAAGCTTTGTACCATTTCAAAAGTGGCAGAAGAATTAGTCCAAAGTATGTAATGTTTTCCAAATTTATGCCAAGTGCCAGCATTGTAAATCAGCTGTTACTCTGCATGTACCAGTTTTTAGTTAGTACATGAGCCTTAGGAAAGAAAAAGAGTGGTCTTTTCTCATAGTGAGTATTATACCTTAAACTGTCATTAAATCCTTTGGAAGGAAATTAGCCTCCACCACTGAGTGCTAGGTGACTTACAGCACTGGATACATCTAGTATCCTTCCCTTTGATTTTTGTCGAGGGAAGTATTTTTTTGTAGAGCTTGTGACTCTTATTAACTTCAGCTGGTTCTCTAAGGTGCCTGATATCCATCCAGTCTGCAAGCACTCATGGCCCCATAATCCCAGCATTACTGACAAGTCCCCAGAGACCTACAGAGAAATTGAGATGAAAGTCAGGAAGCAGATTTTAACCTAATGTGTTAGATTAATTGACCTGACAGAGACTTCACAGAAAATCAGTGAGGGACCAAGAAGGCAGTGATGTGAAGGAATTGCTTGAGAATGTCCCTAGTATTCAGCTTTATTCTCTGCGTCCAGGTTTTATCACCGTGCTTTCCATCACCCTTTGCATAGTCTTCGCCCTGCCACAGCGTTTTGGGCAGGGGGTGGTGTTGGCTTTTTGTGGAAGAAAGGGCAGTAGAGGAAGACCAGGTACAGCAAAGAGCAACTATACTGGGTGATAAGAAATGTGTAAGAAATGAAGTGAAGGCAGAGTAAAAAACCACTGGATTGATTTGAAAAACATTTCTGAGCCCTCAGATATTGGGGGCGTGGGGGGAAATACGAAAATGTAAACCAGCTTGTATCAGCTCTTAGAGTTCAGTGAAGGAATACTTTTACTGCTCTGACTTTACTCAGTTTTTTGAGGGGAAAAGATCACTTTTGGCCTGAAAGCAAGCATAGTTCAAATAAAAGCAATTTGTCAAGTTATAAGCAATTTTATGAAGAGATCAAATGTCAAATGGAGATTGGAATTTAGCAAAAAGTATAATTGGTACTATGGCACATCATAAAAGACCAGATATAAGACTCAAATTTAGTAGAATTCACCCAGTAGGGCCTTTGTAAGCTCTACTGCAGTATCACTCCTACCGAAATCAATTAGCACCAGGAACAGCAGCAGCATCTTGTCTTACACTTACAACTTGTTGGGTCCGACATCCAGGATTTTTCTGGTTTTCAGATGGTTTGCAAGCAGTATTCCAAAACAGTTACATTCAGATTTGTTCAGTAGAGTTCATATGTAATTTTTGCTTTTGATAGAATGAGTGATAACTTAGAAGTCATTTATTACATGTATTCAAATTTTAATACAAAAGCACACTTGTTAAGTGGAATTTATTTAATTTGTTCCCTAGCTGGGTAACACAGCATGGGAGGTGCTGAGTACTTGAGCCATAACACAGATAAGCATGTGAGTGCAAACAGTCCCAATGAAGATTCCAGGAACTGGATTTCTGTTCTGACAATGATGTATTGATAACCCTGACTTTTTGAGTACATTCCCAAATATTTATCTACCACTAACCAGATGTATAAAACATCCCTCTAGTGAGATCTTCTTTCATGAAAGGTAACAAACACACACTTGTCAAAAGTCAAGTAAAATAAGCTGTGAATGTGGCATGATATTTTGAGGAAAACTCTCCTGCCTTTTTTCTTGAGCAGAAATGAGAATTGGTGATATAAGAGTGAGATTGAGGCAAAAAAAAGTCAAGCAAAGCAAGCAGGACCCAGAACCTTTCCCATTACTGTTGATACTGAAGTAATGCTCCCCAGAAAAATGCTTTCTTTTACTAAAACCTTTGGTTGTCAATACCAAAGTCTCAGGAAAGAAGGGAGCAAGTACTGCCTCTTTGCCTCTGAAGCAATACATTTGCACCACTAGGCTGTGGGAGTTTGCCCGTGGTCCCTGAGCACAGGAAGGAGGGTGCAGGTTGGAGCACTTCCCCTGCTGAACTGAAGCTCAGGCTGTGTGAAAACATCAGTACAGCAAAATACATTTGGGAAGAGCCTGCATATCTGGGATTATACTCCAATTGACTTAGTAGTGAATTTATAAGTAATTATTGATAATGGATGAAATTCTGCTTAGAGAAAGAGTTCACTCATACTTCTCTATGAGCACTCTTGGCCCAGAAAACAGGAGATGCCTAAGCAATCAACTAAAAAAGGATTTAAATAGATTTAAAGGAGCTCAGAACTTTTTAGAGATTGCTTATGGACAATCCATCTCTTGCAGGGCAAGATGCAATGAAGTTGCACTTACTATGGTCAAATTCTCCTCTGGCTAAGCTTAATTTAAAAGGAAATTGCAATCACTTGACATGTTTTTAAGCATAATAATAGGAACAGGATCACTGCTTTTATTTTCTGCTTTTACATTTGCTTTGTGCTCTGACATGGGAGGTTCAAGATATCTCCATTTTTACCGCAAGCCTTATGCCTGCTCATGGTGCTTTACATAAATATGTATGCTTGTGAAATGCAGCTTCTTGTGCTGGCTGGAAGTCACCAGCACGTTGCAAAAGTTGCAATTGAGAGATGCTAGCTTTTATTACTTTACTTCCTCTGCAGCATCAGTAGTGAAGAAAGTATGAAGAAGTGATTAGGTAACTGCCTTCCCTGTATAGTATTTCAGAGTTCCTTTAGGTCAAGGAAATTTTTTTCTTGGCATGTATGTGCATACAGAACAGACCGAGCACACAGGCTGGCCTTCCTTCTCTTGCAAACCCTATTAAAATTACAATTTTCTTTACAATATCCCTTACTGTGCTTGGAGTTGCCATATTCCTTTGCTGAAGCCTTTGTCTGCCTGCAGCTGTCTGCAGTCTGGGCAGTCCTTGGCTGTTGCTCATCAGAGCCAGGGCCAGGCTTGCTTCTGGAGGCTGCGTAGAGACCTGCCCTCCTTGGTACCCAGGCTGTGCTTTCCTGCCACTCCTGCCTGCCCACAGCTGCCTGTCTGCTAAAGCTTGTGCAGGGCCACGGCAGCAACCCAGGGGCCCGGGGTCAGAGACACGTTGAGAACAGTCCCTCTAGAGAAGGAGGCAGAGCTGTGTTTTATCACTCCCTACGTCAGCTACAATGTATATTAGTAAACCAGTATAATCAAAACAGAGTTTTGGCTTGATCTGTAATCTGGTCAATAGGCAAAACTAGAAGCCAGTTTAGCTGGACTGAAGGAAAAAGCCTGTTTTTGCCATGACAACAGACATGTCTACAAACATGGGACTTAAACTTATCTCTGTCAGCTTTAATCAGTGGGTGGGAACTTTATATCAAATTAATAAAATTGCTGTAATTACAAGGTTTTCAGTTAGAGTGCTTTTCACAGTCTGTTTTATCTCCAGCCTGGCAGGGAGACTGACAGGTCCAGTCTGTCTGCAGTAGTCCAACTTTGCAATGTAAAGATCTACCCACATTTTTTTATAGAGGCCACAAACCAAAAATGAAAAAAAACCCTGAAAAACCAAAGGGCTCATCAACAACAACAAAAAAATTTTCTGTAGTTTCCAGGAGGGAGGGTGATAATAGGCATTCTGTGAGAAGCCCCAAAGGCATTTGTTTGGTGGCATTCAAGAGTGATTGGGAAAGCTGAGGCACAGGGGAGAGGCAGGCTCTCATGGACATGCCAGCTTCTGACAGGAACAGGGCAGGTGACCTGTGGGGCTGGTTACCCGGAGCATGGGGCAGGCACTCTGAAAGATGGGTTTTTTTGAGAGAATTTTTTATTTTAACGTGTTGAGTTACCTAATTCTGATATAAAAGTTTTAGTTTGTTTTAAAAATTTATGTTGTTTTGTTTGTTTGGGGTTTTTTGGTTTGGTGGGGGTTTTTTTGTGTGTGTGTGGTTTTTTTGGTTTTTTTTAAGAAATGTTGTTGCTATCTCTGCTATTTTTGTTTGCACAAGTATTTGGAATGGAGAAAAAACCCTTACTGGTTGCCAGACTGGGGTAGGATCAATGGCATAAGTAACTGCATGTCCTGCTTCTGGTAATTTCCAAGAGCAGATGGTGAGAGGTTAACTATAGAAAAAGGCAAGTTGCTGTAGGTAAGCCAGTCCCTGCTGCACCCTCCTGGCCTCTCTGCTGCACCCACTCCAGGCAGTATTTTCTAGTTTCGGGGTAGTATATCTTTGTGACCAATGATGACAAATGAACATACTATGACTTAGTGTCTCTGATAATGATTTAGACTGCGAGAAAAGAAATCAATTTGTTTCTTTCTTTGAGCTAGCCTCCCACCTGGAGGTGTCTGCTCCCAGCAAACAACAACTTGGACTTTTTACTTTTCATAACAAGATGAACTCACCTTCACAGTAATGTCCCATTTATGCCCCTAGGTAGTTTCCTGATTTCTCTGTAAGGAAAGTGTCTGCTATTCCCTATTTCAGTATTAAGAAATGTAGTTTCATTGGAGAAAAAAAAAAGAAGGAAATGGGTTTCTTATCAATATATAGATTTTTGCTTGCAGTAAAAAATTATATACCCAGCCATCAAAAGAGGAAGTCTTGCTCCTAAGTGTGAAAAAGGACACTTACTAAAAATCTTTAGATAGGACGATATATTTTTTTTTCAAAAGTCATGCTGTATTGTTTGTCCTCTTTATAACTGTGATAATTTTTTAAGATGAATTTCATAAACAGTATTTACAAGTGACACTCCAAGAACAGATGTGGACATCATTTGCTGAATAATTCAAGCTGCAGACTCTATCTACTTTATTTCAAGTGTCCCTCATCTTAAATCAGGGTACCAGAAGAAAGCTATAATTTGTCTTTATTTAGAGTTCCCTTTACTTTCATCTTTGTACTATTTAGGTGAAAAAATTGTGATAATGTGTGCAGCAAAATAAAAAGAAAATTCAAAAGCTGGGAGAAATAAAGAAGCTAAAAGAACTTTATGTTTCAGAGGATCAGAGGTCATAAAGATAAAGCATTGTGCAGAAGGGGAAGCGTACTGCAGTATTGAGATCTGCTGTACATTCTGACAGCCTGAGGTGCTTTCGCTGCAAGTGAAAAATCCAGTATTTGGCCCTGGATCCACTGTATGCTAGTTACAGAAATAAATTTCACTATGGATAGTTAAAAAATAAATTAGTAGAGCATAAGCATGAGTGTCTTATCAATGTCTTCTGTCAGACAAGAGAGTCCAGGCTGCTGTACTCACGTACAGATTTTGGTGCAAAGCACAGAAACAAGTTGTTCATCCGAAGTCTCAGCCTGCAGTGGCAGACTGAGTCTATTCACCTGGTGGCTAAATGTGGCCACCTACTCCTCCACTGCTGTGAGCACTCAGTGCTAAATTTCTGGCTATCTTTAGAAAGGAATTTTTTATTTGATTTCTGCTACTACCTGTTATCAATATTAGAATAAAGGTCAGTAGGTTGTAGATGACACTTTAAGCTGAGAAGTCCTGTGCCTAAAGAGAGCATGGGCTTTCATTTCTTACTGAAAAATTATTTGTATGGAAATAAGTACGATTTATTTTTATTCAGTTTGTCTTTAAAATTGTTGGAAAAAATCCAGAGAAGAGAATAACTTCATTTGGGGTGGTAATTTGATGGAATAAACAGCTACTCAAGTTTAGGAAACAGCAGTTATTTTAATGCTTTTGGCTCAATGAATAGTGATCTTTTTCTTCCTGTGCAAAGAGGTATTAAAATTATATGAGCTGTTTCCCTTCTACTCAGACCATGACTGAGGGGAATTATTCTGGCAGCATTGCTCATATATCATGAACTAAATGGTATCTGTAATGTACCAAATTTCAGAGACTTTGCATGTGTCCCCTATGAAAATTCAAGGATGGGAACATCTGCCCTTGGTGCCCTTGATTTATTGAAGTCCCACTCTCTGTTGGTTTAGTGCAGTGGCTAATTATTCATTCTTTGAAGGGCTGACTCTAGCAAGAAAACCTGGGTTTTCCCTTCCCAGAACATCAGAAGGAAACAAAGCACAGAAGGACTTGAGGATATGGAGGGGATTTGGCTAGTTTTTCCACTAGCAGTTGTAAAAAGGGGAAGGTGGCTCTGTGGGCTTTATATTCTCCCCTTCACTCTGCACAGATGGATGATTTTTCAGCATAGATCCATTTTTATGGTTAATGTCATAAAGTCAGGTCAGAATTTATTAATCCTCAGGATTTTTTGTAAGACAATTTGAGAAAAGCAGAGGTTTGCGAGAGAGCAGAGCCCTTCGGAAGGGTTGGGGTAGCCTGTGGTCCCAGGTCCAATTCATCATTGCCTCAGTCTGCTTCATTAGCAGTTTGAAACAGGCTCTATGCACATTTTCTGAATGCTTAAATGAGCAAAGTCTTTAAGTGAGAGTACTGAAGTAGTTTGTGTAAAGCTGAAATTATGTTCTGTCTTTGTCAAGCCAAGTCTTGTCTGAAGATACTGGATGGCTTTGCGTGCAAGTGTGAACTCTGCTAAAGTACCTTGAAAACCAAAGTCATTGCATTGCCTTTGGCCACGTTGCTCCTGAAGAAGCTGTCAGTGGGGAATGAAATAAAGCAGTTCTGCTCATCATATAATTTTTCTTCCAGCCTTTACACTACCATGAAGGTAACTGTAACTCCCTGCACTGCAAGTAACTACTTGTTTTACTCTGGCTCTGTGCTGTGGTGGACTAAATTATTATCACTTTGATGTTATCTCCGATAGTGTTATTCTCAAAGCTGTGCTGTGTACAGTGGTATAGATGGAGACTTCTTTTTGTTAAAATAGTGGGAGATGACACCAAGTTTGCACTTAGTTGTGCTGTCATTGTGAACGCAGTAATGATGCTAAACAAGCAAAACTGGATTTCTGGTTATCTACATTTAATTGTGACACACTTTTGGGCGTGAGGCTTTATCATGGGAAGTTTGAGAGTGCAGAATATTTGAGGAGAGCTGACAGTCACTGTGATTAAGATATTGTCTTTCTATCTTGTCCTACCAGTCAGGGCCTTCTGTAGTGAGAACTGATTTCAGAGAGGAACTAAACCCTGTTTGCCATTTCCCTCTAAACTATGTGGTGTTATTGTCTGAGGTCATAGCACTGTTCTTATCAGTGTCCCTTATTGAAAAATCCATGGAGGGCTTGTATCCAATGAGAATTCACTACTGCTCAGGAGCTTCCAGGCTGTAAAATCTTCATTTAAAGGAAAAATTGTAAGAAGTTGGAAGTCATGTGGAGAGGGGCAAGCTTAGTTAGAAAATAAAGCTTTTGAGCAAGTTTTTAATCTGAATTTATCTTAATCTGTGAACCAATGATCTTGTTATTCAGCTGGTGTTGCTATGTACAGTGGGGGCAAGAGTGTACACCATTATTGTCTGGCAAATAAAGTTGCTGATAAAATAATGCTACAATAATTCTTCCTGTACATTCAGCCGTGAGTTGTTTTCCAGAGAACTGTCTGGTCTCCTCATGTATAATTGTTTTCAAGAGCCCTGACTTTGTTGTGAGATTGCATTAGTCAAATTTAAACACTCCATTAGATGTCAATGAACTGAAAACATTGTGACTGCATGGTTATTGACCCAGGTGCAAATAGCCAATGCCCAATTGAAATATTCAGCTCTGACTAATGGGTTAAAATAAAGAAAATGTCCTGGAAAATGGTTGGGTGCTTCACTGACTAATTGAACAGGGTCCTTGCAATTTGTTTATGATCCTATGATTTTTCACAACCACAGGTGAGTAACAAATTTGTCCTGTTTAATATTTCAGAGTTAACTGATGACACTTCCTGAACTGAAAGGTATTTGTATTTTTTCCTTTGGGATAATTTAAGCTAAATGCTGCATTTCCTGTGCACAGTTAGTGTTGTTTTGGGTTTTTTTTTTTAGTTTTTAAATTTTTTTTTAATGGGACTCTTTGAAAAACGAGACATTCAAGTTCTGTTTTGAAGCAATATATGTCTTTCTGCATAAATGCTATCACTAATATGTGAGGAACTTAACTTCAGAGAAACGCGAAGGATAGGGTTTTCAGGGCCACTTTTAATTGTTTTTTTTCTCTCCACCCCTCCCCTCCCCTTCATGTTGTAACGCGCTGCTGCCGCTCGCCCGACCCCCTCGGGGGTGCCTCGTTCTGCCGGGCGGGCAGAGCAGCGCGTTCTTCCCGCCGCCGGTCCGGGCTCGGCTGGCTCAGTTCCAGAGCGGGAGAGCTCTCGGGATCGCACCCAGGGTCCGGGCAGCCCTCCGGTGTCACAGGCGCTGGAGAGAAAGGAGAGGCCGAGGGGCCCCTCGAGGGTGAACAGGAGGGGTTTATTTCCCCCGCACGGGAGCGAGGAGCGGGGGGGAACGAAGAGCCCGGAGCGGGGCGTTACACAGTATCTTATACTGGGGGAGAGGGGAGGGGGGGATACCTAGGAACACACCAACTGGGGTACAGCACGCAGGCAGACTGACAGCACATGAACCAGTAACAGTAGCAGGGCGAGGAGAGGGGCAGCAAGGAGCCAATGAGGAATCCCGCAGCAGAGAAGGCTCCGGGACACGGCTGTGTGTGGAAGGAGACAGTGAGGATGCAGGGAGCAACATAATTCAAATAGGTAGGGAAAGGGATCTTGGGACGAACACAGCTTCTCACCCTAAGTGAAAGGGAAGAGAGATGCCTCAGGATCACTGCCTGAGCCTGCTGAGGTAACACAAGTGCTCTTTGAATCACTGCAACAATGTTGAACAAAGATCTGATCTGAATAAAGAGGTGATTTGAAATAGATTTCAAAGGGCTTTGGGTCAGGTCCTAATGTTACTTCACTTACAGGATGTGTTCCTTTGTTAGCTTTTTTCAAGTATTACTTATTTAAATCTGGATTTTGAGTTCCTCAAAGATTTTTGTTTCTCAAAAATCCAGCAACTGCACTGTAACTGGCTAGAGTAAGATGCTATTTCACTTCAGTGCAGTTTGAGTTATTCTCTGCTAGGTTGTATTTTGTGCACACAGGGGTAGATGGGATGATCTATTGCCTTCTATTTTCTCTGATTGCTATTATCTTGATTTTAAATGCAGACGTCAGCAACAGTATTTTTCAAGATGTTCTAAGTGATCTCCATTAAACATTCAGACCCTGAGGAAGGTTATTTTAATAATCTAATACAGCATGCTAATCTGCTATACTAATCTGTTTAAGTCAGCTAAGGAATGATGCCTATGGAACAGGACAGTATTTGATGTGTTGAGCTTTAGAAAAAAATAGGAAAAATGTTTTCTTTCAGAAATGTGAGACAGTCATAATTTTATTGGAAAAGTAACATTATTCCAGAAAATTTATCTCTAGCAAATCTTTGCAACTAGCATTCTTGTTTGAGTCTATTGATCATTGGGTTTTTTTCCACTTTTCCTGTTACTTAAAACTGTAGCAGCATTCAGGCTTAAAAAGATCAATTACAAAATCGATAAACATTTTTTAAAATTAAATAAGGATAATTGAACTATGCTATCTATATGCTTAATATGCTTAAAATGAGAGGTTGTGAGAGGTTTATACAGAAGTATAATCATGCAAATGTTGATACTTAAAGACTGGAAGAAGGTGTGGTAACTATGCCTTGGGATACATTCCATTAAACAAAGGTGTGGATGAGATGACATTGTTTCTGAAAGGGTGTATTTTGGGGGTGACTTCTGCAGCATTTTCCCCTGGGTACATCTTGAATGCCAGGCTTCCCTGGCAGATTTTGCCTCACAAAAGCGCTTCTTTAACAAAAAAGTATTAACTTTGTCTTCTTATTTCTTTTCATGTATGATAGCTGCTCAGCACATCAGTGTGACTATAGGAATAGAACTGTCCAGAGGAGCAGCTCTGTTAGCCAAGAGCTGTGGGAGCGCAGCTGGTGGCATTGAGGCAGATGTCGGTGTGGCCCTGGGGCTCCCACCCTTCTCCCTCCTTGTGTCCCAGTGGCCCCCTGTCATGGTCCTCCCAGCTGTTGCCAGTTGGGACAGCACAAGGCAGGGGCAGGTGCTGCTGCTCCCTTGTGACTGAGGCAGGATCTGTCCCGTTAATGTCTCAGCTCTAACCTGCCCTCCCAGACGCCACCCTCGCAGCAGCACTAGTTCAGTTTGGCAGAGCCATCTCTGGGGACAGGGCTGTTTGCCAGGAGCTGCCAAGCCCCGCAGGGCGGCCTCCGCTCGAGGCAGGAGGCACCGAAGCCTCAGAGGCCTTGTGCTCAGGGGTGAGTTCGGCACTCTCTGAGGTGTTTTTCTACTCCGGAGTTTCACTGAGTCAGTGACATTTGTCCTGGTATAGCCTGTGCTGTAATCAGTGGTATTGACCTGGGATCATGAGGGCAGAGCGGGAGTTTAACATCATATCGTTTTATGTTCACAGACAAATGTATGCTGATACCATTCCCCTCCCCATCCCCACACCTCATCTCTTTTCAGGACTTCTGATTGAAGTAAATAATCATCATGTCTGACCCAGTAGTTCTGCGTAGCATCAAGAGATTGGGAGAGGATAATTATGCTTTTGACTCGGATGGCAAATGTAAGAAGTTTATTCTTCAGTCACCTCCTTATATTACAAAGTATGTAAAATAGGTGGTGGGTGGCCTAAGTGAAGCAAGTAGTCTACAGAATACAAAGCAAATAGTCTGTGGAATGAATAGTGTTATGTGGTACCTGCTGTCACAGGTATGCTGCCCCCAAAACGACTTTTCTGTAAAAAACTACATGTAACAATCCCTACTCATGGACAATCTTTACAAGTAACAAGTTCAAGGTATCTCTATAGGTTTTCACACTCAGTACTTTGTTGTACAAGTAAAAGGCTTCTATTGAAGAAAAAAAAGTAAAAAGTGCTGTCTTCCATAGTTTCTTCCAGCAAACACTCATATTTGTAGCCGTACATATATTAGGCAGAATTCTTACGAGCTAATTCTAAGTGAAGATCTTTATTCCCTCTTCTTATCAGAGCTTGTCCTTTTTTCCATTTTTCCTTTGCAAAATGCAATTTTGTCAGTCCAAATGCAGAAAGAGTCAAGGAGAAACATGAAGAGAAACTGCTAAATATTTTGAGTTCTCTTTGTAAGACCTGAGAAAAGCCAAAAAAATGAGGATGTTAAATATTTATACAGATCATAAAGTACAAAGGAAAGCAAAAGAGTAGCCCGTAATAGAAGCTAAATTGCTATACAGATTAAGGGGATATGGCCAACTTCTGGGACAGAAAACTATTCATCTCTTCCAGACACTTACTTTGAACTCCCGGGTTGCTTAGACTTACCCTGCTGGTTTGAGGAGTTGTTTTTTGTCTGCCTGTTTGTTTTACACACTTGTTCCCTTTACTTGTTATGAGATTTTGGCAAAAGGCTGTCTACTGGCAGAAGATTATTCTTCTTTTGACAGTTGGGTTTGGTTTTTTTTTGGCCTATCGAGTGAGTTGCCTCTGGTTTCTTGGTTTCCTTGGAAATACACTCTATTTTCTACTTAATGTAAGGAGCAGATTGTTAAACTGCTAGAACACCTTTCCCAAAGCAGATAAAGCTTTAAAACCTCACTGGGATTCTGCTGATTGATCTCATCTCCAGTGAGGTTTCCTTCAATAACCACCTTTTGTACAAATTAGTTATGATTATCTCTTCTGGATCAACCCTTGAACACCACACCTCTAAGTGTAGTTAAGAGACAGATTTATTTGGGAACTTTTTGAGTACAATTGTTCATCACTCGACTCTCACATATCTTCTTCCTTGTGTGATCTCACAATAACAGTAAGCACTCAAATTCTTGCCAATGTTTTTCAGCTTTTCATTGAGTCTCTGCCTTTTTCCCCCCCCATATTGTAGAACTTCTTTCTTAAATGCCTTGATTCCTCTTTCAATTTTTTGGGGGGGCATTTAAAGATAACGATAGCATTTTTCCTTCTGGGTTAATAAATTCTTTTATCTTCCCTACATTCTTTTCTTTTCTATTAAAATCATGTCCTGTCCTCTTTTTCTCCTTTTTTAGTTCTCACAGTGGAAACTGTTACTCATCTGTTTTTTTCTTTCAAATTAACCTCATTCCAAATTCTTCTCCTGCTTAAAAACTGCTGGCCCACAGGAGCTGGTCTGCAATTCCTTACACTGTTGAATAGCATTGGTATAGTCTTGTTTCCCTCTTCAAATTGATAGATTAGGGATATTTCACATTTGGAGAGTGCTTGTTTTGCTCTCTAAATTCGTGACTCAGAGAGGTTTTTCACCGGGCTCTTGTGTCTCCCATTTTCCTCCCACTAGCCATTTCCTTAATTTCTTGCAAAACACTTTGCATTACCAGCCTACAGAGGAAGCTTTCTCTAAACCTTAAGTTTTCTGATAAACCTTAAAGAATCTTCCAGAAATGGTTTCAAACCACTATTGTTGTTATCTGTGGCCATACTTCAAAAAACCAGATACTTCTCCTTTCTTCACAAAAGAAAGGTCTTCTAACACCAAATGATCCTTAGTAATAATAGTTTTACAAATTAGAACTTTCCTGGAAAGGGTCTGGGGTTCTTGGAATACATGTGCCCTTACTGAAATATTTTTTTTTACCATCCCCAAGTAACAGAGAGTAAAATACAACCACTAGAGTAATTGTTAACTAAAGCCAAATAAAGTTATCTTATTAACCCCAAAAAGGAGATGTCATCAGCTGTTCTCTTTGTCCCAAACTCAGACTGTTTCCATCTAACATTGTGTTCTTGAGAAATGCAAAACCCTGGAGGTAATGGAAAAGCCTTCTTCCCCTGCGTAGAAAAATGATAGAGGCAAAATTTGTGGTTGCAGCGACTTCTTTGTACCCTCTGTGAATTGTGATGCAAATTTCCTCAGTGTCTGCTCTGTGAAAGAGCCTGTGCATGCTCAGTGATATGCCTCTAGAAGGCACTGCTTGAAATGCAAACCATGGTTCTGAACTTAATGTTGAACTGGCAAATGCATCGTAATTGAGCAAAGTGCATATGCTCAGCACCCTTAGGTTATCCGAATTGTGGTGTCGTTATAAAACTAATTCTTTATTCATTGTCATCTCAAGTGAAGCACAACAAATCTTTTCTGCATCAGACCTTCTGATGACACTTCTTTGGGGCCCCTGATATCACAAGCTGTGCTTTATTATGTCTTTCACAACACCTTTTGAAAGGGGGCTAAATCCAGACCTTTTGGGAGGCTAAGGAATTGTCCTACAACTTAATTATGTCTTGTAGTATGATTCCATCTCTCTAAGCTATGGTTCCTTAGACAATGTCTCAAGAGTAGACATCAGCGTGACAAGTTCATCCTACCCTCCAAGACCACAACTGCCCATCTTCCACATGATTTGCAGTTTTTAAGTTGTGAAGGCAAGAGTGACGAGCTACCACTCCTCCTTTCAGGGAGCATGCATGGAGTGAGCATTAGCTTAGTATCCTCAAGAAGGCAGTGTTCAAGACAACTAGTTGAATATTAGCAAACAATTTAAAATGAAAATTAATTTTGGCAAATGTCCTGAATAATGTTCTTAGTGCAAACCACGTCCTGGCTATATGTATTAGTGTGAATAAGATGTTTATAACTCAGGAATGATCAGGTCCCATGGAGTTCTAGAGTTTATTTTTCACATGTCTACAGAAGATTATGTACTTTAACAATAATCATTAACTAGACTGTACATTTATTTTCCCTCACAGGTAACAGCTTCAAGAAATCAGAGTAAGTCATGGACATGATTGGAACAATCAATATTTCTAGGAATATTCAAAGAAGTTAATGTCATCAGATCAAATTGATGGAATATTAAAAAAAAAAAAAGCTGTTTTCTAGTGGTTAAACTGCCTTATTTGATACAACTGAAACAGGTAGACCAAAGCAGTCCTAGAAAATTTTAAAAACATAAATGCCAGCAATATGATCTTCCTTCTGAAAATGTTTTTTGGTATTCAAACTTATCTTTCTTCATTGCTTTTATTTTGAGACATGACTTTTTTAGGAATTTTAATCAATCGTGATTAATTTCTCTTAAAACTTAACAGTGAGATTTTAAAACAAAAGGAATTATCTCAGATATTTTAAATGTAGAATTCTGTATAGTTAAAAGTTATGATGATTTAGAGAATTGGACCTTCAGCTATTATCAGAGATCTGATTGGAATTAAGAGCCTCCTCCTTCCTAGACCTTTGGACAACTCTGTAGCAGGCTGGACAATGTGCTATAATTTGAGCCAGCTCTTTCTGACACAGTGTACACAGTTTGGGAGCTACCCCCTAGAACAGGGAAAATAGAGCATCTCCTAATTTTTCCCATTGTCAAGTTGCCCATCTAAGAGAGCACCAGCCCAGTATTAAAAGTCTACCACGTCTTTCCACCTTGAAACCCAAGTTCTGTTGGACTTTCACAAGTAACAAACATATGATCTATACATACCTGAAGGAAAACTTCCTTTAGGCTTTCTAGGATATGGTTTCTGAAAACAGTTTATGAGAAATGTAGCTTGAATTAATTTGCTTCATTAAAAACCAAACCAAAACAACCCACCACGAATAAAATATCCCTGCTCATTCATCACTGAATGTACACAGCTGATGATGATTCCTTGCTATGAGAACAGGAACTTTCTTTGTCTTAAAGAAAGGATTAACCAACAACTTAGGCAGCAGATTTTTCTTTAGCTGAACTCAAAGAACCCACAATCCACATTATAGAAACAGTGTTTTGAGGAACTGCTGATGGAACAAAATGTATAAACCTTCAGAGAATTTTAACCTAACTTCCATTCTAGTCTCTGTCTAAAATTTCAAGGAACCACCAAATCACTGGTTCCAAAGAAATCTGAAAGAAACAGCTTGTCTCTTAAAATCCTGGGCAAAATGTCTCAAATAAAATGTAATTTCAGAGAAGTAATCAGGAGAGTAAAAGTAATAATGTAAAATCTTTTCCTTTTTGCCAGAAATTTCTATGCATATGAAGAACCCTTTATAGAAAAGAAAAGTGAAAAGTGAGTTAAGTTCAATTCTTTATACTTTGCATGTAAAACAAAATAAGTACTAAAATACAAGTCTATAATTTTATGTTTTCTGTTGTTGAAGGTCGTCAGAGAAGAAAGAAAACAGTGTTCATGTTGGCTTCTTTCAGCTGGTAATGAAAGCAATGTCTATAAATACTTGATGTATATTGTGCTGCAGAATAAGTGACAATAACCAATAAGGTTGTTCTGGGGTATAGGTGTGACTAAGACAAACTTTTAAGGATTAAATCTTTTGGCCTGAAATTCTACCAGTAAAATTCAGTGGGAGTTCAATAGAACCCCTTGTCATCTTGTCAGTTTGGTGTCAAAATTTTCTATTGAACACATTATATTTAACCTACAGGTAGATATGTGGAAATGAGGTAAGATGCACAGCAGGGATTTAGGTGACCTTGGTTCATTCTTATTTCTGCCAAAAATTTGCTGTGTGATATTTGGCAGATAATTTAGCTCCCTCATAATTGCTCTACGGGTTTTAGAAGATTTGGTAGCTATGGAATCTTGTGGATGCACAATACCATATGGTAGGAGTTACATCTAGCCTTTGATGTAATTCCATTGGGTTAATCTAAATTTTAAAACAAATGTAGTCAAGAGCTATCCCACCCAGGAGCATGCAGCTAAGAGGTCTTATAACTTGTGTTTTGCACAAAGTCCAGGCAGTTAGCCTGTAATGTGTCCAAACTAGTATGGTCCTGACTGTGGTAGCAGGCTAGTGCAGTAACATCCCTTGCACTGTACCTGGCCAACTCACGGTTGGGTGGAGAGAGCAGTCTGTCCCCACAGAGGGCAAGCAGAGAGGTTTGAATTCTGCAGCCTGTTTTGCACAGATATTTAACTCCTAAAGTGCACTGGTAAACACAGTATGTTTGCTTCAGATGTGCTGAGAGATCAGAAATCACATATCTGTGCATTTTCTGTGTGCTTTTTTTTTAATTAAGGGAATTCCTAGGCTTCTTATGAGCAAGGTTTGTAAAACAGTGGTAGTTACAGTTTTCTTCTGACTTTTTTTTTTTTGTTTTCTCCTTTTTTGTAGAAGGACCTTCTATTTCTTTCTCTTTTGTGTTAACTGGTTTTCCCTTGATATTGTTTTTGCCCTAATGTCCCTTTCCATATGTGCTGTAAATTCCCACCCTTTCTTCTCTAAGACACATTATAGCACCTACAGAACCTGGACAGGTTCTTCAGCAGACTATGATTCCTCTTGACACTCCTATTTTAAAATGTATAGCATTGGATACTGGTATTCTATATAGACAGTTTAATCTATATATTTGCACCTGACTTCACCCTGAGAATCAGACTTCATACAGTCATGACAAAGGCAACTTAAATCACTGTATCTTTGCCGAGCTACCTGTGGGAAAGCTCTATTCTATACATTTCTCCCAGATTAAGAGCTAATCCACAACTGCCTGGCTCAGCCAACACATTTTAGAATATTAACTATGAGAACTTGCTCTGAGATGTTTAGCTGGTTTCCTACCACAGCACCTCAGACTTTTGAGAAATTGGCTAACTCTATTCCAAGGCTCTACATAATGCCCTAAGGCTTTTTCCTCCCTTCACTCTCTCTCTGTCCCCACAGGAAATCTACAAAGCAGACTATATATATGGATTATAGTTACTATTCTTAATCTATTATCTAGTTTCTGGAATGATGATGATGTGAGGTGATATTGACCTATGAATGTTATATGACAATACATTCATTCACATGTTAAAAGGAAGGTCATAGTAATTGATGAGGCTCTAATCACAGATGTAATTAGATTAGATTGGACAGCGAGATTTGTCTTCCTTCTATATTGCAGATAATTCTGAAATTTAAAGAGAATGGTTTTTTATCTGATCCCCCTAATTAATGATTTATCATTATACAACTGGTATGAAGACTGCCTCTCAGCAGAGACCATATTTTTTTCTTCCCTCTTTAGTTTCGATTTTCATCATCTATGGAGATTTTAATGATGGTTGCTGGTAGTTTGTGTGCTGTTGTTCATGGAGTAGCCCAACCAGCTGTGTTGCTCGTGCTTGGTGCAATGGCAGACACATTTATCCAATATGACATTGAAATGCAAGAGCTTAAAGACCCAAACAAGACATGTGTAAATAACACCATAGCATGGATTAATGGTACCATTCATCAGAATGAAAAGAACGCCACAATAGGATGTGGGTAAGTAATGGATGTATTTGTTTCTTTCCCATTGGTATCATAGCTTGTCAGAAAATGCATTGCTGTCAAAGGTCGTATTC
Source organism: Melanocharis versteri (assembly GCA_013397845.1). NCBI lineage: Eukaryota > Metazoa > Chordata > Aves > Passeriformes > Melanocharitidae > Melanocharis > Melanocharis versteri. The sequence goes on along the minus strand of VZTG01006163.1, from coordinate 1,731,942 downwards.
AGCCTCTAAAGCTTACATTTTCTATTCAGAAGGTAGAAAAGAGGCATGGCTCCTAATGAGTTGCCCTTAGTGAAGTCACATTGGCTGTCACCAATCACTTCCTTATTTATCATGTGCCTTGGCACAGTTTCCAGGAGGAATTGTTCCATGATCTTAATTATCATGTAAAATTGTACTGGATATCTGTGTCAGGCACCTGAGTTGTTTCCATGACTGTTTTTTGTCAGAGATCAAGTCAGGTGCATAGTGTTCCCTTTTGGCTTAAAATTTCAGGGTACAAAATTTTGGGTAAATGAAATAAAATTTGCTGTTCTGCAGGATATTTTTAAAAAGTTATCAAAAGGCATAACCTATAACAACCTATTTGAAAGCAGATTAAATGCAAAAGCAGCAATTCAGCGCCCTTCACTGATATTAGGAGTAATTTAGAACTCCTACTTGAGTAACAGAACAAATTATCATTTCAGATTAGCAAGTTTATGGTACAAAGTAATATTTGATTTGACTTTAGCAGCCCTCACTTCCCCCTATAAAATGCAGTTGAAATCTGAATGTTATTAGTTGCTATAATGGCACAAAGCAAGCACATTCAACATCTAATGAAAACTTGTTGGGCAGCTCTTCTCTGAAACACCCTCTCACCTGTGCTGTTTTGGAGCAGGCACTCTGGGGGGTTTCCTGGAGACTACAGTGCTGCTCCAGGATGGTGGAGCATTTTTTGGTACCTGCCAGCTCCCTACCCCTGTGCAACAGGCAGAACAAGGAAACCAGCCACTAGCAATAGCCTCAGTATTGGGAGACAATGCCTCTGTTAGCAAAACAAGCTAACTTCCGCCTGGTCTGAATCTAATTTGAGGAAACACCAGATTAGAAATCTGTGAGAAACTTAAAACAGTATTACTCACTTCTTTTTTTACTTTTTTTTCCCCTTCTTCTTTTTTCAGGCTGCTGGACATTGAACATGAAATGACCAAGTTTGCAGCATACTATGGAGGAATTGGTTGTGCCATACTTGTGTTAGGATACCTCCAAGTCAGTATTTTGTTTTCTATTTTGATTTCAAAGTTTATATCACTGAATAATTAAGTTTATAATTATTATGTTGGTTTTAACTGCTTAGCTACTTATTTGAGCAGAACAGATGCTTTCAGTTCTTATTCTATCACTGAAATATGTTAGCTCCGGCAATCTGAGAGCTCCTTGGATTTGTGCATGCATACCTTTGTAAAAGGATGAATTTTACCCACACCACAAGCAATAGTTTCTCAGGTGTGGCTACTATGGAATCCACATGCCCTCCAAACACAACAGCTGAAGGGCATGCAGATTCCCAGCAGGCATCTCAACTGTGTTGAGCCCTGTTTCTGTTACAGAGACATTACAGAGCAATACTAGTGTAAAACTAATGTTGGAGAAGAATCGTACCCTACATATTCTGTAGTAATTGTTCAGTCCTTATGACTGAAGTGAGTCAAAAGCTTGGATGATTCCTGCATAGTCTGCTGAGGGGTCCATGGCCTTTGAAGCTTTTTATAATCGCAAAAATCACTTGTCAATCTCCTTCCTGAAAACTATCCAAGAATTTTGCTGAGGTAGGATGGCTGCCATCCCTGTATTACTTACAGTTGTAGATGGAAAAGATTTTGCCCATATGGCATTCATGTAACAGCATAAGTAATTTAACTTGCCTCTCCTCTCATCCTATCAGAACTGAGACAAATGCTTGATCCAGAGGCTATATAAAATTGTTGGATTATTAGAGGTCAAAACAGCTATTATGTCTATGTAGCCAGAATGTATTTTACCTGAATAGTGATTTTATCAATAGCCTTTCCCATTCTAGCCAAATTGCTTTTTCTGATTTGTTGGGAGTAGAAAGACTTTCTACTGCAATTATCAGCTGTTTTGTGCTCTTCCCAGATCTGCTTTTGGGTTATGTCTGCAGCTCGTCAGATACAGAAAATCAGGAAAGCCTATTTCAGGAAAATAATGCGAATGGATATAGGCTGGTTTGACTGTACATCTGTAGGAGAACTGAACACCCGAATTTCTGAGTAAGTAATCTAAGAAACCCATATGCTACAGAAAACATTTTGCAATTCCTTCCAAACACTGCAGAGTGCCAATAATCAGGCATGTGACAAACACCTTTTAGTAGAAATACAGCTACGTTTGTGGGAGCAGCAACCAGACTGATTAGCTTTGAACTAAGTACCGTAACTGTTAAACCACAATTATTTCCCTTTCATTCCCTGTCTAACAGTAACTGTTTCCTCTCCTCTCTTCTGCTTTTGTGCCCAGAACTTTCGGAGTGATCTATAATTTGGCTGCCAGTGCACACTCCCTGAGTCTGGAGATGTTGATTTGAACCCTCTCTTAATTCCCAGAAAGGAAAATTAGATTAGGGGTACATTTTGCCTTTGTTAGCTTTTAGAAAGAAAGAGTGAGCCTTGCTTAATCTTCTGTTTAAAAAGTTCCAAGCAGGCAGCTGTGGGGTAAATATGCTGACTGTAGATGGCTTCTTATTCTCAGTCGTGCCTGCATAATAGTCACATTTGCAGAAGGTTTTTCTGTAGTTGGAAGGGATTTTATTTTACTCATTGGTTTCTATTACTTTCTGTGGTGTTCTTTTTATGAAGAAAAAATGGCAAGCTCTGGTCACTGGGAAGAATTTCTTTGGAAAAAGTAGGAACTAATCATGTATTTTTCTAATAAATAACACTTAATTCCCTTTTTTTTGAACAAGATTGTCCTATGCCTACAAAAGCTTCCTGACTGCAAAAAACATTCACCAGAAGAAATATAAACATGTTCTTTTACTCAACACTCTTACAACAGAGGACTGTAATTTCACTTGACTTACCAATAAGCTCGCACTTTAAATCTCAAGGCCTCTTGCTGTAATTTTTTCAGGAGGTCTCACTAGTTCTAATCTCAGAGGTGAGGTAGTAGCCAAGAGTGACAGAAGTACAATGCCTGTTTTGCTGTAAGACAATCTTTCTGTGCTGGCAATGCCTAAGAGAGAACAAATGAACTCTAAAGCTGCCCAGGGGCCAAATGATGTCAACTGCTGCACCACTGTCCTCCATGTGATAGAACTGACATGTTTTCCCACTGTCTCTGGTCATAAAGTAGCCTTCCTTGATCTTCCCACTCTCCCTCTCATTTAGAGAACAAAGTACCTGGTAGAGAGGAGAAAGGAACTGAGAGCTGGTGGAAGGTGGAGCTAGAAGAGAATTAGAGCCCTCCTCCCTTTTCCTGTCCCTTCAGCAGGCCAGTATGGTACTTTCTCAGTGCCCCATGATGTAAGGAATGCTATATCAGCTATGCTGTTTTTCCTTTTTCATATAGCTGCATCCAGCTGGGATGTCTCTGCCCCATCCTCTGAATCAGCTGGGGCATGGTAGTAACAGCCAGCTAGTGAATGAGTCTGCTGCCAGGACAACATTTCCCGGGAAAGGACAGTATCTTCTCTGCAGTATTCATGCCTAAAAGCCTTCTCCATTGCAAAGGCATCAGGTTTTCTCACTGTAGTCCGGGGTCTTTGTATGGGGTGTTGGTGAAAGAATAGGGATGAGGAAGGGCCCTCTCTAGTGAAAAGCAACTAACCCAAATGTGGCCAAGACCTGCAACACAAACAAAAGTTATGCTCACCACTCTTCTGTTGATTTTTGTTCTTGCTGTTGTTGTTTTTTCCAGTGATGTTAACAAAATTAATGAGGCTATTGCTGACCAAGTAGCAATCTTCATCCAGCGCATAACCACCTTTGTGTGTGGATTCCTACTAGGATTTGTTAGTGGCTGGAAATTGACCTTGGTTATCATTGCAGTCAGCCCTCTGCTTGGGGTTGGAGCAGCTCTCTATGGCTTGGTAAGTGAATTGTGAAAGGTTCATGTTGAGCAACGATGAGCAAGAAAGATCAGGCCAGAAATCTGTGGGGATTGATGAAGTTGATTACACCCCTTTAAAGTCAAGAGAGGCAGATTATGGTCCCAGTATCACTGAGGGAGGGGGGAGGGATGGAGGGAGGGGTGTGGTAGAGGGGAGGTGGCCTTTGCTCTCATTTTATTTATTCTGATTCCCAGATAATAAATCTCGTTTCTAAGATGGGAGTGTAAGCACACCCTCTTGTGGGTCCTGTGGATGGGTATTATTGCTGAGATCAGAAGCTGCCCTTTGCCTTCTCCATTACTACACACCTGGTTTAGATGGTTACAAGATACAGAACTTGATTTCTCTACGGAAATTAGTGACTTTCATGGATGATAAGTTTCAGAGACAAAAAATGGTTGAAAACAACTGTTCAAACTTACCTCAAACTATCCCTATTCCCAGAAGCTGCTGCACCTTCTCCCAGTTGTTCCTGTTCTGCTTCTCCATCCACTTCCTACAAACTTGCTGTCACTGTACAGGGAAAAGACAGCGAAAAGGGAAACTGCAGGATCCTTTGCCCTCTCACCCCCTCTCCCACACTCAGCAGGGCTGGGTAATTCCTGCTCATCCCCTTCATTCTTGTTGGGTTCAGCCCTCTGGCAATCTCATTTCTTTCACATCAGGAACAGTTTGCTATCATTTTGCTATCAAACCTCTAATGTAACTGTGACAAATTTCTTGTCTTCCAGCTCTCCTTTAGCACCTTGTGCTGGCTGCAAGTAGCTGACATGAATAATGACTCATGTGAAGTGGGAGAGCAGAAGCTTGGCAGGGAATGAAATGAAACCTCAAATGCTTTTCCTTTATTTGTGATTTCTTTCTGACCTTATTCCCCTTTATGTTTGTAATTTTCTCCCTTTCCATTCTTATTTCTCTGTACCCATCTCTTTCCATCACATACATGCTGTTAAGTTTCCTTATTATGAGCCTTTCCAACCCAAGTCTTTGTTTTACGCCATGAAGAAAATAGACCCGAGGTCAATCTAGCCTGGTTTCCTGTCTTCAAAAGGGACTAACAGATGCATGGGGCAGGGTATTTGGAAAGAGAAAGCAAAGAATGACACATTACACTTTCTAATGATATCTCAAACCCAAGTTAATGTGGTATCTCTGTGTAGAATTATAAATGACTATATTTTCTTCCATTAATTTGAGCATTGTTTTGAGTCTAAATATGCTTTCAGCATCCAGTGTGCTCTGGGCTGCTGTGTAGGGACCTGTTTGCTATCAGCCCAAGAAACAAAGCACAGTGGTGGGCAGCATCTGTTTTTATCCTCCCCCACCACTACTGTTACCTCTTCTTCCTGGAGTTGGAGTCTGCCACGGTGGCTAAAGGGCTGCTCTTGGCACTTAAGCTCCCCCTTCCTCCCACTGTGCACAAACCCTCAGTCTGCAATCTGCTTCAGCCCAGTAAGAGCACAAAGAAGGAGGCAGGGAAAGCAGGAGCTGTCAGCTGCTCTTTCTAGCTACTTGGAGCAGAGAGCTGTTGCAAACATATGCTACAAAGGGGTATGCCCTGGCACTAGAAGACCTAAGTCTTTGAGTGTGCCGCATGCCTAATAAAAGCCTGCTTGGAGTGCAGGAGGTGACCTCCTGCAGAGCAACCAGCACAGAATAACAGCCAGCATTGCTTTTCACTGTCCTTTTCTGTACCTGCAGTTCAGGTGTAACCAGCACTGCTTATGCTTTTGTAGGCTGTAGCAAAACTAACAGGACGAGAATTAAAGGCTTATGCAAAAGCTGGAGCTGTGGCAGACGAAGTGCTCTCATCCATCAGAACAGTGGCTGCTTTTGGTGGGGAAAAGAAAGAAGTTGAAAGGTTTGTTTGAACAAAGTGTAAGGTCTCTGATTTCTTTTTCCTGAAGCAATGGAATGCTGTAATGCACATCAGATTCATGGCAATTAATCTCTATATTCTACAACTATGACTATCTATTAGCTTTGAGACTTATATGCATGTATGTTTCAGAAATTCAGGTTTCAAGTAATGTAAGCAAAACTAGTTTTATAATTCAGTCTGCCAGTGAAATAAAGCATCAGCAATACTATCTTCAATTCATACTTACTCATAGGAACATTCTGTCAAATTTTTCCCTAAACACTGTCTAATATATAACTTTTGCAGCACATCTCAAAACACTGACTATTTTCAAGCTAAGTAGGAGAATTAGTTTCATCAAGGCATGGTTTGATGATGTTTCTGCAAATTTCTCTTAAATTCTATGAAAACTTAACCAGGCTGTAGGATGTGCTCTGGAGCGTTGGCCAAATTCTCAAATCCTATGTTACTCTGCTAAAACTCCAAACCCCATGATGAGGTATCTGCATTGAGTGTGGCTTTTCTCGTGCTTATTACACTAGAACATACAAGGATTTCATGATCTGGGAGCATTGCTGGTTTCAGCAGTGAACTCTTATTTCAGAGTGATTCTGTATTGACCCTATGTGTGGATATTCTGCTGAGTCATCAAAGGTGCCTCATTCAGTCTTTGCTTATTTTGAAATTTCTGTCAAATTGATTTAATCCCCTTTTGTTTTTCTCTCTTTCTACAGATATGATAAGAACCTGGTGTTTGCTCAGCACTGGGGAATTCGAAAAGGAGTAATAATGGGATTATTCACTGGTTACATGTGGTTTATAATTTTTCTAAGTTATGCATTAGCCTTTTGGTATGGCTCTAAACTTGTCCTTGAAGAAGAAGAATATTCACCTGGCACTCTTCTGCAGGTACTCATTTTAGCTTGATGCAACTTTTCTGGACTGTTCTTTAAAATAATAATCTGGAACACATATCTGTTCTTATATCTGGTGGCTCAATGGTAACAAACATTATTTATGTCTTTTAAAGATCATTACTCAGTATACGTATGACACAACTGGATAAGATTTAAAAAAAAATCCATGTTTATTTTAAATATTTTGAATATTACCTACAGTGAACAGAATAATGCTTTCATTTGACAGCCCACTACACAATTATCAGAGGCCTGAAACTAGCTTTCCTGTTTTGTTGGTCAGCATGGGGCTTCTGGGAAGTCAGCTCGTTTGAAGAACTTTATGATGAAAAACATTGTGGTAAAGAGACACCTAACCAAACAAAGTATTGTCATATCTAATCTCTCTTGAACACTTTGTGTTCCTTTGAGAAACGATTTCCTGTTGTTTTGTTTTTACAAAGGCCATGTAAACACGTATGCAAATAAAAACACACCTAGCTGTGGCTCCTGCAGCGTGTACAAAAACTATGCTAACCTGCGTGGCACCCATGCATCCACTTCCACACAGTAGGTGCTTTAGACACTGCTGGCCTCCATGCAACAAAACCAACATCTACAGATATTTTAGTTAATTGCTTAAGCCAGGACTGCCCAAATGGCAGACTCCAGTCCAAATCCAGAACAACTATTCCTGAACCTTATTAAGTTCTGGGTATTCTGATGAGACATCTATTTTTGCTCCTTCTCTGCCTGTTGCCCACCATGAGAGTTCCCAACCACCTGCAGCATGCAGTGCAAAGCTTCCTGCTAAATGGAACTTGGCAAATTACCCTGAGAACATCGTAAACCTGAGCCATTCTGTTCAAGGAGGAAATTATTTGCACCTGCTCTCAATACCGCAGTTGATATGAGGTAGTGCTGTGAAAAACAAAGTGAGTGATTTCCTTGCCTTGCTCATGATAACTATAGTCCAGTGCTTCCAAATGGCAAATGGCAAACGGTGGGGAGCTACCCTGTAGCTGTCAATGGAGAGACTCCCCTTTACGCTCCCCTTCCTCCCAGTTTCCAGTCACCTTTCTTCTACTTCATATTTTCTACCATATGCTCCTAGTTTGGCAGGGGGCAGGAGGGAGGATTTCTAGGTACAGAACACTGAAATATGCTTTTCCTGCTCTCTCAAAAAGTCATGCACCAGCCAAACTGCATTGAGATATACTAAGTATTACCTTCCCTTCCTCTTCTGCCAGGCACACAGAACATGCTCCTTTATGTTCACGACAGCATAGAACCTCCTTGCTTTGAGACTCATTCACGCAAGAAAATTAGTTAGTAGTAAAGCTGAGTATAAATGCGTGGCATGATCTCTACATCCCAGTGTAGACATTTGCAATGCACAGTATGTGTTCAGTGGATTCCTCCACTTCAGCTATAGGGATATTCTCAGTAAACATCCCAGTAAGCCAAGGAGAACCGAGTCCTGTGTACTGTTATTTCTTTCTCAACAGTATTGTTTCCTTATACACTTTGCCCCATTTATCTTGAGTTCTGTTTGTGTTGTATCCAAAAGCTTAGCTGGGCCCTTGATTGCTTTTTAGCAGAATTTTCAGGCCAAGCTAGAGCAAAGGATTACACACCAGACATAACATTACACATCTTCTCATGTGCAGGGTGAATGTTCAAACTATCACCCACAACAAAGCAACAAAATGGACTAAAAGCCTACGCCAAAGACATTATCCAGCCCTTCAAACTTGGTCTGCCAAAACACCTCTGTAACTGCAAAACTAAGGAGAAGTAAAACAGAGTAAATTCTAGGAAAAAACCTGTCAAAAAGTGTTCAAAAGCACACCCTAGTATGGTAGCACTGAGAAGAATGAGCTATACTTACAATACAATGCAGCTTGCTCCTTGTAGAAACAGACAGAAGTCATTTGCATCTATGTGGTATGTCAGTGCTAAATAAGCTTCTGCCTTCTTTATGTTCACCACCTTCCAGTGTCCTGGTCTTTGAAGCCCCTGCCAGCATTTTCAGTCTTAGACGATTCCTGTCTATATTTAAGAACCTTCATAAAAACCTTAGGAAATGAAGCATTGGCAGCTCTTAGGAAATTTTGAACAAACACTTTCGGAATTTTAGTTGTTATGCCACAGCTTCACTTGCTTCTGATCTGCAAGGCCACACACCAAGGCTGAATTCTTGGACTCAAGGGTCCTCTGATATTCAGTACTGTATCCAGCTGCCTTTATTGTCTGTCAGTCTTCCCAGGAAGAGCAGATGCTGTGGCTCGTTTTCTCTCACGTTGTCCTAGGCTTAGGCAAAAAGGGGATCCTGGGGCTTTCAGAAGAGGGTCATTAGTGAGTAACTCTTCATTTTGGTTCTTAGAAAAGGACTTGAAACTGTGAGCACATTGGGTATGTGCTACCTGTAGAAACTGTCCACCCACACTGATAGAATAATCTCACCTCAAAAAGTGGCTTATCCAGTGTTGGTAGCAACCCTTACAGTTCATTTCTCTGTGAGACAGAAAAAAAATTCTCTATAGCATGTACCTCATCCAAAAGTAAGTTTTGTGAGTGTTGGATGAGACAGGAACTGCAGTATACAAAGGTTGTAATACAGGGTTTTAAACTTCTTTCTATTTTTGCTTACTGGTAAAAGGCATCCCCAAAATAATCTACTTCCCACCAATGTTCTGTTCCAGACCTTGTGCCTCCAGGAAGAGGCACCCAGTCAAACTGAGATGGCTTAAAAATACACCAGTGGCATCTCAGTAAATACCTAGATGCATACTTTTTTAGGCCAAGACAAATATAAGTTGATTTACTTCAACCTCAAGCAGAGCTGTGAAAGTCAGTGAAAACACATTCTAAAATGCATTTGTTTGCTTACTTGTTGGCTAATAATGCTCATATAGTGAATCACTGCAGTTCAGCAGACTTCATGAGAAGTCATTAAGCTACTGTAGTTTGGTTTGCCAGTCTAAGCTGTAAACTATAATAAAAATGTGATGCCATATTTTGTTAACTTCTTTTTCCACTTCCTCAGGTTTTCTTTGGTGTTTTAATAGGAGCATTAAATCTTGGCCAGGCATCTCCCTGTCTGGAAGCCTTTGCCACTGGTCGTGGGGCTGCAACAAACATTTTTGAGACAATAGATAAAGTAAGTAATGCATGTCTAAGCTGTGTTACATTATAGCATAAAAATAATTAAATAAGCCCCAAGTGGTACTAGTTTTATCTACAGTATAAATGAGGAAAAAATGAGTCTGATTAAAGAAAAACTGACTGTGCAATTGAAAAGTGTAGTGGGACGCCCATGGGCTCAAAGAACACGTTGAACAGATTTCTTAAGTGGCCCAGTTCTGAGCTCTGAAGCTTTACCTCAGTTACTGCTGTTCCTTGTTCCCATTTCTCCTTACATGCAATTTCTTATCAGCGCTGGCCCATGGAAGGTGTGCTGGCAGGCAGTAACAGCCATTCTGCAACCCAACTTGCAGCAACCATCCCATAGCTCCCAGCCTCCAGATGGCATCAAAAGGTGTGGCTCCACTGGCATTAGTGGTGAAACTGGCCTCTGTCACCTGTCCCAGAGCTACCCTGAGCAAAAACAGGACCAAATGAGCACAGGCACTGGTCATGCAGCAGTCATAAATGTTAATCACAGTATTACCTAGACAGACAGATACTTGAAGTAAGGTTGTATGAGAGACCCTGAGATGGAATTTGTTGATGAGGATTCCTTTCTATAGTTTTATAAATTTAGTGGTTGGAAAAATACTGTTGATTTCTTGAAGTATGTATTATCTCTGTTCACTGACAAGCTTTATTGTGCTGAAAGCTGTGTAAGCACATTAAAATGCTGCTTGTCTTCTACAGAACACATAAGGCTATGGTAATGCTAATAGACTTTTTAGTAACCCTTCAAACTTCTGTAATAGTGATAAAACGTATATACTTCATAAGCTAAAGCTCTAAAATAAACTGAAAATAGAGATTAATTAGGGACATGTTTTTCTGAGAAAAAATTTAAAATCAGAAAGAGTGGCAACAGAATCACAAAATTCAAGATAAGGCTGAGTCACATAACCTTAGAGTAAAAAAAGCAAACCAATGTCAGATTTCATCTGTCTAGAGAAAGGGTGACAAAATTAGATCCATCTGCTTGCTGCATTTGTAGATTTGTGATTAGACAGTACAAGCACAGCTCTGCCCTGGCACTAAACCTAGTCATGTTGAGGTTCCCATTTACAGAATCAGTGAAACTTCTTCAAAAAGCCCATTATTATCTGAATTTAAGTAAGTTATATTCTTAAAGAAGAACCAACCTTGTAGTTGTTCTCAATATCTTAAAACGTACAAATTTCTCATTTTAACTTTCCTTTCAATCTGTTAGGCTATATTAAAAAGCCATGCACGTTTCAGTTATCAAACATTGCTTGCTATAGTTTTAATTCATTGTCTGCATTCTATGCTTCAGAAATCTATCCTTAGAAAATTTTATTTCTTTGTGATTCCTCAAATTTCTCTTAGTTCTCTGCTCATGTCTAGCAGTCTGCAATACCCAAGGCCTGGCCAAAAGCATGCAAGACCCAAAGCACTTCTTAGGAAAACTTCAATATTTCCGCTCTTAGGACTGGGTGTGCAAGGATGGATGTTTTAATTGCCAAGTGGCGAGGCCTGCAGATTTGCAGCAGTGAATTAGTTGTTCGGTGCTGTGAGAGAATGTTTATGAGTGAGATAGTGCCATTTCATCCCTGAGGAGCTGGCTAAAGTAGCTTAGTCAAAATGCCTCGGTCAGTCAGCTACTTAGTTCCAGCAAAACCTACCTGAGCGGTTGGCTGTGGTATTTGCAGTAAGCCTACAATGAGAAGAGAGTGCATCCTTCTTGTCTGTGCTACCCACCAGCAACAACTCCCCCATCGCTCTGCCCCTCAATCCCATGTCCCTTGCCTGCTGTCCCTGGGGCAGAGCCTGCAGCTGGCTCCATGCAGCCAAGTGCTGCTCAAACAGAAGTGCCATGGCTTTGTATGGTATTGAGAATATTTATCTAGTGCAGCACTGTTGACTGTTTAACCGCAAATAAATAATCCAATAAATTTCATCCTAGAAACCCACCATTGACTGCATGTCAGAAGATGGCTACAAGCTGGATAAAGTACGAGGTGAAATTGAATTTCATAATGTAACATTCAATTATCCATCCAGACCAGACGTAAAGGTAATTATTCATCACCCATCCTGTGCACACAATTATTGTAAACAAGCAAAATATCCTGGTTCTGCCAGCAATTCCTAAATTTTCAGTAGAGGTTGTTTCCCAGAAGCCCAGACTCTTTCTTTAAAAGTACACTGAGTAATTCTTCCATTAAATGCTTACCATTTGGCTTATTTTACCATTCTGACATATCCATTGTCACATCAGCATATTCCTTGCTGCTGAACATAAACTCCTAGTAATTTCAGGCAAATTCACCTGCATACAGCTTCTCTTACAATCAATGATGCTCTTGTATCAATGTGTACAAGATAGAACATGAAGTAATAAACTGAATGGTGCAAGGAGATTTTATAAAACTTCCATTTCCCTGGGGATGCACCATGTGACCCATTAAAGTGCTAGGAAAGGGACAGGAGTGTAGGCTCTATATCCCATTATTTCTCTACTCCTGTGTTTGAATTGACAAATCTTCCTTGGAAAAGCATATTATTGGACAAGCAAATTAGTGCTATTACTTCTAAAGACAGAAAAACATGTATCAGATTTTTCTACTGAATTTCACTGTTACATTCTTAATATTTATGCTTTAACATACATTCATGATACACGCACAGTGTTCTTTAAAGGGAATATAATTTGCTAAATTCTCTAGTGTTATTAACTCGACTAATCCTTAATGATGAACAACAGGAACAATGAAAGGTCAAAATCTGCCTGCCTATTGTGGAAAGGAGTGCTCTGCATCTACAAAGTCTTCAAACAGTGTAAAAATATGTGGCTTGCTTTATCCTCTTTCTTCATAATACTTCTCTGAATTTTGTAAAATTGCTTTCAGTCGTTACTTTAAGATACAGAATATACTCACTCGGTTGTATGACTGTAGGAGAATTAAAGTAGATAGATCCTGTTTCTTTTTTTTTCCTATCCAGATTTTGGATAACCTTAATATGGTGATTAAAGCAGGAGAGACAACAGCTATTGTTGGAGCTAGTGGAGCTGGAAAAAGTACAACAATACAGCTCATCCAGCGTTTCTATGACCCCGCTGATGGCATGGTGAGTGTCCCAGCCTAGAATGTGTTTCTCTGGCCCCAGAAACTTGAAAGAATGGCATGGTTTCTTCTCCAGAGTGGGAAAGGAGACTACTAACTTCCTTTTAATTTCTTTTGTCTTTTTTTTTTAAATTCTTTTTTAAATGAGTGAAATATCTTCCTGCACATTTCTTTTATAAGACTGTGATTAATAGTCTTACAAAAACAATTATGTGAAAGAGCAAACTGTTAGGAGAAAATAAAAATTCAGTGCTATATCTATGTAAAAACTATACCTATAGAAATGATAATTCAGGAGTGACAAATGTTTTCTGGAAAACACAGTATTGAACATTTAAACATTTACCTCTAATATCACTTAAATATATGCAATTACCATTTAGTAATGGCTTGGCTAAGAATATAAATTACATCTATTCAAAATCTCATTCCAATTATGTGTTGCTATATCAAATAGGAACACATAATCACATACATGTTGACCTGTATTTGAATATATAAACGACAAAGGAACAAATTACTGTAAACATATAATCATCACTTTCATTATTACTTTTCACCTGGTTTTATTTCTGATGCCAAGCAGAAATGCAAAATGAAATCTAAGAGCGCAACTCCAAGAGCCACTGCTTTGCCACCTTCTGTGTCTGAAAGCTGATTTTTATGCTGGTCAGCATCACAGGCCCTTCACTTCCGTTGTGTCTTTCTTTGTCTCTGAACTCGAGGGGATAATGTCCCTGACTTTTTTTCCTAATTTTGTGTCCATGTTCTAACTGTAGATTACCCTGGATGGCCATGACATTCGTTCCTTGAATATCCAGTGGCTGCGCTCGCAGATTGGCATCGTTGAACAAGAGCCAGTGCTCTTTGCCACCACCATTGCAGAGAACATTCGCTACGGGCAGGATGAAGCTACCATGGAAGACATAATCAGAGCAGCCAAACAGGCCAATGCTTACAATTTCATCATGGACTTACCACAGGTATGCTCTGCCTTGGAAAGTGTTTGGCAGAATTTGATAAGAAAAAAGATAATCTTTTTGTCCTTTTGTCCCTCCTAGCCTGCAGCAATTTGTGCCCAAGTGGAAGGGCAGAAGATTAATACAGATAGGAGGCAGCAACTTTTTCTTTGACTACAGTTATTTAGGTCTTACTACATGCATGCTACCAAGTTACAAAAACAAAAAAAACCCCCTCCCCCAAAATACAACCCCGACAAGAATTAGTTCCTCAGGAATTGTTCCAATACACAACATCCAATATCATGGTAATAATCATAGCATGATTTAAAAATTTGTATTTTTCATGCTATGGAGATCTGTTTCTGCTCAGGCCAAATGCAATGTGGAGCCCAGCCTCTCACAAGCTAGCATATGTTACTTGAGAGCTGTCTGTACCGATGCTCACAACCTCACCTCTTTGTACGAGCTCTGTAAGCCAGCTGGAGGTTCCTTCTTCTCCAGTTTCTTCCCTAATGGTGACAGGGCTTCAATCATTCCTTCTTACAAAGCCCAAATTGGATAGTACCAAGCTCGCTACTTTTCTAGAATATTTTGCCACGTAGCTTCTGAAAACGACATGTTACGACAGTGAATGTTATTGACTGGATTCAAGTACCATTAGCTAATACTAGTACATTGTCTTTATCCTCCATCTATGTGTTTCCAGGCTTCCAGGAAACTATTCGCTGAAAGGCTGTATAAGGGCCCCTGTTTATTTCATGGAAATGGAGGAATAAAAAAGATTTAGCTCTAAGTGAATATAATTATCCTGTCTCTCAATATGGCAGGCTGTACATGCTTATTTAATTCTTTACCTGAACCCGATGCCGCCAGAGTATGGTATCCATGAATCACAGACGCAGTGTTCATGAGTCACAGGTCATCAGCAGACAAGGCCAGCTCTGTGAAAAGTTTGCTTGTGAGTCATCTGATGGAGAGTGGGTGGGTGATTCCTCTCCATTTCAGCTTTTGCTGATATAGTTGTTTTGAGCTGAACCAGAACATCTCACCTTTTTAACCAGTGCATACTTCTGGCGTGGGGTTGAAAACTCGGTTCAGGCAAAATGATCTTGTACATTATGAAGAAAGTTATTTTACCTGTTGCTCTTTGAATCTGCTGCACTAACAATGCTTTTGTTTAAAGTCTGCTCCAAGGACAAATCTGAAAGACATTCTACCAATACCTTCACCAGAAGCTTAACAGGCTTTTTTCTTATCTGTTTAATTTTCACTTCTTTTCCTTCACACAGCAATTTGACACTCACGTTGGAGAGGGTGGAAGCCAGATGAGTGGAGGTCAAAAACAGAGGATAGCTATTGCTCGAGCTTTGGTGCGAAACCCCAAAATCCTGCTCCTGGATATGGCTACATCAGCACTGGATAATGAAAGTGAAGCGATTGTCCAAGAAGCACTTCATAAGGTTTGCTATAGTATAGCAAAAATCAGACTCGAAAGGGCAGAAATTATTTATAATGCACTCTGCAGGGGGTGCTACTGAATTGCAACAAATCAGTGAGAAGCATTTATTAATAACTGTTTCACATGTACAAGCAGAACTTTAGTATTATGGACTGAGAATAATTTTTTCTTACATTGGGACATCAGCAGAAATCCATAGCCCCCTTTGCCCAGAAACAGATGCTCCTCTGTGGGCTGTGGATGGAGCAAAAGTCAAAGTGAGCTGAACCCACTAGAAGGACTCCTGTTAATTAGATGAGCCTTTAGATTGCACAGCTGGTTCCCAGCGTTTCAGTGTGCTGTGCTGGGAGTGGGGCTGTTGTTGTCTCCTTCAGGCTCGCCTCGGCCGCACCGCGATCTCCATCGCTCACCGCCTGTCAGCCCTCAAAGCCGCCGACGTCATCGTCGGGTTTGAGCACGGCAGGGCTGTAGAGAGAGGAACTCACGAGGAGCTCTTGAAGAGGAAAGGAGTTTATTTCATGTTGGTGACCTTGCAAAGCAAAGGAGACACAGCACCTAATACAGAAGAAACAGAAAGTAAGCATTTTGTTTTCTTTTATAAAATCATGTAAGATCCCACAGAATGCAGATTTTTAATTTTTTTTTTTTTCTTTTAATAAGGGCTAGTAGCTTCTTTTTTTCTTCTGCTTTTATGGCTGAATTTTATCATTCATAGAAGTAATACACTGGTATCCCTGGCCAAAGTGGTTTTGCTGCATATGCACTGAAAGACCTTCCTAATATAAGTCTGCCCTGAAACATTAGCTCTGACCTGCAATATCCATCATTTCATAGGTCCACTGAGTGCCAAAAGTCCAGTTCTGCTGCATTTGGAATTCAGGCACATTACAGAGTATGCTGAAACCATCCTATTTGTTTTGCTAGAGGCAGATATGAATCAAAGCTTCTGGAAATTAAGGTCTAATAGAATGATCTGTTGTATTTTTGTGAAGCATACATTGGATATGATTACCTTGAAATAAGAGAGCAATTGCAGAGTTAAAATAGGTAAAAGGGCTTTAGTAGCCACATCTGAAGTGAGATTGTCCTTGAGCTAATATTTAGTTAACTTCATCATGTCAAATACAAATATAAAACGTGTGAAACATGTAGGTTGAGTAGCAAGGTTGTATTACAACCCTTGCCTTCTACATTTATGACTTGGAGACTATGCACTTTTTTGCAGAGCCACAGTGTACTTAAGTTGTATTCAATTTTAGTACTAACTGAAGAGCTCTATATATTGTATTTTGCAGCAGCAGAGAATAATGTGGTTGAGCCAAATCTTGAGAATGTCCAGTCATTCAGCAGGGGAAGCTACCAGGCCAGTTTGCGGTGAGTCTTAAAAATGGTTGTAAATCTCAATGTTTCCAGACTAGTCTCGATTTTTCTACTTCATCCCACTATTCCAAAATCCCAATAGTGCTAATAAATCAATTTTTTGTGTGCTGTGTAAAAGAGGGTTGAAGGGCTGCAAGCATTTTACTGAGATAGAGTTCTTTAGGAAAGAAATAGCTTGAGTAATAATGTTACTGATTGAAGTCCATGGATAAATAGCAAGGCTCTTAATTTTGCTCCTTTCTATCCATAGTACCTTCTTTCCACTTTTGATCTACTCTGTTAATGTTCTGGTTTTGATATTACTAACATACAGCTATATTTGTAATATCTAATGCACTTTCAGTCCAGTCATTTGAAAAATTACTCACTGTGCAATTACTTGAGAAATCAATGCAATCTACAAGGAAATTTTTATTATGGCTTCTACTTGGTGAAAGGTAAAACATTTTACAGCCAGACTGTCTGGTAGCTAGACACTTATTATTTCTTCCAGGTAAGCCCAATCAGGCATGTGCAAATGAATACATCTCTTACATTACAGAGGTATGTTTTGTCAGAGAGAGAAGTGGTTTTTTTCAGCATCCTGTTTTGCTGGACTGAATTACTGGTAGTGGTAACAGTGATTTGACTTGGTGTCTTAATAACTTGTGCAAATGTAGTAGGACACACCACAGTTTTACTTAACAAATACACAGTTCATGGTACATCTAAGACAATGTCTGAGTGGTATGAGTGGAATATGATTTTGGAAAGTATTTGTCCCTAGAAAAAGTCTGTGGGATTCCTATGAATTGCTTCAGTGTGTTCTGATTTAGTTGACATGAAAACTGTACCTGCTTTGCAAGCAGTTATTGTTTTTACTAAGCTGTGAAGAACTGGCCGTTTCTGTTCTCTTTGCAGAGCTTCACTTCGGCAGCGCTCAAGATCCCAGCTCTCTAATGTGGTCCCTGACCCTCCACTGTCTATTGGAGGAGATCCTGCAGAGTCTCCCTATCTTACGCCTTTGTATGGAGAAGACGATGGAAAAGCAGAAAAGGTCAGGTCCAATAGTTTGTTATGAAATTTTCAACTGAATTGGTCATATTACTCGTTAATGATCACCTGTAGCTATGTGCTTGTAGTTTAGGAGCTCTTAGCAGGTTCATCTTGGCTTGATCCTTTTCTCTCCTTAAACAAAACCACAGCTTCAGTTCTTGTCTCTGTGTAAACCCTAGGCTGCATTTTGATGGCTGTTTTGATTATTGGTCCATATAAAATTTCTACCAGACAAATTTTGCTACTTGCTATCTAGCTGTTGGTAAACTGATATATGTTGTAGATTTAGTTGAAAAACGTATATTCATAAAAGCTGAATTAAGTGACAAAAAGTAAACTGCTCAGTCTGTGAAATATAATTAATGGGCGCTCAGTGATACAAATGGCACTGCTTCTTGTTCAGTAAAGAATAAATTCACTTCCACCTAAAAATCATTTGGAGACTTGAGCAGAAAGACATCCTCACTGCAACCTCACCCAGAATCCTTTTGCTGTCAGTGTCCTCATGCAATCAACTGGCATAGAGAATAAAGGCCAGCATGCCTTAAAATCACACACAATATGTAGGAATATGCACAGTGGGTTTCCAAAGTGCTTATGAAGCTCCCTGCACCAATTTGCATGGCTGCAGTTGTTCAGTGCAGAGAGCAGCAGTTAGAAGTTACTCTTCTTGCTATTGCCAAGCTTATTCTGTAGATAAATAGAGGGCTTGAGTGCTGTCACTCTGGCACCAGCTCAGAAAAAAGAGAAAATACAAGATGTTTCCACCCACTCCTCCCTGCATATTTCCAAAAGAAGGGTCTTCACAGTGTCTCTTTTGTTTGGTTGTTTCTAGTCATATGAATGGAGGGAGGTGAGCAGGGCTGAGCACACTAAGTATTAAAAAAATTCTGCACAAATCAAACTGCAGGATAATTTATAATTTGATGATGAATATTCTACCCTTACTGGGCATAATTATGGGAATTCAGCATATAGTCTGAGGATGTTTCACAGAAGGGAGGCATAATTAGCATGTAAAAATCCTGAATCCAGCTATCGCTCTGAGATCTCTCTTGTTTTAATTATATCACATACCTGTTAATTTGATGCAGTCTGATCAGTGTGGTCACTTACAATACCTAAAAATAATAGTTAAGAGATTGAATGACTGACACAAAAAGCTGCTGGTGAGGAGGGAAATTAAGTTTTGGCACTGGGTATTTCATCACACTTTTGTCTGGAGACAGCTGAAAAGGAATATCCTGAGTTTCAGTGGCAGAAACTGGTTGTAAATAACCTCTGCAGCTGGAACAATTAGAGCTGAAAAAGGTATGAATCTCTCTCTTTTACCCAGGGATGGTAAAGGTTATTGTTCATTTAACACTCTTGTTAAGTAAACTTGACTCAATAGGGTCACAAAAGAGCTCCAGACAGCAGCCATCCCTGCCCCTGGTGTCCAAAGCTAGAGCAGCTGTTTGGGCACAAGATGCCTAGTTTAACAAACAAGGCTAACTATTTTATCTCACTGTCAAAGGGAGAGCATCACTGGGGGAATGCATTCACTTCATAAATCCAACCTGTTTTTTTAGGACTCTGTTGCGGAGGAGGATGCCAAGCCTGTACCATTTACCAGAATTTTGAAATACAATGCCTCTGAATGGCCATACCTGGTGCTTGGATCTCTGGCAGCAGCTGTGAATGGAGCCGTCAGTCCACTCTATGCTTTGTTATTCAGTCAGATTCTTGGGGTATGTTATGGTAACATTTTAAAGAGTATTTTAGCTCTGAAACAGAGAAGAGTGAAAGTATGATGCGCAACTTGACATGTTTTGGCAAATCTTTAGATCTCGTCAAGTAAATGGGGTTAACCTTCTTGCCTACTAACAATTATTCAGTAGAGATATTTTTATCACTCTCTCATCACACTCTCATTAGAGCTCTCTGAAGGGGTAGGCTTATCAGCATTTGTCATGTGTTCTTCATTATCTCTTTTGTTCATTTCCCAGGAACTGTTGGGAATGGGTTTCTATACTTGCATACAGTTTATTTTAGATGAGACAAAATGTACCTCACATGCAGGTACAGTGGAGAGAGACACATGCAAAGGTCCTTCTCAGCAGAATTTTATTGTACAGACTTGGCAAGCCTTCGAGAAAGCTTTGGATCAGATCTAAAAATACTTCACTTTTTTGTTTATGTATTTCAGGCACCTCTTTGCTGCCTGCTCCCTGCAGAATGCTCAGGGAGAGGTAGATAATTGTAACTGGGTTCACAGCCACCAGCAAAGAGTAGGCTTACATCAACAGGTTTGGAAGCAGGAAGTAGGAATATGCTTTAAACCTTTACATTCACTAAAGGATGCAATATTATCAAAATCCACAGCCTCTTTTTAAACTTTTTGAGTTCAGCCATGAGTGTTTATTTCTTCAAAAACTTGCGGTGATAGAAAGAGGACGCTTCCCCTTTTGTATAAAAGCTTTCTGGGGAAATGCTTGCCAAGTCTGTGGGAAACTGGAGGGCTGCCTGAAGATATTCAGTGCTGCTCTAACAAGTGCCTAGGAAAGTGTCCTAAATTTTAAAGAATTAGGCTAGAGAAAACCCATCTCTTCATGCTCTTATTAAGCATTAAAGTAACGACACATTCACTGGGAATAAAATGAGAATGCCACTATTTTTTCGTGGGTTTGGTACCCATCTAAGGTAGGATAAAACTTGTGCTTCCCACTTGCTTAGGTCATGGTAGGTACATGTGTGCAAATATATATGCCCTTAAAGGGAGACAGATATTGGAGGTCAAAAACCTTACAGACAGGAAAAAGTGAATGAATGAATGAATGCCCCAGCATTTGAACTCCTGGCAGAAAAGGATTCTAAGAGCAGTGCCAGCAATCTGTCAAAAGAAAGTTTGACCCTTTGTTGTTCAGTTTTTTGGGGGAATTTTGGCTTAGACGTTTCTTTCTGGGAAGTTGCTCAGAACCTTGAATCACATTTACTTGCAGTTTGACATTTGTTAAGTGAGATCCTGTGAGCAGGAGAGTAAAGGATGTCCCAGGCCCTGTTGATCCACTTAGCACTTCTGCCCAATGTGCTTGGCCTTTAGGCATAGGTGTGCCACCTCCAAATACTTTCTGAGTGTCTAGACCTCGTGTCAAGGACTGTGGCTTTCACTAGACAGCAGGTGAGACACTGCTATATGCATTCCACAGTGCAGCTTACCTTTGATTCCTTTGGAGAGGAGTCTTCTAGACCCTGGGAGGTCTGGGGCTGATGTCGTCCTGCAAGAGGCTAAATACCTTCATTGCCAAGGACAAATTCCTACTTTTGAAGGCCTCAGTCTATCAAAGGAGAGAGGCTGCAAGAAAAAGCAAGCCATAATGAACATGAGGAAAGTCCAATATCTGTGTTTCATTATTCATAAATTTAAAATACTTCTGCCTGGTGCCAAGGCAGTCAGGCAGATGGAACATACATCTGCTTTCAGATCTGTCCAAATATCTGCAATGTTGTTGTGTCAGACATGTGGGCTTGTACTCTGGGACAAATATGCTGGGGAAGTGAGGGCAAAATCCCCACAGCTATGCATGAAAGGATAAATTTAGCTAAGTCTGCCCTGAAGGTTTTCAGAAATTAGTCCCAAAAGGTCAATGAAGAACTGGATGATACTGTGAAACCTTTTGAACAAAGTTTTCAGTAGTTTCTTTTACTTATGCTTTGGTTCTCCCTGTGGAATTGTCTCAGAATATGGATCCTTTCCAGTCAAACACAACTGAAAGACGTGCTCTTACTTCTATTGGGCATGGAGTCCATGGCTCCAGATGAAAGATAGTCCACACTAAAACTGCTGAGACTTGTATGATCTGAACATGGACACCTCAGCAACAAATCTTTCTTTTTATAAACCTGCTGGTATTGTCCATGCTGCATGTTGCCATGATTGGTGTTATTTTTAAGTAAAGAACACAGATTAAAAACATAACTGACCATGTTAGGATAGCTGCAAAATGGGATAGTTCAATTTTACTGACCATGTTAGGATAGCTGCAGAATGGGATAGTTCAATTTTACAGGACAGATCTGTAAGGGGGGAAAAAAATCCTCTGCAATACCAAGATCTCTTCCTGATGATTGTTATCCACATTTCCTTCTGCAGGAATATAAATTGTTTTTGCACTCAATTTAGGGAGAGTGTAAGCACATACTTCAGCCTATTCTTTTCTTAAGCCCATTCTTCCTTGAATTTCAAGCTTGCAAGAGGAATCCCATGCTGACCAGTAACTGTCTTCATCAGAAATGCTCAAGGTGTGTTGCAGACATTGTAGTTCTCCCAGCCTTTATCCAGGTGCAATGGAGAGCCTGGGTACAGGAACTGGGAAGGCCTTTCATAACGTGTTTCTTGCATAAGAGAACGCAGGGGAACCAATTTGAAGGTGGGTGATATGGACAGAATATTAACATAAAGGCTCACAGCATTCTCCCTTTTCATGAGCACCTTTCATAAGCATGGATATGGATCCAGCTTCCTGAAATCAGAAACTGTGTTACCTTTGACTTTCTTGAAATGAGGAATCCTACTTAATCTTGCCCACCATCTAGCCATACAGAAGCAATGGACAAAATTTTCTTTATAACAAGTATAAATACTTAATGGGACTCACTGTAGGGTCCTAGAGAAAGCATTTATATCTGTTTGAAAGGCTCACTCTTGTGTTTGACATTTATTTTTTTGACTAGAGAGAAAAATTTCAAAATGTGAAAGGAAGAAATATTAAGTTCAACCCATGTATGGGGCCATCCCAGAGTTTCTGGATGACTGTGCAGAGATAACACTCAGAGCACTTGTGAAAAAGCCATCAGTATCTCTGGAGAGGAGTGTTTTTCATCCCAGTTCACAAGTACATATTTAACATGATCCATCATATGCTGTGTTTATCATACTGTTTACTAGTTAGAATTTACTCGTTAGAATTCCTGTTAATTTCAACAGAGATCTTGCTGATATTTTTGCACACAGAAAAGTAGCACAGCACTGCAATTGCATGACATCAACATGAATGAATATTCACAATGAGGAGTTGTTAGTTATTCCCCTGGTTATATTTTAGGCTAGCTCTGCTTCTGGCATTACTACTACTATGAACTGCACTTTCTCATTCATGTCTGGATATTGCACACCATGATGACACAAAATACCACCACAATACCACAGCAATTCTAAAATCCAGAATCCTCATAGGACACAGTTTATGACTGCACCTTGTATCTCGTTCTGTCCAAGTATTTAACTAGAATATTTCCAAGTATTTAAATAGAGTATTTCCCACAGAAAAAAACCCCAACAAAATCAAAACAATACAAACAAAAACCCAACAACCAAAACAGTGATATCTCTCCTAGATACATAACTTACGAAGACAGATGAAATCTGCTCAATTGCCTGTTCAGTTTGGGATCACACATGAATTTCTGAATGTACAGTGGATTTCATTGAGGGGATAGGAGCAGCCACAGATCATTGTATGTTTTGTTCTTACTCTGACAGATTAAAACATACCTGGTGATTTTTTTTTCTTCAAAACAAAGATTCATCTAAGACAGTAATAGACTTACTGCTGATAAGACAGCATGGTGTTGGAACAGCTCTTAGCTTGAAACACTAAGGACTGTTATGATATTATCGTTTTGGAATCTGCAGGATTTATTTTGTTGCTAAGGGACTGATGTACAAAGTGAAGTATACTTGAAGTGAAACTCCCACTAGAGAACAGCTATTTCTTTTTCTTAAATTAATGCTCTAATTTCTCTCTGTTACTTTGAGGTATGGCTCATTTAAAACAAAAAAGAACATGGGGTGACCTTTTAAGGCTAGTACTTACGTTTATTTTCATGTAATTTTTATATTTTGTAGCTGTAATGAAAATTCCGTCTCTTTCTACTGTTAAATACTCACCTAGAAGAATTTAGGCTGGTTTTGATATAGGCAGAAGTTGAATGCATGAGTTATTTTTAATTACACCTTGCTGACAAGACTGAGAGATTTGACAATTTATAGTAGTTTTACCTGTGAAATCCAGTGCGAATTAATTTAAGATTAGTGGAGAAGTACAAATGTGAGCTTTGACCTCTATCTGTAAACAGCAGAAATAGTTCAGAAAAAGAACTTCAGATAGGTGAACTTCTCTGATTCAAAGGAATTGCTAAAGGATAAATTTGGACCACCTCTTCAGCAGCAGCCAGTAACACTGGCAGGTGTTGAAAAAGACCAGACATTAAAAAATGACAATACCACAGAGATTGGTACTGAATGGGGTGGAGGGACTCCCTTTAAGCGCTATTGCTTTTTCTCAAGTGCCCAGCACTAAGTTAACGGCTTGCATCCACACTCCTTCAGGAAAACAGGGGGTTCCTCTTGGAGCCTACCTATGGCAACGACAGCATCTCTAATGTTGTGCAGGGAGTCACACTGGAGTATAATTATTTACAGACTTTATTTTGTACAGCCCAATAAAGTTGCAATTGGCACAGAGCAGAGAGGAGGCAAGATGCTGCCGCACTGTTGCTTTGTTGCTATGCTGTTTGTTACATTGCTATTCTCTGGTTATCGTTGTTTACAGTGGGGGGTGAGTGGTTAATTATAACTAGGGATGGGCCACAAATAGGAGTAGTGTGTGCAGACACCGAGTATACTGAACTTGTTGGTTAACAGGAGAAAAATCCATTATGTTTTAATCCAGGCTCACCTTAGGAAAAATAAGGAATTGGACTTTTGCAGGAGGTGAGGGAGAACTCTGTGTTCTGGCTTTGGTTGCAGGATGGGTTTCTGCACTTGACAATTGGGAGTCAAGAACAAACTTCACATACGGAAAAACTGACATTTCTATTTATTTCTTTTCAAAGACCTTCTCCATTCTTGATGAAGAAAACCAAAGAAACCAGATCAATGGTGTCTGTGTGCTCTTCGTCTTAGTTGGAGTTATTTCATTTTTCATGCAGTTTCTACAGGTAATAGCAGTCCAATTTAGCAATACATATTTTTGGTTTTGCACCCTTTCTCGGTGGGTGTCTCTCTCGGTACAGTCTTTATTTATTCTCATGTACCCCAGGGATACACCTTTGCCAAGTCTGGTGAGCTGCTTACACGACGGTTAAGGAAAATTGGTTTCCAGGCTATGCTCGGGCAAGACATTGGTTGGTTTGATGACCGGAAGAACAGCCCCGGTGCTTTGACTACCAGACTTGCAACAGATGCCTCACAGGTCCAAGGGGTAAGACCTGGCACCTTATGAATCGTTTTACTATAAGCACTGATTGAAGGCCTATTTTGGCACGTTGTCACAGAAATTAGCTACCATGCAACCAGCCAGGTCAGTGGAGATCAGTTGTTGGTAAGCCAATTAAGCTATTTCTATTCATCACAGACTGCCACCGTGGAACTAACAGTAGTATATGGGATATCCTAAAAGTACAAACAAGGACAAAAAAATCAATAAAATACCAACCAACAATAGCATGGAAAGGAACATCCAGTACAGAAGTTCGATTTTCTTTTTTTTTCTGGAGATGAATTAGCTTTTTGCCACAATGCTTAAGTGTTTATTTCAAAAACATGTCAAAATAGTATGTTAGTGACAGTCATTAATAACCATGTTTTCCAGTTTTCAGCATGGTATTGTGCACGCTGCATGTTGTGGCAATTTTGATCTACACTGACAACCCACTAGAAAAACCAATCAGCAGTACTGGCTGGTGCTCCACCTGGGAATCCCATAGCCAGTTTCAGTGTTCAGGAAAGTGAGACACTAACTGCATGCATTGTGTTCCTTAGTGGCTGAGGGTTAAATCATGCTGAGCTATATCTGTTCCCTATCGGAACTGATCCTTTGGTAGAAGTGAGTCAGATGCCACTTTACTGGGCTCCAATGCAAGCAATTTTCTAGAAACAAGGAAGGAGACGTACAGATTCCTTTTGTTGTAAAGATTGTCATGTTTCAGCTTGACTGAAGATTGAAGTTAGTTTTTAAAAACTGTAGCCAGGGGTTTTAGAGAAGAGGTTTCCAAAACCCCTGCCAGCAGCAATTTCTACAGAATCAGAGAAACCAGCTGCAAACCTCACAGGCACTTACAGGGCATCTTTTAATTGAAATAAATAAACTTGTAAACCTTTGACTGAACCATTTAATAGCCTCCTAAGGGACATTGTTCGAAGCACAGCAGTGAGGCACAGCCATCCAACCCACAGCCTGCAGGGCGTGGGGGAGACCAGAGCTACCTGAGCAGCAGTGCCCTGCACCTTCACTGCCTGACACAGACCTTGCTGCAGGTCAAAGGAGATGATGAGCATTTTGTGCTGCCAAGTTCATACCCTGCAAATGAGTTAGACTGAAAATCATCAAGGATATCAAATGTACATTTTTATTCTAATACATAGCAATATAGTTCCTATTTAGGGTGCTGTTTACTGCTATGAAAGAAAATTACTTTTGAGTAAATAAATCAAATTTATTAGAAAGAACAGTGTTGTTGAAGTACATAAGGAGCCGACAAATGCATTCAATAATGATGATGTCAAAGCTGTATTTAATTCTTTTCCTTAATAAAGGGATAGGCAGAAATACAACTTTGTTTCATCCCTTTTCAGTGATGCTGCTTACTGATTTTAGCACAGCTGAGGCTTTTTTGTTAATAGCCAAGTTACAAAAGGGTCCTGTTGATTATTTATATCTAAATGGATAAATATAGAGGCTAAACAATGTATTCAGATGAGTGATTCTCCAGGGAACCAAGGCAACTGATTTCAATAGTTAGATTATCTTTCTCACAATCAGTAGAAACAATCTTCTGAATTTTCAATGGAAAATTTGGTGGATCAAATGAATATTGGACATTTGCAGTCCCCCTCTTGATACAATTAATTGGAAACAGTATATCCAGACTGGCTAAATTCCGGTGCAGTCAGTAGCTGTTAGTGCCTTATGTTATTTTAATTTACAGTTTTCTAAAGTTTTATAGGAAGATTTGTTTAATTTGTTTTTGAAGTACAAATCAATCACGTCTGTTTCTTTTCTTCAAAGGCAACTGGATCGCAGATAGGAATGATTGTCAATTCTTTTACTAACATTGGGGTGGCCATAATCATTGCCTTCTACTTCAGCTGGAAACTGAGTTTGGTAATAATGTGTTTCCTGCCATTTTTGGCTTTATCTGGAGCTGTGCAGGCTAAAATGCTGACAGGATTTGCCTCACAGGACAAGAAAGCGTTGGAAGCTGCTGGACGGGTAATGCTGTTTAAAGACTAATTTATATTTGCAGTCATGGGTAGATGAAAAATCAGTCTTTAGGGACCATCAGTAACTCAAATGTCATGAAACTGGCAATGCTTTGTGAATAAGTTGCAATATTTCAGCTTGTCAAACCACTGAAACAGCATCAGGAACTCCCTAACTGCAAAAGCACTTGCTGCATGGAATGTGACTGACCTTGCAAAAGTTATTGGACTGAAGTGGTAGACACAGATCTCCCAGCAGTCTGGTTCACCTTTGTTGCGTTTTATTTAAACACCCATTTGCTGATGCCCTGTGATTATGCTGTCCTCAGAAAGCAGTGATACTTTTTCACCTAGAAATGCTCACACCTGAGAATCTGGCACTGAACCACAATCAGAATGTGGATTTTAGAGAGGATAGTTCTTCCTTTGGTGGGTCATACCAGCTTAAGAATTAAGCTCTTAGCCCTTCCCATCTTAAGAATTAGGACCTGAGCAATTGCCTGCACCCAGAATGGTTAATTATTTACAAAAGTCTTAAATCAAAATACTTCTTGACAAGGAGAGAAACTTCACTAATGAGTCAAGGCATCAGCTCTTGCTCAATAGAACAACCCAGAGGCTGTGATGAAGAAGACACTCAATGCTTCAGCAGTTTTGGCGATAATTGATTGTGTCTGGTGTTATTTTCTAATTTATTTGCCAGCACTGCATCCAAATGCTAAAAACATCGAGTTCTTCCAAAGTGATTGCTCATCAGCCATGCTAAACATGGAAAAGCCCAGTCTGCACAATCCAATTCACAGTACCTATTATCTGCTCCTTCACATGGAATGATAATGCAAGACATTGACTTAATTTTGGCCAGGGAAAAAACCCCCTAAAATTGGATTTCTGATTATCTACATTCAGAGCTTTTCCTACGTGCTGAAAACATTCATAAGCTATAATATCACACTTGCTTCCCAAAGGAATGTGTTACATTATGAATCTACTATCAAAGTCCAAGCAAACAACAACATTTTAAAACAATTTCTTATTAAAATTACTTGAGATTAAAAGGGTGAAATTAGGACCAAACAAGCTGTCAGTTTACTTCTGTAGATGAAATTGTGGTACTCTTATTTTGGGACATAAACCCAAATTCTGACTGTCAATAAATTACAATATGAAGCCTACAATTAATAAAAGTTCCACACAAGTTTCTGTGGGGATTATCTTATCATTTCCTGTGTTGCATTTTTCTATGTGCATAGGCAAGCATTTGCTTACTCTTAGCCTATACACAAGGTAAAAATCTTGGAAATTGTATCGCTGATGATTTATATCTTCCACGTGATCAGCCTTTTGGACATCAGAGAGGGAGGGAGGGTGAGCAGATGACTAAACTTAGTAAATTCAAGTGGGTTTAATTTATGAAACAGAAGTTTGGCATGCTATCCCTTTTAACTCTTTCTCTGACTATTGCTAAAAGTAACACAAACCAATTGAAAGAAACATATTTAATTAATAAATCCATGCAAAGAAGTTCCTAAAGCAATCTTTCCTTTTGTGGGTGTCACATTTATTCACATTATGTGAATTAAGTCACAAGTGAGAGCATGTGCCTGATTCCCTAAGAGTGCTTACAGTAACAGCTCCAGTGGAGCAGGCAGAGCATTGCTCTTGAGGATGTCAATAGGTAATTGCTTGTAGGAAAGGTCCTTTTTAGGCTGGCTGATGTTTGGGCCAGTCTGCATCATGTCTAAATGAATTTATGTATTGCATCAGTGTCCTGAGTTCATGAAAGAATCATGCACTTGTGAGATCACACTCTACTTTTCCAAGTAAAAATAGAAGCTTTTACCCTTTTTTTTCTTTTTTCCTCTTCCAGATTGCCAGTGAAGCTCTCTCTAACATCAGAACAGTAGCTGGGATAGGAAAAGAGAAAATGTTTGTCAACAATTTTGAGAAGCACCTGGATCTGCCCTACAGAGCTGCAATCAAAAAAGCACACGTGTATGGACTCTGCTTTGGCTTTGCCCAGAGCATTGTGTTCATTGCCAACTCTGTCTCCTACCGATATGGGGGGTTCCTCGTTGACACTGAAGGACTCCATTACAGCTTTGTGTTCAGGTGAGAGCCTGCCTGGAGCCACAGACAGGTCCGTAAAAGTTCTGGACTCTGTGTGGTGTTCAGTTTCCTGATGGCTTCCCAAGAACGACCGTGTCCTCCTTCCCCACAGGGTGATCTCTGCTATTGTCACCAGTGGAACTGCTTTGGGAAAAGCTTCTTCCTATACCCCAAACTATGCCAAAGCCAAAACATCTGCTGCACGCTTTTTTCAACTGGTTGATCGGCTTCCTAAAATCAGTGTTTACAGTGAAAAAGGGGAAAAATGGGTAAGAGTGGAGATGCGTAATTTGTGATGTCAGACAGCTCACTACAGGCATGGATGTTGCACTAATGATTTAGGAGTCAATGAGGATCAATGCTTTACAAGAAGGTTATGCTGACTGTAAAATTTTTATTTGTCTTTGCTCTTTACTACTACTTTACTAGCAAGCTCTGTACTACACAGCAAGAGTAGTATGAAGTTGGCCATTAGGAATTTGTCAGTGTAGAACTCCTGTAAATTGGAATGGAACTAATTTGGATGACTCACAGAACAGCAAGCTCTTATTTCCTGCTTTACAGTTCATGACAAACCTGACTATTGCTGTTTTATAATGGAGGTTTTTCCATTCATGTCAAACTAGGGGGGAGCATTCATGAGGAGGCAAAGAATTGTTGAGTCAGACAAAATCAAAATGCTCAATTTCTGGTGAATTGAAAAGTCAGTCCCAGAAAATGGAAATTCTTTATTTTATACACAGTGTCTATATTAGAATGAAAAACGTGCCCATTTGCAAGGCAATGCCATTTCCAATTGATGCCTCTGACCAGGGCCATGCAGGGAAGCATAAAAAGAGAAATAGTGTTATGACTAATAGCTTCACCTCTAGGACAGCTACTCCAGTATTGTTTTTTCCCTCTCCCTGAGATAATTTCATAAGTACAAATGTCATATTTTAAGCAAAAGATGCAAGAATGGATCTGAGGAAAAGTTGTCTTGTACTTTAGAATTCCGTGTTGAGCTTGAGCTCACTGTAACAATCTTTCTCCTTTTTCTTTTCACCAGGATGACTTCAAGGGAAGCATTGAATTTCTTAACTGTAAATTCACATACCCTTCTCGGCCTGATATTCAGGTCCTGAAAGGACTCTCTATATCTGTTAAGCCTGGACAGACTTTGGCATTTGTTGGAAGTAGTGGCTGTGGTAAGAGCACCAGCGTCCAACTTCTGGAGCGTTTCTATGACCCTGAGAAAGGAAGTGTGGTAAGCAAAGAAAATGTGGTCTCTGTGCTCTGGTTTTCAGCAACGCCCCAAGGGCCTTCTGCCTGTGTCCTACTGTGCACCCTAGCAGCGGTGGCTCATACATGTGCAGTTTGAGGCTTCAGCTCCTTCTTGAAAGGACAGATGTGGACTATTTGGACAATTCCCAAGTGTTATCTCAGACATATTCACACAAGATCAGAGAACTACATGCCTCAGGTGCACCCTCAGGCATTATGTAGGCCTTGGTATAGGCATTTGCCTTCGTAGCTTCTGTATGAAACATACAAATGTGTGCTGTACATCGTGAGAGCACAAGCAAAATCAAGTCTGAATGGAGCAACAAAGAGCCTGGAACTTGTCTAGAATTAACTTCCAGTTACTCAATTACTGATAGCTTAAAAAGCTTTCATATGTTTTTCTAATGTAAATACTTACCCATCTAGATTGATTTCTCTTTCTCTGGAAAAAAATCTGTGTGGTGCTCACTATGACAGGAAGGCAATAAAGCATGTGCCTTACCTTAAGCAATTAAATAGTTCACTAGGACTTAAGGTTGAGCAAATGGTCTAGTGTATTTTGTGGTATGGATCAAAGCCATACCACAAAATACACATCATGCACAAAGGAGTCAGATATAAGCAATTCAACCAATCACTTTAGATCAGTTGTGTTTGTATTTTAGTGATATGGTTAAAATCATTTAGTTTTGCTTTAAACTATCTGGGTGTTGCAAGCTGTTGTTTTGTAATGATGTTTCAAGTTTTCTCCCATTTCCTTGTAGTTGATAGATGGACATGACTCTAAGAACATAAATGTGCAGTTTCTCAGATCACAAATTGGAATAGTGTCACAGGAGCCTGTGCTATTTGACTGCAGCATTGCTGATAATATCAAATATGGCAGTAACACAAAAGAGGCGACGATGGAAAAAGTCATAGAAGCGGCCCAGAAGGCTCAACTGCATGATTTTGTCATGTCTCTGCCTAACGTAAGTACCTGCGAGGCCTTGGCTGCTCAGTGTTCATTGCAGCAGGAGTTGCTCTGAAACCAGTTAAAGCTGCTACACATGTGCACCTTTTATGTCCTTTTACAGCTGTGACAGTAGGAGTAAAGAGGGTGCCGTGACCATTTGTTGTGTTCCTGAGCAACTCTGGGTGTGAGTTGCTACTGAATTCTTACACAGTAGGCAAATACATAAATCCTGTTCTCAGCTGTGAGAGATTTGCCTTGTGAGTAGGACATGATACTTAGACAAAAATATTTGAAGCTAGCAGCTTATGTACATTTAAGAAGTATTTAAATGCACTGAAATAACATAAAAAGAACATATAAGGTATGGATACAATTTAGGCACTTAAACAAAGCAATTTTCTAGAAAGCCCTTAAATCACTTTTAGCCCCTTCTCCCAAATCTAGGGCAGGGAGAATTCTTTTTGTCTCAAACAAATCAGCCAACATCTCGCTATCACATTTTTCTTCCAGGCTCATCATTGTGCTGCCTGGGCCTCAGGGCCATGTGCAGACAAAGCACAGCTTGGAAACCTCACCCCAAACACATTTAGTGCTGTACAGTGTTTCTGCATTCCCAGGTTCTGCAAGTGGTCAGCAGTGGTCAACATTCTTGCCTCCCTCCTGCTCTTCCTTTAGGCTGTGTACTGGTGTGTTAACTTACACCTCAATAGAACACTCCTTTTGTATATTTTTCAGAAATATGAAACTAATGTTGGGGCTCAAGGATCCCAGCTGTCTCGTGGGCAAAAGCAACGCATTGCCATAGCAAGGGCCATCATACGAGACCCTAAAATTTTATTGCTGGATGAAGCTACATCTGCCTTAGACACGGAAAGTGAAAAGGTAAATGCGCAGTGATAAGCAATACGGAGTTAACACAATGGCTTACAACATACAATACCTTTTCTGTTCTATAGATATGCCAACATACTCCACTACATGACTGCCCGTTATTCCACATTGTGAATTCAGCACTTTCACCTTTAATGATCTTTCCAAAAAGTGCAGGAGGTACAGTTGTAAGAAAAAGCAGCCAGCTCCAAGTGCTCTTACACTGCCCATGAGAGGCAGCACTTTTTTAGATATGTGGATACTAATTGCCTGGATTTCAGAGCATTCAGTTGACATTTAGCATGTCAGCAGAGTAAAGGCCTTCCTTAATTTCTATTGTCTATGTTTAGCTGTCCCTTGTTTGTACTGCTGGTAAACAGAGTTCATGACCCAGCTAAGCACATCAATTATCAGAACCTCTGATTTAGTTTCACTGTCTCTTTCACAAGTGTTGCATGGTACAGTTCATTAATCTGAAGCAATTGGGTTCCTCCATCTCTGAGCCCTGTTCAGTTTGTACATTTTCACTCTGACACTGTCTGTTGTCTTTAGACCGTGCAGGCAGCACTGGATAAAGCCAGAGAAGGGCGCACCTGCATCGTCATCGCCCATCGCTTGTCCACCATCCAGAACGCCGACATCATCGCTGTGATGTCACAAGGACTCATCATTGAAAGGGGCACTCATGATGAACTGATGGCCAGGGAAGGAGCCTACTGGAAGCTTGTTACTACTGGAGCCCCAATTAGCTGAATTACTGTGATTCTAAATTTGAAAGATCTCTGTAAGCAAATACTTTGTGGTAGGTATGTGTATGTTGGTGCTCCATTGTGCTACAGAGCGCTCTACAATACTGTGACATCTGTGGAACCCTCAATGTATGTAGCTTGTCCAGCACATGCAAGGCACTAAGCACAGGCTGATGCATTCAGGAAGTAGCTTAGCCCACTGACAAGGGAAAAAAAGCCTGAAACTGGGAAAGGTCTTTTCTGGTGATCTGGAGAGGTGCCACTACCTGCAGTAAGACTGCACAGTCCTGTCATGCCTCAACAAGCAATCATGGAAGACTCTGCTCTGGTGTTCTGGAAACTGCCCTTTCTCTAGGTACGCTGAATGAGTGAAAACAACCCCTCAAATGATGCTGTACATCTGAAGGGATCAAATCCATCCTGACGTTTGGTCTGCAGGCAATTACAGCAGAGGCCCTTCCTGTGCAGGCAGAAGCCCCAGTCTCTCACCCATTGTACCACACACATCAGCGGTGCTGTTGGGGAGGCTGGGTTTCCCTTGTGTGCACCTGCAGCACTGACACAGCCGTGCCCCTTCAACAAACCAGTCAGTACTTACAAAGGCGGCAGCTCCACAAAAGTAAGGAAAGCAACCAAGGTAAGGAACAGAAGCTGGTGGTATCATTTCCTAGCCCACCACTCTCCAGCTAACACTCATCACTCTAATCAGCTGTCAAAAAGATTTCTGAATAGGAATAAATGCCTTGGTTAAATTAATGTTAAATTCTACAGTTAATCATCAGTTATTTAAACCACGTCTATTGAAATGGTGATGGATATGTTCTTTTTTTCAGAAGGTCAGACAATGATGAGTAATGGTGGAAAAAACAGGCATATTTAGCTCTTTGTATTAAATACAGTCGGTAAACAGAGTAACAAAGGTCAGGAAGTAGCTTCTTTTGGGAGAAGCTTCTATCTGTCCCAGTTTATTTTAAGATCTACTGCAAGTTTCACTGAAATATGTTACTGGTTATTGTCTGCAGCATAACAGGACTCTTTCCTTTAGTGACTGGGATCTTGGAGACAAAGTCGATAGAAAGAAAGTACAGATTACAGTTTCAATATTTAAATATTAATTTTAAACAATAGAGTATTAACTGGAAAAGTCATTCTCCATGTCCTAAAATCTGCACGTGGGCTGGGTGGGGGGGTGGATGGGTGGGCAGGCAGGTTTCCACTTACTTTATAAGAAGTCACACCACTTCTTATAAAACACTGCAACAGTATCAGTATTTAAATAGAGCTGTAAGGGTAAAAAAGTTCATTAGGATACATCCCTGAATTCCAGGCAGCAAAACCCAATTTCAACTTTTATACAACTCCATTAACCAAATTACTGCCACATACCCTACTGAACTCACACAGCCAGCACTGAAATGGCTATTTCTCCAAGAAAGTCTGTACTTTAAACCTTAACTGAAAAGTAAAAAAACAACCTGCATTTTTGGATTTAATCTTTTTAGCCTTTTTGTGTTTCAGAGTAATAAGTAGTTTGATGGCTGAGGACTGAAACTATTGACAGAGTGACTATCAAGAACCTACTGACATATGTATATGATATTTAATTAACACTATTATTTAAGGCCATAGAAAAATAATGACCCTTTATTAAAAATCACAGTGACTGTGTATACTTACTTCATAATTCTTTTTCCTAAAGGAGAATATTTTTGTGACCCAAATTAAACCAATAAATTGTATTTTTTTAATGGCTCTTGTGCTCTAGCACTTCGTCTCTTACCCTTCAGCTAAGCATGAGTATCTTGCAGCAGCAAGTATTTCTGTGGAAATACTTGGCTAATTGGATCATGTCTGTGACAAGGGTTTGCTGTTCAGGATGGAGCTGCTGAGAAGGCCAACTCAAGGACACCAGCTCCTGCCTGCACAGGAGCCTGCTGTCTGACTGCAGGAGCACAGGGCCCTGGCCCAAGCTGGGTGGTAGTGCTGCTGCTCTTCCATGTAACATCATCCTGTTTTCAGGCAGCTGGGAAATACTGAGAGCTAAGGGTTGGGAAGGGTGCTGCTCCAACAGAATGCACTCACCATGTACACAAACAGTTGCGATTCTTGGGTGCCACCTCCTGCCACTTTATTCCTACGTGCTGTTGACAACCAGTTGATTATAAAGACCTCTGGTACCTGTGCAAAGGGACTGGATTG
Source organism: Melanocharis versteri (assembly GCA_013397845.1). Classification (NCBI taxonomy): domain Eukaryota; kingdom Metazoa; phylum Chordata; class Aves; order Passeriformes; family Melanocharitidae; genus Melanocharis; species Melanocharis versteri. The sequence continues at coordinate 1,696,796 of VZTG01006163.1, read as the reverse complement.
CAAGTGGTGCTACATGGTGTGTCTGGGCATGAGCAACAAGCCTTGATGGAATACTCAGTGCAGAGCTGGACTGCTCTTGCCGCTGCAGCTGCCTCACAGGTAAAATGTTCCAGCGCTGGCCCTTGGTGACGATATTCCTGAACCATTCCAAAGGCATTTGCTTACATCTTTCAAGCCAGACCTGAGTTGTTAGTCTTGCCAGTAGATGGTGTCATTTGGTGTCTCCTGCTGTATACTTCTCTGCATGGTCCATGGCAGCTGCATTTTCCAACACCCTATTCCTCTGGATAGATATAATCACAATACTGTTTTGGGATAGCACCTGAGCAACTGCTCTGCAAATACAGCTCCTGCTCCAACTAGACTACTCTGGGTAGGAACAGTCTGGGGCCAGAGTCCTTCCACCAGGAATGGTGGGGATGGGGAGGATAAAAAGAAAATATGCATAGTAGCAAGAGTGCTGTGAACTGACTGTAATGACAACTTGTCAGCTAGTTTGTATGAGGAGCAAGGGACAACTTCACGTCATATAACTACTGGCCCATGAGAATCTTCCTGCAGAGAGCTGGAAGTACTTTTGGAACAGCATTATCCCAATGCTATTATGGGCATCTCTAAGTCAAGAATAAAAGGTTACGTTTCTCCTCGGATCCTACTAGAGTGAGCAAGGGGATCAGTCACACACTTTCCACCCTCTTTATTACAAAGGAAAACCGTAATTCATAAGGTTTGTGGCCCAAACTAAGCTGAGTAGTTAGCTCATCCTGGAAGTGTATATGTGCTGTATCTGTTCCAAATATTAACAATTTAAACAGCTGCAAAGGCCTGGTGATACTACAGCTTAAATGTTTAACAATTTGAGATCTTAGTAAGGTCACACAGTCTATTTCAATAAGGTTTGAACTGTAATTTTCAACTGCAATAAATTTATTAAAGCCTGAGTAAGGGACATGCAGATTTATTTCACTGCAACAACTCAATGCCTGGCTCCTGATTTTCAATTCTAATTCCATCAAAATATTAAGATTATATCTTGACACTTTTTTATCCCACTACTCTGGAAAAGGCTAGCTCTGTTTGAAGATTTGGGAGCCCTCTGGAGATTCTTCAAGCAGTTGCACAAATCTCCATGCCACTACACCCTCTGCTGCTCCTAAAGTGTCTTATGGCCATTGCATTATCAGCCAGTTAATTTCTGAATTTACTGGTAAAATTACACTAAATTTATTCAGGTTTCCCACCATTCTTTTTCTAGTAATGTCTTAATAGTTGCAGAAAAAATAAGAGACAGGAAGCTGTTCTGTGTCATTTTCCCTGAAGCACTGAAGTTGCATAAAGAATTAATAGAACACTCCAAGAAAGTGAGTGAGAGCCCACGTCTTCCTACATATCTGTACAGACCTTAAAAGAATACTGCAGAAATGCCAGTTGTTATTCTACGTTTATGGTTGCGTCTACCCCAACAGAGGCACCAAGATTCTTTGTCAGTGCTGGGAAACAAAGACTCTCACGTGATTAGAAGCCTAGAAATGTGATGTCTACCCATAATTCCCAGCTTAAAATTGCCACTAAATCGAAATGCTGCTGTGAGAACCTTGGACAGCTGTGCACAAAGAATCCCCTACTGCTGGCTAGGAGGAGCCAGGAACAGAACAACAGCTTGACCAACCTGCTATGGTTCTGCGATGCCTCTGTAGGTCATCTTGCTGGTAGGCAATAACAAAGCACACAGCAACTTGAACACAGCTGGAGTCTTTGTCATAGCTGTCTTTGTTCTTCATTATTTGTGTCTAGTCCCATTAACTTAGTAATTTTGCTTAAGGAGTCACAATTATAGAAAAGAGTGGTTTTAGGTCAGCTGCTGTGGGAAAAAAGTTCAGAGAACCATTAGAGAAGATATCAGGAGATGCACAAAGCAGAACACTCCTCAGACTGTTAAAAGCAGAGGACTAATTTTCTTAAGTCAAGGTAGTCTTACTAGGCTCTTAATTAAGGATGCCTGTTTCAGATTTGCTTCTGTAATTTGTATCTTGTTCATTCCCAAAGGCCAACACCAACCTATTCACCTTGTTTACCCAATTAAAGAAGATTCTTTCAATTTCAATTATCTCCTAATTGGAAGTCTAGAAGCAATATCAGGTTTACATCTTCTAAGCCTTATTGCTTTCAGATCATACACATGCAGCCCTCATTACACCCACATTATAGCCTTGCATACTAAGGCTATATATAAAGCTTGTATATTAAGTATTATGGGATGGTATCAGCAAAATATTGCTTAAAGATTGTGCACTGAAAGGGAATATACAACAATGCCAAATAATGAATCAAAATGGAAAGTACCTCCCCGTGCCTATTTAGAACATCCATTTTATATAGCAAACATATATTCAACATATTAACCTGTGTGCTTAGTTAAACAAAGCTGACAAGAATAGCAACTTGAAGTGACAGTCTGCAACCGTACTTTCAAGATTTACACAACTATTAACAGCGATTCAGGCTTGCGACTGTTGATCTGAGAGAATAAGCAGAGAATTACCTTTGCAATACAGGAGCATGAACAATATTCTTGACGTCATATATGGAGATAATTTCATTATTGACAACTTTTTTCATTTGTTGCTCTGTGTAGATGTACAGAACCCAAATATTTTTTTACACCATATTTATGGATTTTCACTGTTGACGGTGTGATCTGTATCATTCATGATTCACGTGACCACTTTCAAAAAGTAAAAATGTCAAAAACCACACAGTAATGCAAAAATATATTCTACAGAGTCTAATGGAAATAAACTTTTTTTTCTTATCTGACTTAATCAGAAGCTGGTTTGCTCAGAAGCTCAATAAGTTAAATCTAAAGCCTTGTTTATAACTATGCTGGCCTTTTTCACAGTGCCTGGGTACAGCCATACAGTCGTAGGTGGTGTGATACTGTCACACCCTTATGTAGCAGTTTAACACACAGTATCTATATATAAAAAACCAAAATATCGAGTATCACTATGTACAACTGATGCTTGAAGCATCATCTAGCTAGAGATGGACAGAACTAAAAGACCACCATATAGCTAAATAAAGATGGTTGATTATACTTTAAAACTTTGTTATGACCCAAAGTATTGGGCCATTTCTAACCATACTGCAGTGTGCTTGCAATATTTCTAGGAATAAAATCAGCAACTAATATTTCTGAGCTGCCAATGCCATTCTTGAGTGTGCTGATTTTGGATGTACTGATTACTTACCAGGAGTACATCAAAGATGCACTGGCATCCCCTTGGTTAAAATGAATTAGCAAAACTGCCTTTGCAGCGGGCTCTTGAACAGTTCACATCCGTCCCCACATTGCTAACCGTTTTGAAACTTTACCTAATTAAGTTTCTTTTCAGTTGTCCTCATTAATGAGTGGACACAGTACGGAACCAAGGCAACTACAGTCAGAGGCATAGCTGCACTTTTACAAAAAGAGAGAATGTAGAACAAACACTCAGTATGAGTAGGTATCTTAACAAAATTATACAGCTGCAGTGTAGCTAAAGAAGCAGCTATACACAATATGCGGAAACTTATCTTGCAGCTATTTTTACCTTTGCAGCTTGTGATGAACATTTCAGAATTAATTCCAAGACCTAAACCAAAAAGTGCACCTAAGTTCCTCACCAGTCCAGCAAATGGAGTTGTGTCAATGTTTATCCAGTCTGGGTTGGCACACCACTTCTTGGCCTTTGGAACAGACCATAGCAAGTCAATATCAAGAAGCTTGAGGGATAGATAAAAGCCAAGGGCAAAGATGAAAAGAAATAAGTTTGTCTTGATGTACATTCTCAAGCTTGCTGTCTGAATAGCAGGGGTATGCTCAAATGCTTCTGCCACAAGAATGCCTGCGGATTAGAAACTCAGTGTTACAGGGAACAACACACTTGTACTTTGAAGAAGCATTTTCTACAGTGTCCCTGTAGAATTTGACTTTTGAAGACAGAAGAATATCTCTATGTAATAAATAGCTATGTGTGTGTGTGTATATATATATACACACACATACACATATACACACACAATTTAGCACTTCTGCACTACATTACAAAACCTTTCGCCCCACTCAAAACTGCCACTTTGGAAAAAAAAAATTAAATACCAAGCACTACATGGTTTTGACATGTGGCATACCTTAAGGCCTGACTGCATCTCCCAGATGACAACCTATCAAATATTAGATGTAAAGTGGAACATTCCTTTTCCAAAAGAGTCCCTCACTCAAAGACTGGCTCCAGCAATGCAGAATTCAACACCAGTTCCCACACAGGCTTTGAGTGTTGAAGGAAAAGACACAGAACACACTTATCTTCTCTTGTACTCATTTTATCCTGGTTATGAAGAGGGAAAGCTGTTAGCCAGGGCTGCCCAGGCTGCACTGCATCCATGAAAGAGAACATGAGCAGGAAGCCCCTGCTTAATGCACTGGTCACTGGTCACCCTCCTTAAAATCAGATAGACACTAGAGATACTGCTCACAGTTTGGACTCCCTGAATGTCAATTTGAAATATGCTTAAGTAACTCTGAAAAATGTACTTTAGCATCTTAAATCACCCAGGGGAGTTCGTCCTGCTATTTACCTTTTTCTCTATTTTGCCCCAGGTCTCAGTGTTTGTCCACATTGCACACATGCTAGTTTGCACCTTGACACCATTTGAAGTGACCTAAACAGCTTCCTCCTGAGAGGAAAGGTCAGAGCCGCGTAGGAGCAACTTCCTCTCCGATCAGTTCCACTCAGACAGCACAGTTAAAGATTGGATGCAGCCAGTACAAAGCAGTCAGAGCCAGTCTGAGGCAGTGTGGACAAAATACAGTCAGCATCAACTGGCAGGTGGACAAGGGCTCACTCCCTTCACTGTGAATTACATAGGCAGCAGGTACATTCTACCTCACAAATTTTACCTTCAGACTATTATCAAATCCCTGATTTTCCAGAGAGTGGAGAGCACCACTGGGGCTACAAAATGATTAGAACTACTAAAAATCTCGTCTTCTCTCAATTTTTAAAGAATTTTGCATATAGGTTAAAAAGAAAAGAAAAAATAGCAGCATTACCAGCAAATACTCCAAGAACAACTTGATGGGGGAAATGTGTTGCTATGAATACTCTTGAGATGCACACACTGATCTGGATAATCCAAAAAATACTCCAGAGGAATGACCATGTTAGTCTAAGAGGGAAAAGGAAGATGCTTAAAAATTAAGACAAGCTATTCCATCTACTTATTTACCCCAAGTCCCATCATGTAAGGCTCATACTTTTACCAGCAGAGGTTTACTGAGTAGAGCAGTTTAGAATCAGATGATTAAAAACTAGAACTCAATACTAAAACATTATCAAGAGTGGTTACAGGAACAGACCTCAGAAGTTTCAGATCCGAGACACCTCTGTGGTTTAAGTGATGAAAGCCATCAATGGCAGGTTAAATTAGCACTAATACCTTAAACATATTTCTCATAATGAAGTCATAGCTATATGCAAAAGTTCAATTATTTCATGACAGAATTCACATAGTGTGGGAACAACCTTGTCAGCCTTGGAAAGAACAGCCACCAAAGCAATTGCAAGACTTTCTCACAGAGCTGAGCAACACATTACAGTGAATTTCATCAACATTATAAGCACTTGCTTTAAAATGGGCTAAGAAGGATGACTATCAAAGCAGTAAATTTATATACCAACCAAAAAAATCCAATATATAGTGACAATTATAGATTTAAAAATTTCCAGCACTGATAATTTGACACAACCTTTAATAGCACTGATTCAGAGATATCATATGCAACCGCTGTAAGTTGATAAATACCAGTTGATAAATACAAACAGATAAATCCTCTTAATATACTTTTTGTTCAGCTGAAGTAGATCATAATAGAGGGCTGTTGTTTTTTTTACAAGATAGAACAGACTGTGAAAATTTGTTTAAATTAAGTCCATTAAAAACATAGCACATCTATAAGGAAAAATCTGAATATAATGAGTTGGAATCATGGAAAGACACTGACCTGTGAAGGGTTACAGCTGATTTATCTTTCCATCTAACTGTATAGCTAAGTGCTGCTGTGACCATTACATACCAGACACAGGATGATCCCATGGCATGTCCAGATGGGCTTCCTAGTAAAAATAAAAAGGAAATAATCAACTCAAGAATGATGACTGTGACATTTGTCATACAGAAAATGTCTACTGGCAGTTACTCAGTCACCTAATAGTTTAGAAAGGAAATGGCTAACAAAGGCTGAAAGAATGAAACTGCTTCTCAACAGTTAATTTTTTGCCATATTAATTTTTCAGAAGGTTCATCTATAGGGAATCCAAAACACTTGTCTGAATTCAAAAAGGTAGCAGCTTCATCATTTTATATTGGTGTGAGGAGGAATCTTGTTTGGAAAACATAGTATTTTCCCATTACTTGGATTTAAAAATTAAAGAAAGCATCTAGGGGTCTCTTAGAGCTGTAGCATGGAATGTAGAAGTTATATATGAGATCACATGAGAAAAGTTTTGAATGAGCCTCCGCAGGAGCAGCAGGAATTTAGTTCTTTGTGACATTCTAAAGTAAAGTACCAGTATAACTTTAGCTAGCCCTTCCAAACTGCCTTTTATCTGCTTCTGCAATTACCTTGGTGTTAACGATTGTGAGCTGTGTCTCATTAGCAATATTACAATCCAGGTAATTAACATTTTGGGTAGTTTTGTAATAAATTTAGAAATGTATCTGAAGCATGGAGAAACTGTGTCTTTATGCTTTACTTTGATTCATTTTATAAATGTTAAGGTGCTGTACAGTATCAACTGGATTAAAAGCAAATTGTCAGTGAAACTGGCACAGGAAATGATGCTCTAATTGCTGTGCCCACAGTAGTCTGTAACAGGGAACACTCTCACATAGAGAACAACAGTGATTTCTTTTTAGTCCAGGTTATAATAATATATGTGTAATTTATTTTAATTAAAAAAATAAAATTTTAATTTTACTGGAAGCAATATGAAGCCACAGAGAAGTTCCTACAACTGTGAAAATCACCAAAAAACAAGGTATGCTGGCATGATGCAAAGGAAGTGATTCCTAAAATTACTCTGTCACTTTCCCCTGTCCACCAGATTTACATTCAACAAATCAAAATAGAGAAAGAGAAAATTAGATCATTGGAATCTGTAAATCCTGGACCTTTACATCTTGGCTTTCTGTGGAGACAAAAGAGAAGAGGGTTATTTCACTGTCAGAAGAAACAATTTTGGCTCAAGAATACGTTACGATCCAGCACTATCTAGTAGCGTGTAGAGTAAAAGAATATTTTGATTTTGGTGAAGTAGCAAAGCAGAAATGTCTAGGCAGGACAAGCACAATGATTTCTGACTCCCTGCATTCATTTTTGCTATTCTGCTTGGCAGTACATTTAGAGTCAGTCTACCAGCTCTTTTGCTAATTTCCTAACAGATGTGCACTCCTAAACCTCACAACAGAGCAAATGTCACCGATAAGGAAACAGTAATGGTGTATGTCAACACTGGAAAAGCTTCTCTTTGTTGTCATCTAGGAAAATGTTATCTAGGAATAATATTTCATAGCTCATCTGCAGATTACCTACTAGAAACAGCACAAATTCCACCTTAAAGTTTATGTTCTTAAAGCCTTGCAAATGCCAGAAAAAGAAATGTCTGCAGGGTTTTAGTTCAGTTAATTCCAGAAGTACAAACCAAATTCAGGTCCTAAACTGTTTGCCATGTAGCCATATGAACAGCTGCCTCAGCTTTCCCTTTTGCTGAGACACGGAGTTTGGGGTTCAGGCAATCCTGGCAGTATTTGGATCTACTTTTCTCACATCTGTGGCTGCTTCTCTAATCTTTTAATATAAAGTGCTATTTTAAAAGCGTGTGAAGTACCATGTAAGCTCACATAAGGATTGTGTGCACGTAACAGCTGCACTGACTGCACCTCCTCTTGGTAACGAGAAACAGGTCAGTGACAGTGTTAATGGTTCAGTGTAAGGCTGAAGGAGGGAGAAAGTGTGGTCATTATAAGTGCAAAGAAGGCATCAATATGACAGTTGTACCCACTGGACAGAAATAGGAATGACCTTTCAGAAAGACAGTAACAAGAAGAAACGCCTTCTGGTTCAATGAATCAAAATGAAACACACTGACTGTCTCCTGAGCCAGGGCTTGGATCTACACAGCACCGAATGGGCTCAGTTCTGAAGGCTTTTGGTAAGATCTGAAGGACTTTAATATTTTGTGTTAGGTCCCAAATGAATTAACTTGGAAGAGACTGCAGATCACATACAGACCAGGCATTATTAAACACTGCCTCGTACAAGGGCTTAAGCTTCTTGTTCACAATTACAATGGGATGTAATGCAGGATATTGTTAACAAAATACAGCTATGCAAACTGCTTAAAAAGCTTACAGTTGCATCAACGAGATGCAAAGCACATAATTTCCACAGTCAGTATTTTCTTGCACAATGAATTAAACTAAATTCAGTTAGCTCGAAGCAAGTTCATCTTATTGCACACACTCGGGTTGCACAAGTTCATTTAGCTTCAGCACTGTTGCATTTGAGTTACACAGAGAAGATAATGTATCATAAAAAGTGAAAATATATTGAAAAGGTACATTTCAAAAATAATTTTTCCCCATATATTTGTACACATACTCCCACACACACATTCAGTGCCACTGCCTGGTTCTGGTTCTTTTCCACTTGTGATACATTACATAATCGATTGCTGAGACTATTGTTACTTACACTGAACCACCTACTCAGTTTTTGGGGTTTGAATATTTCTTGCAACAGTGAACAAGCCCTCAAACTCAACAGCCCCGGGCTCTGTCTTGGAACACATTAAACAATGTATTTCACACATTTTGCGAAAATTTCTTTCCAATATGCCAGTTCATTCTAGTAATAGTTATTTTTAAAGCCTATCCTCCTTTGCACCTTTTAAAAGCAATGAAGTAAATATTCTTGTCATACAGCAAATACCTACCTATTGTATTTCTTCCTTTTCCTCTACTTGTTTTTTTGGTGCAATTTGATAAATGAGCTCTGAGATTTGTGTATCATATAAGACCTTCCTAAATCCCATTCTCTCCTCCTTGAAGCCACTATCATTATTAAATGTACCAAGGTAATCTCCAGCATTTCTTACCTGGTCCAGTTTCGCATGTTATAGGAAACTGTTCAAGGCATGGGTTTGACTGATTAGGATAAATCATTGTTTCTTGCACCCACCAGTATGGGCGATGGCCAAACAAAATCCTGACAAAAAATAAAATAAAATGAAGCAGAAAGTCAATGAAAAGATTTTTACGTAAGGCCTCAGCAAAGCATGATAAATAATCTTACAAAGAATATGAAAAGCTATATTTCCAAAGCTATTCTATAATAGTTCTACAGGTTCTCCTCATCACAATGCCATTTCAAACCTTTCTTAAATATCTTCATTGCGAATTCCTATCTTATAATTACCGGGGAAAGTCTACTAGTACATTATTCACAGAAGGTTTTCTAAACTTGAGGTACATATAGTAATTATTATTAAAAATACCAAATTTTAAAACAAATCCAACTTCTTACCATTTAAATATGAGGTTGAACCAATCACCAATGACTGCCACCCATATCATTTTAGTACCAACCACTTGGTTGAGCTGAAACCAAAGAGGAAAATAAATTGAAAATATATTCCGGGGATCACCAACATGTGACATAAAATTAAGGAAATCCTGGTAAGCCCTGTAGTCCCTCTGTAAATGCTGAATGATAAGCACTCCATTGCTGTGAAGGAGATCCATCTGAATGGATTAAACTGTACTTGATATATAGTAAAGTCCCTTTAATCTAAAGTTTCTAGTGACAGAGAACGAGAATCATGGAGGGGAGCTATTAAAAAGTGAGAGAAGGTGATTGACGTTGCCTTTATATTATATTGGCATGGTGTACCCAGCCATTCCCGAAACACGTGGCTCCAAACCTCTAGGAAAGCACATGAGTCTCTTAGCACTGGAAAGCTTTTTTGTTTGCAAATTTTAATTGTAGGAAGCTAAGTGAAGTACATGCTGAGCAGCAGCAAATTGTGGGGAAAGTTTTGTGGAAACACAGTGTGTGACTTGTGCCATCCTTTGTATGAACAGTTGGAACATGTTTGCTTAAATTTTTTCACAGTTCATTTCTCTGCAGGATGGACATTAGTAATGTGTGTACTTCATTAAGTGTTGCCTGTATAAAGGATAGAAAGAATACACAAATGACTGATCTTTGCAGAACTGTCACTGGAGCTGTACTTTTCACTTTGACATAGAACTTGGCTACCATGCTGCAACTAATACTTTGCACAACACATTTTTTCAGTCAGGGAAAATACAACCAGCATCCATATATCAACAATGGTGTTGAGCTCTAGATTTATTTTTAAAACAACAATATTCTTTAAATACTGAAAAACAATTGTTCCCTTCCTACACTGTGCCTGTTAATCCAGGGCACAATGCAGATGATGCTCAGTCTCTGAGTCATCTTTCGGTACCGCTGTTCTTGGGCATTTGCTTACACGACACCAGCCCTACGCCCCTCTGCCAGAAGGAGCTGCAGCCGCCCCTTCCTGCTGCCCAGCCTGACAAAATGAGACCTGCTTGACAAACCAGAGCAAGGCCGGGAACAGATAATCAGGAGTATTCCCCTGAAGTATTCCCAAGTGAAGCACAGCGGTTCTCCAGAGCAAACAGCCAACAGCAAACAGATTCTGCCATACCACAGGAGTTTAAAAGATTACAGCAGATAAAATATTAGCCTATCAGATTTATCAATATTAGGACTAATAACCGTAGCATAGAAGATTATGTCCATTCGAGGTGGCTTCACGAAAAGAACGTTTTCTACAAGAGATTAAACGGATACTAAAAGCCTGATGATACCAACTTCTGATATTATCAGAGCAGCAAGAGGAAAACTTCAAGCTCTTTATGAGGCTCTAATATTCTGATGTATTCATATCTTCTATCAAATTATTATCTATGTATCTGAAACACTGTGAGTCAGAGACAAAAGCAGCTCTATATATGTACTGCACACTTCCCTAATACTCTTTCCATGCACTTCAAGCTAAACTGCACAAGCTGTGGAGACAAAGATATGAACTACTTAACTGGTTTTGCTGAAGAGGGACTTAATGGCTTTAGAGGGCTTCATGATGTGTGGTCAGGGAAGTCACATTGAAACATTAAGTAGATTTGACAAATAAAGCATGACAATTAAATGGACACAGACGATTTCTCTTCTTGACACAATCTCACATTTACTTTAACTATTCCCATTTACTTTAGCTATTAACAGTCTGGTTTCAAACATTTTTTAGCAGATTTAAATCCTATATGTTTATTGCTACCAATTGCATTAAGCCATACAGAAAACCTTAAAGTTAAGAGTTTCTATGTACTGCTTCTGAATAACTACAATATTTTTCTATATACTGACCAAATCGTTTGCTTCAACTAATGTTACCTAATTTAAAGGGAAACCCGTCCCAATTCAAAATTTCAGGATATTTCAACAAAAAATATTTCCTGTTTTTTTAGCTGAAAATATTTGAGGAGGTTTGTTTCTTGCTAAGTTGTATACCTTACTGCTTTTCAGAGTGTGCAGCAAGGCAACTATCATAGAAACGATGGATGGAATTCATTTTCTCTCTCCCAGTACTTTCCCAAGACCACACTTGTTTAGAAATCTCTCTCTAATAACTCTTTATACCTTACTGCTAAAGAAAATGTCCTTTTGCTACCTTTTTTTACTCCAAAAGTATCTTGCCTTTAAAGCTAAGTAAGACTTACTATAACAATAAAAAATCACTCTTTTAACATGTCTGAGTTTAGTATGTAAAAATGTAGAAAATCTGATGTCTTTCTCTTTTTTCCAATCTAGTTCAGCAAGAACAGTTAGCTTCAAACATGAGTGCAAATGTCAAGTCAGTTGGTGGCTGAATAACAGACATCTTACTTCTAGTACTTGGTTAAAAGAGCAACAACTATAACGAGTTTAAGTCTAAATAACTATTGTTCTATTATGAAAAAAAATATTGCAGTACATAAGTTTCCATCAAGATACAATTTAATGTCCTCAGGAGAGTCTACCAAGTAATAAAACAGATCATTTTATCATTTACTGAAAAATTGCCTCTGACACAGGATGTGCAGAACCATTGCAATAACTTTTTGCATGTTTGTTTTCTTTATAAATTCAAACCCACCCACCCATATTATCTAGCACTGGGACAGCGATGCATCTGCTCAGGCTGAGCTCTTCTTCAGAGAGAACCCCTCAGGCACACTGGTTCTCCAGAAACTTAGTAAATATAATGTTTGAAGATGTGTCTTGGCAACGTTTCAGTAAAGCAACCTCGTTTAGCATAAATGCTGAAGACATACTGATATTAATTTTCAGGATTTTGCTGCTGATTCTTATGCTTAGATAGAAAGATAAGCACCTTCGACATAATAAAGACTAGCAGCTAACAGCAAGAGAAAAGGCTTTCATTTTCTCCTACACTCTTTCTGAGTGTTTCAGAAGCTCCTACATCCTCACCTTACAGATACCAGAGGAGTCATGCTTATAAAGGATGTTTGAAAAACCTCAACAAATCCAAAATCTACAAAACAGACACCACGGAAGTTTTGGAACAGGTAAGCGTGTTTCTGTGGGAGAGGTAGTTCTCACTGCACCTGGAATCACTCCTGATCCTGCTCCACCCAAGAGGAAATCAATAACTGACATACTAGTAATCTCTTGTCCTGCCTGTCGTGTTACACAACCAATAAAAGTCTGAGACACTAAAGACTTTCCAAGCTGTAATAACCAGCAAAGATGGTGAAACATGTCTTGAAGTACTGTATTTAATAACGTGTTTGACAAAGGAGAAACACTTCCTCAATAGACCTTCCCTCACTCCTCTATGCAAGGCACTGCAAAATGCTTCTGTAAGGCCCCCAGTGCTTCGAAGTCACCTGAGATAATAACTGAAATCAAACTTTTCTGTATTTTAGTATGTGGAATTGCAAGGAAAACTAATGATCTATACATAATGGTCTGAAAGTGTAGGCAATTATGTTTTTAAATCGAAGCTTTCTCTTGTTTTGATATTGGAGAACCAAATTTTGGCCTTCACATAAATTAGTTCTTAGCTCACAGCAAAAACCTTTCAAATGCTATCTGTTCATACAGGTTTTAATTTATTGATAATTTCTTGATTTATTATGTTTTCCAACACATACAAAACCAGAGACTTTATAAATATGTGTGTGTGTGTGTATACACACACACCCCCATAAATCGTAAAAACAAAAGTCATGCTGATGATCCACTGAAGGAAGGATAAAATGCTTATGGCTCTCTCGCACCTACAAATTAGAGCAAATATTACATAACGGTCAACAGATGTTGTTAAGTAAATGTTTGCAAGGGAGAGAAAAGCCGTCGAAGCAAACATTTTTTGAAACACTGTTAATGGAGGCCTGTGTACTGGGCCTAACTTTCTGGTACATTATGCTTAGTTAATTGAACAATAACATTAATTTCCACACCAGTATTTCCACTGACACTTGACCAACTACAAGGATTAACAAGCAATTTACTAAGTACACCAGCAGACACTGTATACAACAGCTGACCGGTATTTTCTCAGGTGTGAATATTTTCCAAGTGGAACACTGAGAAGATACATCTTAATTTTTGAATTAGGAAGAGAAGAATATTTCAAGAAGCTTGCTTGCTTGCTTGCTCTCTCTCTCACTCTCTCTTTTTTTACTTTCTTACTTATCCCATGCCCTCAAGCATTCCTCATTGGACCCAGGCTTTTTTAGGGCTGGACTGACCAACAGAGGTTTAGCAATAGCTAACATGACCCAGTCTCCTTCTCTTACTCTGCCACCTTAATCTGAGCTTTCCTAGTCAGTATAGTCATTAGTCTTTGCTAGAAAGTTAACTATGCAAGCAGACGAAACCAACAAAACTAATCTGTGCACTGTAACAATAACTGCCAGACCTTAATACTTGTTTACATTAGTAATGTAAATTAGTAATGTAATTATATTACATTGTGTTTATATGTGCAACAGGATAAATGATACAAACAATGCATGGAATACAATTCTGGCATGCCTATGAAAAAGTCACATCTAAGGAATTTTACTTATTTTAAGTATGAAGAGCTACCTTTTAGAAATTAGAAGCAACCAAGAGAGGATAAAATTCCTTCAAGTTCCATGAACTGCAGGCAGAAATGGAACTGGACCCATTAGGGCAACAATCTCCAACTCATTTTTTCAATTCCCTTTCCAGTAAGATCCCTGTTTTACTGTTATTCTCTAATCTCTGAAACTAGCCTGCTCTAATTCTTAAAACTAGCCCTATGCCAACCATAGCCCAGGGAGTCAGAAACCTGCCACAAGAATTAGCTGAGTCTGTTTATTAGCACCAGCTCTTCAATTTTGTGTTCCCTTAGAATGTCCTCCTAAGCTGCAGTAGCTCTCCAACCCGGAGCTAGACTTTTCAGCTGCCTCTTAATCCAGAACTAGAACAGTCCAGGGTGGACTTTCCATTACCAATAAAATAAAGCAACAGATTTTTGTTGGCAACATTCCACCTTTCAGTTTGACTGCAGGGAACTGTCACCCTGTGGCTGCTGCTGTGCCCCTTGGAACCTTGAGTTTAACCAAGTAACCTGGGGTTAAAAGGACACCCACGAAGAGCTGGAAAATGCAGAAAAGGGGTACATAGCACAATGAATTGTCTCCAGCCAAGCTCATAGTGCTAAAAACAGGAGAAATCATTGTTGAAACTTTTTTCAATCCATGACTACTCCATGGCTTGCTATGACAGACATTTAGTAAAAAAACATTTCAGGACAATTATCTGGGCTAGAGTTATGGTGGGTTGGCTGCCAGCATTTCTGTCTATGGAGCCTCTAGAATAAGACCTAGTAGAGGACTGAAGAAGCATCTGACCTGCACTAGTTTGGGCCATGAGGCCACATTCCTGTTGGAGCTGGAAAAACCATCAGTTTGAACAGAAAACTAGGACTTGCCAAAATCACGGTGCTTCCCTGAAACACACACTTGGTAAACTGATGGTGGACAGTAGTGGGAAAGGCTGAAGATAGGTTATAGTACAGTTCATGTCTCTCGAAACTTCTACATCAATCAGAAAAGAGATCAGCTAAGGTATGGATTCTGCCAGTAAATGTCACAGGCTGTATTTAGTCTTTGGTGGGTGAAAGTGTAAAACAAAGGAATAGAATTAATGGAATCTAGAAAAACTTCATGGATGAAGAAAAGATACCTAACATTTTTGAGCTGGTGCCAGCTACTGTGGGGTGAACCCATTATCTGTGTTAACAAAAGGATTCAGAAGAGACCAGCTGTAGAACCCACCAAAAGATTATAGATTAGAAAATAGGACCTGTTTAGATTAGTTTAACTTGTATTTACTAAACTCCAGGGCCTGGGAAAATTGTGTATTCAGAAAGTTATGAGCTCAAATAATAAAGGCTAATGATGTCAGGGGCAACATGGAAACTTTATACTAACAGCATGTACTTGCCTAGGAGTGAAACGCTCCTAAATAAAAAAACCCGTAAGATATAGGTCCATAGTGCCCAAATTCACACATGGCTAGGTAATCGTCCTTGGACCAGCCCAACTTCAGTACACTTAAGTGTGAAGCAGGTAAGAAACAGGGGTAGAAGTGCTTATGCAAGAAGTTCGTACAAGAGTAATGCAACTAATAGTTGGTGGTCCCAGCTCAAACTTTACTATGCATCCAGCAGGTGGAAGATAGTAATTAATACTTTTAGACAGCAATCCTTAAAGCCATGCTAAATATACTATATTCTGGGATTATCTAAATAGCATTGGCATAAACTAAAATTCAGAGTAATTCATTAGTTATGGTAACAAAATTATTAAAAGTAGCTTTCATCATAAACTGAAGGCTGCTACCTTGGATGACAAACTAGTGCTTATCAAGAGCTAAAAGGGAATATAAACAACTGGAGAAAAACCAGTCACACCGTCAAAGAGCAAACTCCCTATGACAGAGGTTTATGGCAAGTGTTTGGCAGGGCTGCTGTATGGTGGTTTTGTTCACACTAAAAAGAACTGCAATTACCCCTGCAGGTCAGTCTCCCGTCAGAACGAGCTTCATCCACATTCGTGAGAGAATTCAGGCCGGGCGAATTAAAAGGCAATTCGGAAACTCACAAAATTTAGGACCGGTTACCGCAAGCGTGTTCCGTGAGTAAACCAGACACTGGAAACAAGCTGTGGCTTCAGAGGAGCGTAAGTGAGCCGGGCCGTTTGTTCAGCACGGAGCACGCTATCTCCCTACCCCGGCGCTGCAGGCAGCCCCACGGCCGCCCCATCAGCACGCCCAGAGAAAACACCTGAACGCCAACCCACATCTCCGAGGGGAAGGGGCGGGACCCCGGCTGCCGCTCCCTCACGGCCCCGGCCCCGGCCCCGCCCGGCCNGGGCAGGGCAGGGCAGGGCAGGGGGCCGCGGGGCTGCCGCGACCCGGGGAGCGGCCGTCGGTGCCGCGCGGGGCCTCTCCGGCGCAGTAGCCGAGCGCTGGGAGAGTTGCGAGGGAAACGCGGCTGCCACTGAGGCAGTGGTAACAACAGAAACAACTTGCGCGAAGAGGTTTGAACAACGCGGGGCGGTAAAACCAGCCGTGAGCGTTTGTCCTGTGAGTTACACCTGCTGCCAGTGCCTCCCGTGTCCTGACGCTGCATCTGTTCGCTTACAGGTTTGGTACAGCACTATGGGTAATGCACAGGCAGAAGATGAAATAACAGTCTTTGAAAGAGACATGAAAGAGTTTTGGATCCAATTTAAAATCAGTTATGGCACTGAACAGGTCAGTCAGACTTCAGCACTGAGAGATTTGTGCAAGAAGACTATAGAAGCTCTTTCAGGTAAAAAGGGTCTATGCTCCTGTTAACTCTGCTTTTTGCAAATTATCATCAAACTTCTTCAGATAACTGAAGTAACTTTCCATTACAGAGAAATGGTCCAAGAAGCTGAAAGAAGAGGACCTGATGATTGACAAAATTCAGGAGTATAAAAATGGTAAAGTTATTTATTGTGTCCAAACTTTATAAAATTAACTTAATACAGCTGAATAGTATGTTTAACTTCACATTTAAAAAGGTAAGTAATAACATCAGAATGAAGATAGAATTAAACCCAGACATATGTAAATTTCAATGTAAATTTCAAGTCAAAAGCAGGTTGTTGAAAAACTTCATTGATGATGCAAAAATATCAAAGTTTTCTGCACAGAGCATTAGTATTTAAAATAATAAAGTATCAGAATTTTCTGACTGCAGTAGGAAAAGTCAATTAAATTGCTTAGTAAAGCTAAGTATTGTGCAGTTATTTATGCCTTTTCTGTATTAGTAAGAGAATACTGTCAGCTCATCAGTCTAGGGTTAACTTGTCTGAATTTTGTAAACTTCAGAATTTCAGTAAAAATTATTGCAACTGTCATATCAGTCAGTGTGTCCATCCTTGGCTTTCTGTCATTATTTGTGGGCAGGAGCCACCATCTTCTTGCCTTGAAGATGTATATCTGTCTGGCACCAGAAACAAATTCAACTGATGAAAGTATCAGAGCAGGCCCATACTTTGTAGCTTCTCTTAGGAATAACTTCAGGCTTTCATTATGCTCTTGGTGTAGTTAAGCTGACTTCTCTCTGCAGCTAAGGTAGCATGCATTCCACTGTGTTTTATTCATCTAAATAATTTCAAGCTACTTAAGTTTTAAATAGCAGGGACATACTTAATCAACTGTTTATGTTCATATTTTCTTGCCTCCTTTCAGAGATTCTCCAGCAGAGCAAATACGTAGCAGAAAAGGAAGAGCAGTTGACAGAAATAAAATCGAAGCTAAATCAAGAAGAAGAGCAGCAGAAGAACTTGACTGACAGCATCCAAGAGCTTAAAGAAGAGTTGATGAAGAAAATGGAAGGTAAGTAAGAAAAGGATAATAAGTAAATTTTCTTAATTGAAGGAGGGGTTGTTTTCAATACTTGCTCTTTATGGCTTTTCTGCTGTTCTAAATGTTTTTTATGTGCTTTTTTTGTCTTTGATACTTACGATGGATTTCAAAATTCTAGTAAAATCTTCTAAAAATGAAGCTGCCAAGGAGAAAGTGGAACGAGTGAACAAGATTAAAACATTGTTTAAAGACCATCTTGGCTTGGAGATGCGTAGAATTCAGGGTAGGTTTCCGTAGTTCCATAGTTTCTGTGTGCACTGATACAATGTGGTTCATGTTGGATTGTGCAGTGAAGAACACATGGCTCACACACCTGATCAACTGGCTTAGCCCAGCTACTACAATTGTCCCTCAGATGGCAAAATATGTTAAAATGCATTTGTCTTGCAAAGAGACCAGGGTTGCTTAATTTGTCAGTGTTCTAAGAATATTAATTGAAACTAACTTTGTATTGTGGTTTTTAGTTATTTTTGTGACTCTGCAGCAGAGGTTAATGGTGTTAATTAATTCTGTTTGTGTTTATTTTAGACGAGCAATTACAGTTCATATTCAGACACATTGACCACAAAGACCCTGACAAGCCATACATATGTACCCTTTCCATAAATGAACAAGGGGACTATGAAGGTATGTGAATTTTGAATACTTAAATAAGAGGACTAAATCTGACGCCTCTATTTGAAAAAAGGAGGAGAGGAGTAAAGTGCGATTTAGTTGTAATCTTTTATCTTCCACGTTCTGAATGAAAAATCTTCAAATGGTAATATTGTCTTTAGTTATGTTTGTCTTGTTAACTTACATAAATATACAACTGCTTATCTTCACTGCCCTCCATTTGTGGAGATGCTGGTTACTTTGTATCAAGCAAAGCAGGAGAAGGAGGATATAGAGAGATACGGATGCTTCGTTTTCTAGTTTGTTTCTGCTACAGTGGGTGTGGATGCTGACAGGCATATTTCAACTTGTTCCAGAAGCTTAGAGGGCAGAAAAAGGGTGGCATAGGTGAAAGAATAAAACTTGAAATCCAGCATTCCCCTCCTGTAAGGGCACAGCCTTTTGGATCTCAAAGCTGGTTTTGCTATATGGATCTTACTTCAGTTATGGAATTTGGAAATTGAGAAACTGGATAGCTTCTAGACAGATGCTACTGGGACTCTGCCATGGCTCTAGGTATGAGCTGAACAGATTTCTGGTTTTACTAATTCAGATTTAAACTGTTGAAGTTAAAGGTCTATCACATGCTGAGCTACATCAGTTTACAATCTGCTTGCCTGCAGAGCAACAAAACAGTTTAGGAATGTGTTTCAGTTTTTGAGCAGGCTATGGATTCTTGGGAATTACTGTAATAACTCAGGTAGGAGCACAGCACTGAGTGGGAGGTCAGGAAATGAAAAAACCTGTTATGTTCTTTGAGAGGCTTTCTCTTTGCTGGAAGAAAGTGAGGTTGCTCAAAAATAAGGCAGGTAGAAGCTACTACATTAGTATTTCGTAAGTGTGGAAAAATACTAATATTGGGGGTTTTTTAAAAATAGTAGTCTAATCTTTTGCAAATTTGTGTCATTTTAGTGACTTCCTGTACTCCTCCTCTGGACTGTATTGCAGAGTTACAGCTCAAACTGAGAGAAACTAACAATTTTTCTGCATTTGTCGCCAACATCAGAAAAGCTTTCACCGCTTTATCATATAAACAGTCTGCATGAAACTAGTTTGTACCTCTCTTTCTGGCTGTAGAGCACTCTTATTTCCTTCCCGTTGGTGAAAGTATGTATTTATCCATGTCTGACTCTTAATTTCTAAATAAAGATAATGAAAGCAGTATTTTAGTCCACTGTTATCTAGACAGGTTCTGGATCATTCTTCAAACAACAGTATCACCAACTACTGCCTTAACTGAATGTCTCTGGACATGTACGTTTTGATCCATTACATCCATTAATGATGTAATGATTTGTATTTAGCTACCCCAGGGAGATAATCAAAATAAAGTACCTTCTGTAGTTTGTGCCACTTTTCCAAAAGCATGGATGTGTCTTTCAGGTTTCTGTGTGGTTGAAATAGACCTGAAACCTATAAAAAATAGTGTGCTGAAGCTTAGCACTTACTTCCGTTACCTGTGTCACAGGTCATTGTCTTGATTTTTACCCTAACTTGTACTCTACAGTGTTACCATTTCTATTCAAGCATCTAAATGGTTTTTTTCCTTCTTGTCTGTTAAACTTTGTCATTGGAAATCTTTTGACATGGCAAAGCCTGAAGTATAATTTATTAAAGTATGAAATATAGTGGTGACAGATAAATCATGTGTGTGTTTTGCATCTTATTAAGAAGACTATTACTGCCACAGTGCTAGCTTTGATTTAAAATATTCTTCTTCTATCTTGTAAAGTGTTTTTATTTTTACAGAATATTTAAATGGACAGTTGCAACAAGAAAGAAAATGCTTCGTTTGATAATATACTATAGTTCAAATAAAATCTTTACTAAGTTCAGTCCTAGAAATTCTAGTGAATCAAAAACTATTATGTAAGACCTGGTCATTTAGGCATGTTGAAATCTGGTGGTCAGGTCTTATCTGATAAGATATTCTTAGTACAGTTTCTATTATTTCCCAGTCAGATGTGAACTGTGTTTTAAATCACTTGGTTTGTCTAAACTTAACCATACAGCTTCATGGATGCACCACAGACTACCTCATCTTCTATGAGTGCAACTTAACAAAAAAAAGTTAAAGAGATAATCTTCCATTTCTTCTTTCCTATAGGACATAATTTGCTGTTTTCTAAATAATGCATCATTTTCCTTAGTATGCCCTATTGATTTTTTTTCTTGTATTACAGCCAGTTATACACAAAGAGCAGTAAGAACGGTAAAAGTGCCAACTGATTACACTGCAATTTTGGAACAGAATGGCAGCAGAGAATTAGTAAGCACTTCTATAATGACATCTCAGATCAAACAAATCCTCAATTTCTGCTTTGTCCATAAACCCTGTGTCCTCTCTGAGAATTCTGTAACTGAGAATGGGACAAAGAGGAGAGGGATGGGAGGCTGACTTCAAGGGTATCATTGTTCATTAGTGGATTTGCCTCCTTTTCAATCAGATTAACAGGAGTATTTTAGTTGCAGGTATTTCTTTCAACTAATTGCTTCTAGCACTAAAAGAATGTTGTAGGCATTTTTATGTAGGTCAGTGGACTAGCCAGGAGTTAAAAAAAATGTATTGAGCCAGCTCTGCACTTCCCACTTGTGTCATCTCTCCGAGGCGTTACGGCTGCTGTTGGCATCTCTTCCTTGTACAGAAGCCCTTACCTTCCATGTGGGAAAGCCTGGCCCTTCTGGCTTCTCATTAATGGCATTGCCCTCATATCCAGAATGACTGTTCATTTTGAAGCGTACCCTTGCCCTACTTCACCTGTCTGTGCCAAGCAGCTCTGAGCTGCTCTGAAAGTAAGAATTTCAGCATGCTCAACCAAATAGTTTACAGCTGTTGTGTGAAAGCAAAAACACAGGCAGAACACAGCCACCTCGTTTCCATGATTTCAAATGGAGCTGTTTATTCCTTAAGGGTGTACATATTGCTCAGACACCCTCTGTAACATATGTGATTTGATTATCTTCACAGGAGAAAGAAACTGAAATGCCTTGAGTAATGAAGACAAATGTTCAAACTTAGCGTGATTTTCTTTTCTTGTTAATCCCAGGCATGAGTAGTTGGTGACAAAATGAATTTGTCAAGATTGCTATGCACAGAACATAAAATATATGGCAACTACTTAATTGGAATATACATTCTTATGAATTATTTCCTAGAGAATATGATGTGCCTGGTTGTAAATGTCCTGTGCATATGCTTAAAGCAAGAAGTTTGAAATATTTATTAACATTTAATAATTAATTAATTTAAACCTTTACACCTTTTGGAGCTAGAATAAGGTACCTGCTTATATTTGCCAAAGTGAATCAGACAGAGATCTTACTTCCACTAAAACAGCCAGGCATTCCAAAAGTGGGTTAGAGCTAGGAAAGTGTATACAATAGATTTGCATCTTTACTTATTCTAAAATACGAGTAAAACTGGCCTATGACTTCCATGAAACAGTCTTATGCTAGTGGAAGATCTGCCTTGACATTGTAAAACCTTTGTGCCTTTAACAAATGCACTTAGTGCTTATAGAATGTCACACACCTGGATCTGTGATAATTTGGAATTTTCTATTTGTTACGAAGCTGCACAACACAGTGATATCAAATAATAGTAAAAACCAGGATAACACTATAGACTGATCCAACAGGTACAGTTATTGGGACCACAGTGTGCTGGATAGTACACAAATACAGACTGAAATGTCCCAAAGAGCAGATGGGAAAGCTCTTGAGCTCAAAACCAATATGCAGCCTAGGGACTATGACACACAATCAGCTAATGCTGGTGCTCCATTTATTAGCAGGATCTTAATGCAGGCATAGATTTTAATGAAGGTCAGTAAAGGCCTTTTTCATAAATCAGTTTGCCCAATGCTGAATATTGCTTTCCCTTTCAAAGTGCTGACCCATACTTATCTACCAAGGGTCAAGTCTGAAATGCATGGGCCATGAACTAATGCTGACCATACAGCAAACTGCTGAGGTACTGGTGCTCAGCGCCTCATCAAATTTATCTCATAACATGTTGTAAAAATCTGGGGGAAAGTGTTGAATTTATGAGATACTAGAAATACACTATGAATTTAAAGACTGCTGGGAAGACAAAATAATAGTAAATGTTAATAGCATACATATTAAATGTATTTAATCACTATTGTTTGTATGCTAGCTGAAGGTCAGATTTGAAAATAAATTACTATGAGAGTCCTTCTGGCTAACAGAATCGTTTTTTACACACCTATTCAAACAAGAGTGGAAGTGGTTACTCTTTGATGTTGTTAGATGTATTTTGAAAAGCAAACAAACAAGTATTGGCTACACTTGTGAAAATCAAAAAGGACATGGAAGTTATGCTATGCTTGTGTCATACTGTCCTTAATGCTTCAATAAACTGAATTTATTCAGTACCTTGAAATTGTCTAAATTAGTTCTGTCATTGTAATACTGTAACATTGCTGTGAACTCACTTGTGATTTATAACTTTTTAAAAGCCCTGCTGAACTTGACATAACAAACATATGCACACATAAATCAGTCCCACAGGCAGAGTAAGAGTATGTATTTTAACTGTACAAATAAGCTGTACTAAATAATTGTGGTAATAGTCTTACCTTTTTGAAAGCAATAGTTGCAATTCAGTTATATGAGGCATTACTGCTAAAATAGTATTGTATGCCTGAAGGGTTGGGAGGAATGGCTCTGACTGCCAGAGACACTCCATTCTTTTTATCCCATATTATCCCTAATCATTCTGACAGCTCTACACACAGAGAACCCTTCACAGTCTTGAGCTTATAAACAAGTTGTTGCAGCAGAAGCAAAGGCAATGAAGCCTGATTTCCTACAGATCTGTGGGTTTGTCCTTTAACAGTGCCATTCTCTTCACTGCGATATCTCAGCTTTTCTTTGCAGTCTAAGGATCAGAGCCATAGAACCACTCCTGAGTTACGCCAGTTTGGCCCCTGCTTGGCTGCTGCTAAAGGTGCAGGACACCAGTTGCACCCTGCCTACCCTTTGTCCAGTGCATTGATCTGTGGCTCTCCTCTTCACCTGACTGCTGACTTTAAGCACATTATAAGGACAGGGATAACTGCAACACAATCTCCTTTTCAAATCTGGACTAATTGAGTAACATGTTCGAAAGTTGTTGGGGAGACTGACAGAAGCTAAAAATAGTGTTTAGTCATGCAGGTGTCTGGTGATTTTTCATATGACTTTTTTATATATATATAAATAATTATGCACTGAAATGATTAATTGAAAGAAGATACAATTAAGATCAGTTTGATTTTCTTCCTCTTCAGTCACAGCATGTTGAACAATGCTAATTGCTACTGACTCACCTGTTTTGTGACTGATGGATAACTACGTGGAAACATGCTCTTTGACTGACTTGCCTCAATGGATTATTTTGCACTGGCTACTGGATCATGGGCTCAATTCTTCATTATCCATTATCTTCTACACCACAGCTTCAGCTGGAATAACTGGCGGGGCAGAGAAACAGGTCTGTTGGAACACCAGCTATGTATCATTATTTTGATTTAGAAGCATGCTACACTTCATACTGATGGCAATTGTAATTATCATAAAGGAATCCAGGCTTTTAAGAGAAGACTGCATACATTAACCTTTTGGCTAAGTGAGGAGTAGGTCAAAGTGATAGATGACCTCGTGGGTGGTTTACTAGCTAAGTTACAGCACAATACATTAATGTAAATGCTTACCTCCTAGGTTAAAAACAGGCAAACATCTAATACTTAACTTCGCATGCAAAGCTAATGAGAAAAATTTGCTTGTCTAACTCCATGTATGATACAACCTCACAATGGAAAGACAATGCAGCAAATTGGTAATTGTATTTTTTTAATATTAGTTGTATCAGCATGACTTACTGGCCTGTATTTTCCTACACTCATTGTAAAGGTAGATAAGCCATCTGATAAACTCATGTTTCTACAAGAAAGAGGGAAAGCCTCTTCTGGCATGCAATTCTCAATGCTGTCAACTGCAACTCTGCAGCAATTGCCTATCATTTTAGGCTCCAGCCTTCTCTAAGGTTAGTCCACAATTCTGACAGTCTGCTTGGGACTCCAGTACAGTAGGGATCACCTTTACTAAACGTTGTGCTAATGGCATCCCATTGAATCAAAATATGAAATTCACAGTTGATGTGAATGCAATTTACATGAGAAAAATGGTTTACTGTTCCCAACTGCTCCTGCTGTTTCCCTTTGCTGTTAGCAACCCACTTTTCTCCTCCCAAATAATACAGTTAGCAGTCTATAATAGTTACCTGGCAGATCTTATGGAGGAGTTCTTCTATTAGAATTCTCCCATGCAAAACAGCTCTGTTTGTGCTGGATGCTTGGACAAGTTGCAAGAGTAGCACAGACCATCAAAGCTTAACTATATTTAATCTCAATGGTGCACACACTCTTTGACAAAAAGTCTTTGAAAAAATACGATTCAGTTAGTAGGAAATTGGTATTAAAGTGGAACAGTTATTAAAAAAAATCATGTGAAAAGGCAGCTGCTTCTAGTCTGGACAGCAGTCCTGGCTGTTGTTTACATCCACCCAGTCCAGGGGGTGCCGTAACTTGGGTCATCCCTTCCTCAACATTGCCGAAGGGCCAAATGTTGGACCTTTAAATGAGCTAGACTGTTTACATGCAAATCCTTTTCTGGAAGTGAAATATGATTAGACTGTCCCATAAAGTAACAGCTATGGGCACTGATCTCACTTGGGAGATAGCTCAGCGAGAAAGCACATACAAATATGAGATCCAGGAACACCCAAATGCTGTGGATGAATTAAGTTTAAATTAAGCTTAAATGAGAGACTAAACAAAAATAACTATGAAATAGCAAGCCTTTGTGGTGAGAAGCAGCTCTTTCAAAGATACCTTAGGAGAGCAACAGTAATTAAAATTACCATTATTGGGAGTTAAAAGGTGAGGTTATCTTCACAATAAGCTCAGAAACAGGACATAAAATTGCTAGTTAGATTAATGTGAAAAAGCTGATGCAAGTTTAATTAAGAAGGACCACATTTCATCTTTGGATTTCAGGACTTTCTTTGTGAGGGGAGATTGCAAAAAGTTGCGTAAATATGCAAGAAATATGGCAATTGTACAGGGACGTTGCTTGGTTGTTTTAGAAAAGTGAGAAATAACCTGTGCAGTATTTTCTAAGGAGAGGACCTTGCACTTTGAAGTATTTAAAAAGTATAAAAACCCTACCCACTACGGTGTTTTTCAGATGTCTATGAAAGAGCTTTAATTTGGGAATGTAAGTATGTGTTGCCAGCCAGTAGCTTAAAAAAGTACATTACCTTTTCATCTGATCAGCGAACTATAGCACTAACATTACAAGTAGGTCATGCTGCTCTTACAGACAAAACCCACAACACTCAACTTCTAATACTTAATTTTATATTGCACTTTCCAGTGACTAAAAGCTAACAGTTCTGTGTCACATATAAATAATTACCTTTGAAAGTCAGAACCTCAGGAACATGTCAGTGTTGCACACAACTCTGCATTTAAGAAATCCCTTGTCCTGGGGTGCCTGAATAGCCCAGTATCCCCAGTCGTCTGTTCTTCCGTACTGCCGGACATTGACCTCTGCGCCTTTAAGGCTGGCTACAAGAATCAGCATTGGTTTGGCAGACTCAGGGCTGGAGAAGGTGGGTATAAAACACAAATTGTCATCCTGTTCTGTGAAACCCACTTAAGAAGGTAATTGGCTGACAAGAGTAGACAGTGTAGAATCTGTCCAGGGGCAGGACTAGCTGCAGCAGAATGGATCATCAAAAAGACCAAAAACCCCAGCATAATTTAGGGAAACAAGAGCCTTCCACCCAGACTAGCAGAGCTGGGACTAACATCCCTCCACACAAGCTCCCAATCTCTGTCCATCAGAGCATGATGAGCTACTGAGTCATGCAGAAATTTGCTCATCTGGCACAGTTACACATTTGGATTCCTTCCACTCACCTTCTAAATCTACAGGAAATTGTGTCACTGACTTCTAAATCTTCTGAAGCAGCAGACCTCCTGCTGTCCTCTGAGAGTTGCTGTGTTTCCTGTACAAAGGGTCCTTTATAGACTTACAGGCAGAACATAGAGAAGTCCTGCTCTTTATCCCATTATCCTGAGCTGTGTTCTGTACACATTGGCTCTTCCCTGTGCTATATAAGCTGAGGGGCATACATGGCATAGGGAGAAAAAGACATTAGACATACAACTGGACAATATTCCACATAAGTAAATCTCCTCATAAATATCTTCAATAAATGTGAACTGAAATGCTATATTAAACATAACACCAGAGTCTCTATATATTATCACAGAGACATATTAACAACTACAATTGCTAAAGAAATACAGTTCTCTAACACAATGGCAATCCCCAGGTTTACTTCTCTTCCAGTGGCAAAACTTCAACTGATGGGTGAAGATCCCTATATGACTGATACTTGTGTTATGAGAACTGTAGGCTAAATTTCCTGCTGAAGTTATCTGAATGTTTTCAAGTATCCCATTTCTAAGTACTTCCTCATCATCTTTTAATGCTGCACCAGAGCCTGCCTGATAATGGTGTTTTGTAGGCTTTACTTCGGTGAGCTGCAGCTTTTCCTTAGGAGAACAACTGTGCAAGAGAGGATCTCTTCTCTCACTTCCACAAGAGGTTAGTAAGTGCTTCTTTGCTGAGTGGCAGTCTCGCCTAAAAGAAAACATCTGAATGTCTATTGCTAAGAAACTCTGCTCACCTAGACTGAAAAAATACAGCTTTTCCAAAGTGGGCCCAGCTGGACATTCAGGAATTATTACCATGCAAAATTTTAACTGCTGAAATCCTAGAAAAATGTCTTTTTTTTGGTAAAAAAAAATTTAATTTGTATAGAGAGAACTTGTCCTTCCAACATTTCCTGTTACAAACAGTTTCATACAAGAAATAACATAAAATACTGCAGTGATGAACACAGCAAAGACATACTTGGATCTGTCCAAAGAGCGCTGGAATCTACAGTGTGGATAACAATCTTTGAGCTAAAACAAAGGAAAACATTGTCTGCATCTCATAGAAAAAATAAGAAAACCAACACTGTATTTCTAATACTTATGTTTATTATGAAAGTGTCTCCAAACTAAAATAGCCCACAATACTGGTTGGTTCCAGAGATTTTATGAGGAATAATTATTCTCCGTATTAGAAAAACCCCAAACCCAGTCAAACAAAAGCCAAAATAACTCCTGAAGTTCCACATAATAGCTATACAAGAAAGGACTTCTAGCTAGTGCATCACTGTATCAAGAACAGTGGAGTTCCTACACATCACTGCATTTCTGAAAGAGTTGCTCAAGCACAGGATTGTCATGAAAACACAGGTGAAAATGTGTCATCTGCCTCACCCTGACTTGCAACAGTCAACATGCACAGTATGGTAGGAGAGCTTGTGTAAAGTTAGACCCCAGAACAGCAAAAACTGAAGCTTAGCAGAAGCCAGAAATTTGTTTTGTTGCACCAATTTTAAGTCATGTAAGACAATAATTCTTGCCTTTTGTCTGACACGTGTGATCATCAACATAACTCCAAAACATCATTTCACGGTATTTCCTCCAGTTTTTTAATTGAAAGGAATTTCAAAGATTGAGAATTCTGTAGAGACACACTCAAACACTGTGTTTTCATTGCAACTACAATCAGAAATCTTTACAGTTTAAAGACTATACATGTACACCACCTTTCCAAACTTCCACTAGAGCTTTTTAAAAGGAAAGAGAAAAAAGAATAGCGTTGTCTTACTGAAGTTCCCAATAGGTCTCTGTTCCAAATCAAAACCAGTCAAAACAAGTAATACAAACTGGTTTTGCTTCACGGTTTAAAGGCAACTGTAGTTTGCAGAACACTGAAGTTAGGCCTAAGAGGGTCTACATTACAGGAAGGGTAAAAAGTATTTAATACTCCTCTCCCACAAATGTCACAGGAAGTAGACAATAGGAGACATACAAAAATGAGTTGTAGCAAAGAGATTAAAAAAATACCAAAGCATCAACTGTATAAAACCAATGGTAGCCCATATTTCTCTGAGATACAGAAGGCTGCGGTAATGAGAAAACGCATGAAATGGGCATTAGGCTTCCTACCAGAGCACTCTGTGTAAAATATGGAGTGTCTCAATCAACCAGCATTGATCATCAGTGACATGAGCTGCAGGGTCACGGCTTTCGCCCTCATGTCCTGTTCAGAACCAGAAAGTGATTTTCACCTGAATCAGATACAGATTTAAGACAAGAATCACTTCACTGTAAGCAAAGCTTTAGTGCATGTACTTGGGTCTCAGAAAAAGCATTTGGCATTGGCAATCACATGGTCACAGAATGGTCACAGGCTGAGGCAGGAGATACGAAGCTGTGACACCTGTACCAATTCTGCTGGAATCATTAAATAAATAACAGATAGAAAAAACTACAAAAGGGCAACAAGGAAACAGCATGGGGCACTTTGGTATTTTAAAACTAGCACTACTTAACATTGATCAAGACCCAAAAGGCTCCAATGTCCACCCTTGTTTGATCAGGTATTTTTACCATTTTCTGCAATGTTGTTCTTCATGAAAAACAACCAAACAAAACCACCAACTCACCATATATTTTTCTTTTGATACAAAATATGCCAATATGGGAAACAGTAAACAAAGGGTAACCTGCATTTTATTTTACTATAAGCTGGGCTTTCTAGGAGAGAAGACAAATTCTTACTATTTACTAGTAAACTCTAATTTCCTCATTTTTCTACTTCGACATCTCAATCACTGTGTCATGTACTGTACTATAAAAAAGGAGCATAGAACTCAAAGACAGAGAGATTATAGAGTACAAACTCTCATTTCTAGAATTACTAAATGACAATTCTACAAAAGGTGTGAATATACAGAACCTTTTACGGTCTCACATTTACCACGAACCATGCGAATAATTTCAGTCAATTTTCTGAAATATGTGCAATTAACCTCTAAATGCTTGATGGCCTCCAAATGCACCTTGCAAGGCTCTTCATCAGAAAAGGAAACAATTGCATGGCATTTTTCTGCAGAGTGGAAGATGAAGCCAAAGTTTTCACACCCATTAGTTAAAACAATGAATTAAAGCACACTGCCATGTCTGATCACTAAAACACTTGGTCCTTCCCACTAGAGACAGAAAAAAAGTATGAATTCATAATTTTTATGATAAACCTCTAGCTTTAAAGATCAGTCATTGTTTAGCAAAGGCTGGTGGAGTTCTCATGGCTTCCTCTTACCCTATTTCCCCAAATGTGTTATTTGAATCTCTTACCTCACTTACTTTCCAGACACATCTGTATGAAGTTTATCCTAGACTGCCAAGAACAGACTCCAAAAAGCCAGGATTACAGGGGACAAGTATGTCATTGGATGTTAGCTGAACCAAGGTAGCTGAGTACATGCTTTAGCACATCACAGATGCAACTGAATTTAAGCCTCAGAGGAAGAGTTTCAATCCCAGATGCACCATTTAACAGTGGGGACCGTGGGACCTTGACAGGCTTGAGAGGGAGGCCAATGGAAACCTCATGAAGTTCAAGCAAGCCAAGTGCAAGGTCCTACACCTGGGTTGTGGCAGCCCCAGGCACTCCTACAGGTTGGGTGGAGAAGTGACTGAGAGCAGCCCTGTGGAGAGACTTGGGGGTGATGGTTGATGAAAAACTCAACATGAACCATCAGTGTGCTCTCAGCCCAGAAAGCCAAATGTGTCCTGGGCTGCATCCATGGGAGTGTGAGCAGCAGGGCGGGGGAGGGGATTCTGCCCCTCTGCTCTCATGAGATCCCACCCAGACTACTGCAGCCTGGTCTGGTGTCCCCAACTTAAGAAGGACATGGAACTGTTGGAGCAAGTCCAGAGAAAGGCCATGAAGTTGATAAGAGGTTTGGAGCAAAGAGAAGAAAAGTTAAGGTTAGATATTAGAAAGAAATTCTTTACTTCAGGGGTGGTGAGATACTGAACAACTTGCCCAGAGAAGCTGTGGATGCCCCGACCCTGGCAGTGTTCAAGGCCAAGCTCGATAAGGTCTTGAGCAACCTGGTCTAATATGAGGTGTCCCTGGTCGTGGCAGGGGGGTTGGGACTAGATGATCTTCAACGTCCCTTCCAACCCTCAACATTCTATGATTCCATGATACCCTAACAGCACAGGTAGTGATGGTAAATCATCTCAAGGGTTGTAGCCCTGACTCTACATCTGAATCAACATTACAGGGCATTACTGAAGAGGACCAACAGGGACTAAAGGCCTCTGGCACAGGGCTTGTTGTTGGAGACTGCTCTATGCCCTGGTATCACCAACATTGCAGCATGTTGTCTATGTTGTGCATGTTGACAGTTCAGAGCAACATTCTGTTCTCATGTAAGACAAAATATTTTGCCAGAATGCCATTTTTGTAACCATCTTTGCAGAAGGGAAATGGTTCAGTGGAAGTAGTAATCAACACCCCGAAAGAGGTGTGTTTAAACTGATACTCTCCATTACCATTTTAGCAGGTCAGATTTCACAAATTATAATCTTAATTTAATGTATCTCAGGATGGTTTTATTTTAAAATCTTGGCATCATCTTCACAGTAATTACTACACAGCTGCAACTTCAAACACCATGGATAGGATACTTTCTATTGCAATCAGCGTATTTTCACATGTATAACCTGCCCTGCAGATAACTACATGAAATCAAATGCACAGGAGAGATTAAAAAAATTAGAGGCAGAGAAACTTTCTGGGGAGAAGGAGATTAAAGTAAGGCTCCCTTGCTCCCTCAGATATACCCATGGACATATAAACTATGCAGCTGCTGGATTACAAGGTTACCTGACTTTTTCAAAAGATGCTCTGTGGGTAGTAGAACTGACAGATCTTTTGCAATTTACAATTTCTGAGTTTTCTTTCCTTTATTGTTTACTAAGTTGAGGTACTATTTCCATTCATGCCATTCCAAGCTTGCTTTTAGCCCACGTCCTTGTTCCTAACATACCGGAGTTTCTATGGATAATACAAGTTTTAGAAGTTTTTAAGAGTGACCACTAGAATAGGACAAATCTCAGTTTTCAAAAGAAAGAAGTGACAACACTACTTTCTTCAATGAGTCTGTATAAAATACAGTCTTTAAACATGTTTTATGGCATCAGAAACCATCTGTATTTTACTATTTGCATAGGTGGAAGGAATCAGAAATTACTTCACGGCTCAGGTTTCCAGCTGAACACAGCACTCCAATCCCTTTGTATACAGAAGACACACTTAAGATTTTTTTTTCTTGATTTGTTCCTTCCTTTTTTTTTTTTTTAATATACATATATATACGTGTGTGTGCGTGTGTGTATATACACATATACATACACATATATATATTTATATGTAAGTCTTTGGTCTATAAGCACATTGGTTCCGTGTGCACACACAATACTGTTGAACAGTAGGTTGCATAGAGTCTGTTACCCAAGAACCCCGCCTACTTTTGGCACTGCTGTCACTAATCACAGAACAGTGTCCTGCAAGAGCTGTATGATCCTTAGCATCCTACATCAAACTTTGATCTAGAGACTGGAAAAAACATGTACATAATGTTTAAAAAGATGTTTACTTAGGGTGTTACTTTGTCTTCTTTGGGACACTATCTGTAAATCTTGGATGAAAAAGGAATGCAAAATTACTTTACAGACACCTTTAATTTTATTTGTAGAGGTGATAAAATACTGCTGAGCATTCAAAGGTTGCTGTGAATTACGCTAAGTGAATTTTGCTCAAGTTCTCACACATTTAAAATAAACTGATTCTAGTAATGTGTAACATTCTGCCTTAGTTCTCTCTTCACCCTGCCAAAGAAGTGGCAATAATTTTGAGAACAATACCTAGACTGAGCTGTGTCTGAGGAAGCAATGAACTTTTCATCTGCTGTTTTTTCCATTACACCCCTGCTTTCAATCAGGTGAACATGCAAGAACAATTTCAGGAGTTAAGTCTGGATTCAGAATGGTGCATTTGAAGAATTTTTTCCATGGAATCTCTGCAAAAAGCTAAAATCTGTAGAGGTCAAAAACTGAAAGGCCAAACAAAAGGTAAGAATGAATTTATCCTAGGTGCTGACAACAACGCTTTTGGGTATTTGCACAACAAATCAAGTCTACTTCTAATGCAATTAACCACCAAATTGAATTTTAAATTACGCTAAAATAATATCCCACAATTACCACATTTTTTTCCCAAATTATGTTGGAGGAACAGTAACTGTGATTTGATAGGCAATTTCAAAACCAGTACTTTAAAACACAAAGATAGCAAAAGTATCTGAAGCAGATCTAAAATCTATAAAGCTGTGTTCTATCTTACTGTAAGTAACAAATCAAGCAACTATTACTCATAGCAGATTCAGCAAAAGCAACAGGGATGGACAGAAGAGATCTGAGCATAATGCTCTCCATCACCGAGAATCCAAGACATGAACTTTGAGAAAGGATATTCCCTTTTGTCCAGAAGTTCCCAAAAGAATAAAAAATAAATAATATTTCAGACAGTACAAGTGAAAATACTGCTCCCATTGTGTCAGTTACATACACATACAGCATGCCTACGTAT
Source organism: Melanocharis versteri (assembly GCA_013397845.1). Classification (NCBI taxonomy): domain Eukaryota; kingdom Metazoa; phylum Chordata; class Aves; order Passeriformes; family Melanocharitidae; genus Melanocharis; species Melanocharis versteri. The sequence goes on along the minus strand of VZTG01006163.1, from coordinate 1,663,405 downwards.
ACAGAATGGTGTGCTGTCTTCATTCACAAACAGGAAATATGGCAGTGCGCTATCAGAATGCTTTGATACTCCTAATTTTTTCTGATGCTGAAATACATGAATAAACCGCATTCACAACTTATAATTTACTTCCAGTAGCAAACAGTTCGTTCTGTTCGTGTCTCACGATTGAACTGAAGGATTAATGCTCCTCTGAGCAAGTGGCACCAGTAAGATACCCGTTTGTCCCATTGGCACCGCTGGTCCCATTCGTGGCGACAGTGCTGTGCGGGGCCTTTGAGCGAGGTACTGTTTCTTCCTCATCTGAGCTTGACTCAACATCACTTCGGGCATCCTTCGCTACCTGTAGCATGTGGAACGGAAGTAAGCAGTAGGTGACTGTAAGGAAACAACTCAGGTTTTTGGTTCAAGAGAATCAGAGAATTCACACATTTTTCCAGCGTGAGCTTTGAAGGCAATCTCTGCTCCGGCACACTTTTCTGCCTTTGCCTGCCTGCACTCACTTCAAACACAGATGTCTGCACGTACATATGCCATGTGCAAAGGCAGGGTGAGAACTCAGCACTGGTGCACTGAAGGCACTGAAGGCACTGAAGGTACTATGGCCCAAGTGCTCAAGACAAACGGTTTTGCTGACTGAAGTAAACAACAACCCAAGCTCCCAAATTCAACCTAGGCTCAGTCCCTCTGCCCTCCTACTAACTACAGCTTTATTTCCCGTCCTTCATTTGGAGAGCTGCTCTTTGACCTGGTAATACAAAACGTTCAACCCAACCTCCTGCCCCTTATCTCCCAACTCACTGGAGACCACATGGCTCCAGGGAACAGTGATATGTGCTCATAGGAGGAGACAGGAATACTGCTTGAAACAGAACTCACCACACCAGGTAACTCCAGTCTCTGACTTCAGACAACTGGTGAGAACAGCGCTTGCAAAATGTGGACATAGTCCAGTTCAGTCCCTAACACAGGAATCACAGTTCAACTGTGTGCCCCATTGTGTCACTGGAAAGTTGTTTCAGAAACAGATGGACCTTAGTTGCTAAGGATTTCCTGCTAATTTTCAGCTGTCTTCTTTGAAAAATCTTGAAACTCTCCAGAACTAGCAAGAGTCCATCAGATGTAATACAAAAAATACCATCAACAGAGAGAGGTCTGAAGTTTAACCTGCATGCAACTCTAAGGATGCCATCTTCATGCCTGCTTCTACTCCTGTTCGTATAGCTGAGCATCCCAGTTGCTTCAAGATCCATCCATGCTGTGCTGGTTGCCACAATCGGGCAATTACAGCTGACTTTACTACAGCGAATGGACATAAAAGGAGGCAAAACGCATGGTGAGTCTTTTTCCTGAAGAACTAAAAACACTTAAAAAACAGGGCCACTGTGTTTAATTTTTTGCTTACAGTAATCCTCCTCTCCTCTGGAAAGTCTTCATGACAATTCCACTCTCATCTCAGAATGAGCCATTTGCCCTTGGGGCTCCCAATGCTGCCCCTGCAATACCACAGTACCTGAGCGACACTATTCTGCTCAGAACCAGTGAAAAAAGAAAACAGTTCCCATATAACTCCCAGTAAGTAAGTTTTTAATGTCTAGCAAGCCCACAGTTCTGACATCTGCAAAACTGGACTTCAGCTGAGGTCAGAAATTTAGTTCTATACTTTACAGAGCTTCAATTAATAGGTAACTTCAGTGTCTTTCACATAAAGGGACTTTTATATTGCAGCTGGTGGGGGTACAGAAATACACTTAAAATTATACTCTTATTAGACAGAAGAGAATGGCCTCAGCACAGGGTACTGAGCACCTGTGATCAGTGTGATGGCAGACCAGATGACTGAACAATTCTGCATCATCTTAAATTCTCTTAATAGATTCACTGCCAATTCTTCTGATAGGGTCCTGCCCCAAAGCCAAAAAATCAAAATAAGACTCTATGCTGTAGGCAGTTCTGATAAACATGTGATCTGGTCTCTTTATTTTTAAAATGCAACAAATCAGGGTCTTTGCACTTAAAGCCTGATATGAATGCAACACATCTTGCAGTACTTAGTTCCTTTGGTTTATCTCCAAAAGAACACACTGGAGTAATTTCTGCAGAAGGAGCCCAGAAAATATAGATAGATATATATAGATACATATAGATACATATAGATATATATAGATATATATAGATATATTAAGAACAGCAGTGAGTAACAAATACATGACCAGGATTACATTACAAATTCAATGATAATCGATTGCTATATCAGCTGAGCTGTTCCAAAGGTGGATACTACTACTCTACTACTACAAAAATAAAATAACAATTAAGGATGAAGATCTTCTGTAAGGTATCTGTAATGTGTTTTGAAAATAGCTCTAATTTTTATTGCAGAAATAGAGGGAATGGCATTGCAAATGAGGAAGTAAGTTAAGATCTGAAGGAAGATGAATCCTCTGTATATATGTCATACATATCCATCTCTAACCTGGTCACTGTGTTACTGCAAGTGTCTAACTCTGCTCTTGAATCTAAATTTTCACCCGTGCAATTGTTAGAACTACAAGGTGAAGGATTTACAGTCTCACGTGTGTGTCCTGAATGCTGACAGAGCAGATGCTTCTCCTGCTGATATATATATATATATGTGTGTGTGTGTACATACACACACACACGTATCTATCTATCTATCTTTGTGTGTAAAAAAGGTGCAGCATAATAGCACCCAGATACTACAGACAGAAGTGGGTTTGAATGGTTTTAGGTGATGCATACCCAAGAAGTAAAAATGGCCTTTAAAGATAGTCTTTACTTAAATATATAAATACAAACAATGGATAAATACCAAGTAGAAACTACAAAGTAAAAGAACCAAACCAACCCAAACCACAAACACCAGTGTCGTCAGAGTAAATTTTTTGCATAGCAAATTTAAAGACACTTACGTGCAAGGGGTTCCACTTCCCAGCCTTCCAGCACAGCACAAGGGAAAGGATAAACAAGCAGAGTAAGAGAGAGTAGGAAGCACTCTTTGAAGGCGCTGGTATAATTCAGACAGGACAGCTGAGGCTAATAATTGCGAAAAGCAGAGGAGGCTAAAGGATGGCTTCCAGGCAAAATACAGCTCATGAATGCACTGTCTTTCACAGACTGAGTGGCAGATTCTGGGCTCTCCCAGTGCATGGCTGAGCTCTCCAGTACATTCATAGAAAGCAATTTCCTGGAGAACAATCCCGTTCACTCTGGGGTCAGTCACATCAATGCACTCTGCTCTTTAAGGGCAAAGTGCCCTGACTTTACATGATCTGTAAGCATTAGTTCTACCATCTAAATGTGAGCACTGCGTCTGCACAGCAACTGTAATGGGGTGGGCATTTCTGGGAGTGACATCTTCCTGTCAAATGTACCACTGGCAGCAAGACACTAAATTTTAGCCCAAACAGTCTTGCTCTGGGAATACTAGAAAGAAAATACATAGCTCTTTGCAATACCTCATTAATACCAAAATTCAGAAGAGGCTGTGATTTGTAACTTTGCCACTAGCAAACACAGCAGAATTTCATTTTGTATTATTATTGCTATCACTTCCAGCTGTGAAATTAATATTTTGCTAACAGGTACAACAAAGAAGAAAAACAGAACTGGCAACCCCAAGAAAACAGTTTACTTGTTGGTTTTTTAAAATCTGATTTCCTTACTGTAGTTTAGTTCAGTGTACCACGTTGTAAAAAAGAAGTGTGGAAGCACATATAAAGACAATCACTATACAGAGTATTATTAACTTATCTGACAATCATTAGGAGTGGGAAAAAGTTTCCAGGAAAGGAAAGAAGAGTTTACCTAAAACAAGGTGTGTCTTCAGTAGCATGTTATGGATTAAAAAAAAAACAAACAACCAAACAAAAAGTGACCTCTATTGATATTGAAAAACTTAAAATCATGAAACCAAACCATGTTGTCTTACCTTGCCCTTTGAAATAGCTTTGTAGGCTGCCTTTATGATTAGGTAAGACCAAAAACAGTGCAGAATTTGAAGAACCATAAGCAGCACATTGAAGACCCAAAAGGCAGGAAAATTGCCCAGAGCTTCATACAGTTCAAACAATGTTGTATTTAATATCCTAGAAAAGAAAGGGATAGAAAAATAATAAAACTTTCCTTAAGCCAGCAATCTCAAAGAAGTTATCTTTAAATCAAGATGACAAATACTTGATTAGAAGGGATCCACATGGACAGTTGGTATTCAAAGTAATTGTGACTTGGACTGGTGTGTCCAGAGAGAAGCAATATCAAAATGTTGCTTTCAATATTTAACCTTATTTGTAAACATTGCATAGAGAAAACAAATATCCTCAGTGTGCATTTCTTCTCTTCATCTATACAGCTAGCAGGTGTTGGTTGACTCATATAACTCCTTCCCCAAATGGTAACAAAAATTACTGTATTTCATGTTTTTAAATAAAGTTATTCCATCTCAACTGTCTCCAGTAGGGATTTGGTACCCCCATATTAGCCACCTTTTGCACAAAATCTAATTTGCATACCACTTATGTAGAACCAAGAGTGAGGCTTAGCAGTTACATATAGGACAGGTGGACAATGGGACAGTGAGGGATGGGAGACCTTACTGCAGCCTTTTGATACTTACAGGGGGCTTATAAAAAACACGGAGACAAACTTTTGAGTAGGACCTGTTGAGATAAAACAATGGCTAATGTGTTTAAGCTAAAAGAGGGTAGATTCAGACTAGATATAAAGAAGAGGATTTTTACAGTAAGAGTGGTAAAACACAGGAACGGATTGCTCAGAGAGGTTGTAGACTCCCCATCCCTGCAAACACTCAAGGTCAGGTTGGACAGGACTCTGAGCAACCTCATCTAGATGAAGGTGTCCCTGCTCACTGCAGGGGGGTTGGGATAGGTGACATTTAAAGATCCCTTGCAACCCAAATCATTCTGTGATTCTAAGAAATTCAGGCAGTTCTAGACATTTGAACCAAATTTTTGAGAATCAGCATTTCAGATGCAGGAAGTAAACTGATGTTACAATGACTTCTGAAGCTTTGTCAATACAGCACTAACTTCCTACCCAAATACTCTGCCACAGCAGGTGATTTCAATCTGTATCTCAGGAAACAGTCTGAGAGCAGAGTGGAGGACAATAGAAACAGTGGCATTTTGAAAAACAAACAATGATCTAGGAATGGCTGTTAATTAAGGGGAGAAAAATAAGGCAATATAAGGATTTGTCAACCTTCATCCATTTTCCCTGCTGATGCAGGAATTCATTAAAACCTCTACCGGCTCTGTCCTTTTCTCCTCGTTCCAAGCAAGCCATCCCCGCCAGTCACTAGATGGCGCGTTCAGCCCGGCCAGCACGGCGCGCTCGGGCAGCAGCCGCGGCCCGGGAAGGGGATGGCCCGGGCCCCGGCACCGGCACGGGCTCCAGGGAGCACACAGCTCAGCGGAGAAGCTATGGACACCCGTCTCAGCTTTTTAACAAACAACCACCTTTGCCACAATCCCTTCCAGCAACATAAAATCAGTTCAAGTAGTACTAACATGAAATATGTACAGACAACAAATCCAGAATACAACATTTAGCGGTAATGATTTATGTGTGTAACGCCATTGGTCGAAAATCAACCAGTGATTTCTTAATACATTGCCCTTAATACTGTAGGGGTATTTCATAGTACTTCTACCCTTTTATTTTTGCCTTATTACACTGCAGAAGTTGATGTTTTATAACCTTCCTATAGAGTGTTTCCACATTGTCTTCTGTTCATGGTGTGAACACCAGAAGGAGAAGAAAATGTTTTCCAGTTTGCAAAAACCCCATCATATTATTGCTTCTGTCGGATAGAACTCTTCAGTCTCAGCTTTGTGAAATTTGTTCTGCCAGTGGTAGCTCTATGTGTCACAGCAACACCCCACTTCACAGTTCAAGGGGACACTCTCATCATATCAAAACAGAGGTGGAGTCAGCACTGTTCTACTTCACCAGTGCTTACTGCAGTCCTAACCATTATATCAAATTCAAACTTGAAGTCAACAACTCCCGTATATAAAATTACCATTGTTTACACTCAACTGTCTTTACGTCTAAAATTTTATATGCTACAGAATTGTAAATGAAGCTTCTGCAGGTTTCTGTTTATATTTTATTAACTGGACCAAATTCATCCCTGGGGACTCCCACAGAAGTCGAGTAAAAAAAAAAAAAGCAGCATTAGAGATGAGTTAATCCACTCTTGCAGAAGTCAGGAAGAAAGCAAGGCCAAAAAGAGGGCTTTTGATACCAAAAGCAGTTGTATGTGCAAATGACTCATATATTGTGTATTAGATAGGGAAATAAGCCTCAATGAAAAAGCAGACCTCTCTAATCTGTTATGTCTGGCAAACTAAGGACAGGACTGGAATTCTCCATTAAAGCCGCATAAAGCTTCATTAATTGCTCAGCAATGCTAAGAGGGTTCAGTGGTCTGATGTGCAGGCTAGGTGCTCACATGGAGCTAAGGCTATGTCTAAGCACCTACAGAGCAGAAGCTGAGTGAAAAATACAGAAAACCACAGAAAAAAATGGAGGTAAGCAAATAAACTCTCAAATCAATTATTTCATATTAAAAGTCTGAAATGGGGAGAAAATTCATAAGGTTATGAGTCAGAATACACAGAGAAATTCTACTTGTAGAGACTGAGGAAAGAGGGGATGGAAGTCAGGTTAGACCACTTTCCATCAATTTCACTGCTGCAAGTATTCAGTGGAACCATTTTAATCAACTACACAAATAATAGGGACTGGAAAAAGCAGCATGAGAATGGATTACATGGAGGAGAAAGTGCCTATAACATGTATATGCAAATAAATCTTAGATTCAAATACTCAGAAAAGCACTCAAATCTGTAAACATGCTTGCTGGGACTTTTCAAAGCTCTCCAGTGGTTAAATCCCAGCTTTTCATAATGAATGGTAGAAACTCTGATTCTTGGGTATCTGATTCGAAGCAGCTGGACTTGATCTCACAGGGGAAAATTACTTTAAGCTGCAAGTGCTCTACCTTTCTGAAAACTTTTGTCAGCATTTCTCAGATCTTCGCAATTTGAAACTAAATGTTAGCTTCTGCTTTTGAAAATCATTTCTGGACTGCTTTTTTCTGAGCCCCTGGAAGATATTGATAGCTGGAGAACACAACACAATTTCATGGAAGGTATTCTTCCCTTGTTAAACGCATCCCAAGGAGGGCTGTGCACCTGGCTGTGTGAAGCATTCAGTTTAGCATCTTGAATTAAGCAGTATGGCTGATGAAAGCAAATAAAAATAAATTCACCACTTAAGATCTAATCTCCTCTTACAGAAATCTGCGGTATTTTTTCAGGAACACTGCCACAATATCTGAGCCACTGGGAGAGATAATCCTGTATTTACTGTACTACCACTCTAATTAAACACTCAGAATAAAATGAACATGTTTTCAACAACTACTAAACCATCACCTGCAACACACCAACAGTAACACAGGTTTTTCCTCTACTCTCTAACTCTTTATCTAGCCAGCGAAGCAGTACTTGGGAGACTACAGGTAACAGACCCACACCGACTCATTAAGATTACACTCCCTTCCCACAACTTAGAGGGCCCAAGTCCGAGCTCTTGGGTATCAGCTACTAATTCTTGCCAAGTTGATCCTTTGTCTTGCACCAAGGATGAAAGGAAAACCTGGAGATGAAGGGAGATAAAGAAAGAGAGGGATGGGTGGAAGAGTAAAATGCTTATCTATATTTGTCTGAGAACTGACAAAAACGTGCTGTGTTTGCTTCTGAAAAGATCCTGCGAGGAATAAAAAGAGGTGAAAAGGAGGATCACATGGAAGGAGTAGATATTCTTCCAGACAAGCAATAAATTAGTGATAAACTCTGCAGAATGATGCAAAGCAGGATGATGGACAGTATTATCACATCCAATGGAAGCAGAAACTGTGCAGCTGAAATAAGTGCTACTGCAAGTTGCCTTACCTTCTGCAGCACTATTCAGTGACCAACATGCTGATTTAAGTCACTTTGTTAACACAGCACAATAGACAGAAGTCTCAGATATGACCAAGGACAGCACAATATGATACTAGCTTGTCTAAATAATTCAGAATAAATGTCTTTATCTCCATTAAGTGTATATTAGACAACAGTATTCTATATTGCACTATAACACCTGTATTGGGACACCTTTCAATACTGCATATATTACTGAGAAAATAGGTAATTACATATATGTAATTATGTAGTTACATTAATTATCCCATTTAGTGCAAGTAACTCAACAATACTCCTACCAGCAAAGCTTCAAAGTTTCTGCCTTTTTTGTAATTGTTTCTTTAAAAAACCAAACAATTGCACTTATACTTCTGTCCCCAAAACATAGCAGTTTATTCTTCATGGTATGTGGTAAAAAGTGACTATGACCAGAGAACGAAGAGTCAGGAGTTCTAAATTGTGGATTTAGCTGTTATATTAACTTATGTGATCTAAGAAATTTTCGAATTTCTTTACCCTTTTCATTTTTTTGTTAAAGATGGGCACAAAGTATTGACACACCTTGTTGGCCACATAAAGATGCTGTGAGAATCAGCTTGTTTATAAAACACTGTGGACTACTTCCTTAACAGATGCCATAAAACTGACAGGTAGAAAAAAATACCACTGAGATTCACAGATAAATGAAGAGCAATGGAGTGTGAAAGCACTTGTATGTGCACATGTTGATCACCCACAGAATGATAAATCAGATACATTTCATCAGTGGTCAAGATTCATCTCTGGGATTTCGACCTTGATTGAAATCTAATAGGACTTCATATCCCAGGCTGTCCTAGTTACTGTTAATGACAGTGCTACACAACAGACCTTAAACACAGACGTTTCTGCATGAGACTTCAAATGAGTTAAACAGCTTTTTACCTGAGAAGTGTATGGAATGATACACGAAACAGCCATCAAATTGAGGAAACTTCGGTCTATAGCACTCTATGTACTGGAGTCCTCAAGCTGCAGCGCAGCTAAATATTTAATTATAGCAAATCCAATACATAAAGGGCTATACTGCCAAGCTTTTCATCTTAGCTTCAGCTTGGCCAGCTGCTGTGTCTATATCACTGTTCTGCTTCTTGGTTCTTGCTGAGTGGGAGAACAAGCTTGTTTCCCTTTTCAGATCCTGCTGTCTCTTACATTTTCAGCCCTCCAGAGTATCAGTGCATGGCAAATACAAGAGAAGTAGCAGAGACCCACTGTGAACAGAGAGGAGTCAGATGAACCAGTCACCCACACAGAAGCAATGAAGCAGGGAAAGAAGGACTGGGAGAGGGAGAGAGATGATCTTTCAACAGCATCTCAGACTGATTCATCAGATTGTTTGGCTGGTGATGCCCATTACCCTCCTTCTTTTAGATAGCTGATGAAAGATCTCTGCAAAATGCAGTGACAGAAAGAATATAAACTATTGAGTCAGTATTCAGAGCAACATTAAATCCACACACTTCAATTTTATCAGTGAGGTCACCACCACGTGGCATTCTGCTCACCCCCAGCAGCCCCGCATCAGAGGATTCCCTGACATGGTACTAATACATGCTCAGCTGCTGTGGAGATGGGCGGCCCCTGTCCTAATGCTAATCAGGAACAATACGTCTTTGCAGAAATTACAGCCCTGCCACTGGGACTGTGTTATTTTAAGCCCTGTGCAGATCAATAGGATTTCCAATTACTCAACTAAAATGATGGAGCAGGCAGGAAATTATTCATGTTTGATGTACTGTAGAAGAGACCATTCTGATCAAGCTGTCACTGTCCTGGTTTCAGCTGTGCTTTTCACTCAATTCCTTCTCATCAGCAGTTACTGCCCATGAGCTGATTTTGCAGCCACTGGTATGAATAGTAGCATTTACACTCTTGTGGATAGAAAAAACAAAGATACAGTGTCATAGACACCTTCAAAATCCAAGCTCAATCCTCAGAAGAGTCCTTCAATAGACATCAGGATATGGAGAGAACTCAAATTTCCTAGCAGAATGTAATTATACTCAGCAAGATGTTGTATCAGAATGTGTTATGGCAAAATGCTCATGTAAAGGCCCATGATAATAACTCACGGGTACTGAGGAACTATGTTATGCTAAGAATGACACTTCCAAATCTGAAAATCTTCAGGCACACATAAAACTTTTATATGAGCAACAGAGAACACATATCAAGATCCATTTGCCTGGAGAGCACGTTATTCTCCAAAGAGCAAAAGCATTTGTTGTAAACTATAGTTTCCAATCTTTGCAAAACAGAGTCAGAGTATAAAAAAGCCTTCCTCCTGCCCCTTTCTGTTAACCAAAAAGTGCAGTTGTGTTTAACTATATGCCACATCAATGTCTGTGAAATCATCCCTAAACAGTTTTCAGTTTAATCCAATTTTCTTAATAATTATCTATATTTTCAGAGATTTTATGGGTCAAACTCTGCCATTGTGCAACACTGGTGAAACCTATAGAATGTGCTCACTTACACAGGGGCTGGGTTTCTCCCAAGGTGTTCAGCCACAATGACCTCCTCCTAGCTGAACACGAACGAGATGCCAGCTCCGTCATGGCTGTCGATCATGGTGTTCAAAAGTCATTTACTATTTCAAGCTGGTAAGTTAACTTACTCCCCTGCTTTTGCAGAGCTATGATTTTTACATCCCATATACGTCAGAAGCTTGCAGTGAACCAGTAGCATTGTTCTGCTTTTGTATTGACTCTATAGCACCACAAAGTATGTGCCAGTAACAGCAAACCCTGGTGCTAAAGATACCTCTAAGAGAAAAGGGGCTGAAAAGAGGCAGAATGTTTGCATGTGTTCAAACTACCTACCTGAGCTGATTCAAAAGTGGCTAAGATGTCTGGCCACAAGAAAAACACCCATGCTGCTCCCCTTGCTCTGACACATTTACACTCGGCAAAATAATTCTGAGCAAGAGAAGTGCCACTGCACAGGTATCTGTCCTGTTTCCAGTTGGAGCACAGGTTTTAAACAGGATGTAAAAGGAGAAGTGAGAACACCAACTGAATAGGCTACCCTTGACAACAAGGGCATTATTATAGCCACAGAGTACAGTCTGCAGAAACTAGAAATGAGGATAAGAATCAAGTTTGGAAGTCTGATGAAATCTTTTTTCATATATTTTTTTCCTGCTGTGATCACATGAAAATTTTAAAAACGAAACACTGAGCAAATGCCACTTTTTGTTATTTACATTGCAAGCCCACAAGGGTGAATGACACCTCTAACCTTTCCATTTCTTATAGCTTCCCTATTAATAGCTGGATCAGTATTAATCTGGTACTCCAAAGATTTCATCTTTGCCTCTTGTAAAACTCCAGAAGCCTGAGTTCACAAATGCTGTAAACAATTTGAAGAAATAAAATCACTAGGCATTAGAAAGGACAATATCTGATAACATTTTGCCAGAAGCAGACGGGATGACCACATTATATATGCTTGGCTAAAGAGCTAAGACAGGAGTTGTGAGCAAATTTATAGAGCCTTAGTTAATTAAACCTTCTTTTTAATCCATAAATTGAAGTATCTTAGTTCTTTGAATATACTATTGTTAGTTTGCCAAAACCTTGTTATTAAATGCTCTTGATAAACTGATTGATTACAAATTGCCTGCTGAAACTACAAACAGACTGAAATGTAAGCACATCAGATAATTTCTGCTAGTTCAACAGCATCCACTCAATGACAGTATGAATAGCATCAGGAATTAAGTATCAAAATCATAATTTATTCTTTCAGTATCTGCTACCCACAAGCAACTTATGATTGTGCTCTGCTTTAGACAATATTCTGAGCAAAATGAACTTAAGACAGTGTCAGAAGATATTATCTTAATAAAAAAGTTATTTTATTATACTAGCTAGGCTAGAAAGGTTTACAATCCAACAGGATTAACTAAAACCATCACAAAACAATTGTGTTCAGTCAGAGTTCAGACAAACTCTGGACAGCTGGGATTCATCTGGCTACCTGAATTCTTACTATGTCAAGTAACTGACCAGGACTCTTGCTTTAACTACTGCCTACGTATTGCTTTGACACAGTAGGGTGCTTTCAAGGGTAGGTTGGAGCTTTCTGTTTTACCAGTATGTTCAGAGGAGTGAAGCAGGGTGACTCTGCTGGGTCCACATGCTGTCTTCCCACACAATACACATACTCCAAGGGCCAATCAGGAGAAAATGTGCCAGGAAAGAAAACCAGCACGAAAGATGACAATTCAATTTCACTGCTTGTTAAGAGCTGTACAAACCCAGTCAATATCAGCTAAAGAACAAAGCTAGGAAAAAGACAGGGTCAGCAAATCTTGGTAGCAGCTGCTTCTTATGGGGGTTCTGCACTGCCTTATTTTCTCAGAGAGAGGCTGATTCCAGGATAAAAGAAAGGAAAGAGAACAGTGCAAACTGGCAAGAATGTACCACTATTTGGAAACACAGCGTGTGCATTAACAACATGGCTATGTCCCACGCTAGTGTTCAACCAATGATGGAACTCATGAGGAGCTATTCTGCCAGTCATGCAGAGATGACTGCAAGTCTGGTAATAAGTAACTAGGGTTCATTACAGCTCACCATGGTGAACAGAAGTTAATTGTACCTCATGAAGAATCACGCCAGGCTTGTCTGGTTCATGCAGATACTCACTGCCACGTAAAGGCAATTAAAAATCAGCCATGAGCTGGACTGCATGTGCAGTCATGAACAAGCTTTAAAAATGAAGGAATAGCAAGGAAAAAAGTTGTTCTGAGGACTGGCTGACCCATACTTACAGAAGGTACATTGGCACCAAAATCTCATTTAGCTGCGATACCCTGCAATTGATAAGGAGACATCAACCTGAAACAGCTTTGAATTTTAACAGTGAGAATTATTTTTTCAATTTTTTTCCCCAGAATATTTCCAAACAGACTCACAAAAAGAAGATCCAGCTAAGATGTACCTACTGACATCAAACAAGACTATACCAACTAATCAAAGTAGTTGACTGTCCATTCTCACACCTTTTAATGTGATACAATACTCTGGATGCCGACAGTGTACGAAGAGATCAAGAACAGAAGGGCATAATACAGACTACCTGGATTATACCAAATTTGCCTAGATGAGAATCTGGGGGATGGCACATGCAGAACATGACCTCTGCTCTTTATAATCTGCCTAAATCAGGCTTTCATTTAAATCTGCATTGTTTGTTAAGGCACTATTTTACATTTCTCAGTGGATGTATGTAATATGTGCATGCTGAGACCTTACAGGTCACATGAATGCCAAGGCCGTTTGCTTGTGTCCTCGCTTTTGACAGCAGTGCTTGTCAGCAACACTTCCTTGAAACACAGTTTTTTAGCTTCCAGACAATATAACAATATACAATTATAGAAGTAATCGAAAGAAGTGAAAAACTCAGGAAAACTGCATTCCAGCAACTAGTCAGAGCAATTCAAAAGAACCTGAATTTACCTGGCTTGGTGCCTTAACCTGGTAAATACAAGCCCAGCTTCCCTGAGAGCTTGAAGAAACTGCTTTACCCAGCCTGATTAGACTAGCCAAAGGCTCACGTAATTTATATGAATTTTTTGGTTCGAGATTGTTTTCATTCTCCCTACAAAGCTGTATCACCTGAGAAGGCATCATGTTCCCCCTGACTCATGGCGAGTTGTGTTCCATGTTGTAATTTGCTAGAACAGTGATTATGTGCAAGTGGGAGAATTTCACAAGCAAAATGTCTTGTCAGTGAAAATAGCAGCTTTACTCCTACATTCACTTAGCAGCAGGAGGCAGAAAGTATCCTGGGGTTTTTGAATTATTGCTGAAATGAACTCCAGATGCCTGCAGAAAGACTGCTAAATATATACCTAATTGCCAGTTTCTTTTGTCTTAGCCCTGCTGTTGAACACCCTTCAAACAACAGCATTTGATACATTCTGAATTCTTTATTAGCACCTTTATGCAAAATTAAATGGCACTTGTGCAAAGCGGCAGCACAACAGCACACCAGTGCTTCGGAAGTGACGTCTCTGGAAGCCTGTCTTGGGTATTCACCTTCCTGCGTGGGGGAAGTTTTCTTATAAATTACAGCCTTCCTTTTACATTACATGCACACTGATTTTATACCTCTCAGCTTTTATGCTAGAAAAATTTGCATATTTATGTAATATTAATCAGGCAACAAATTTTGCTATTTTGAATTTTCAGCAAAGGAGAGCACAACTATTCTTCCTGGCCTGCTGCCACTCCAGTGAGTCATCTTTGCTGACATGCAAACTAATAGCAGTAAAGATTTAGAATTGCTGTTTCATAGAGGAAAAAGATTTGGGAGAGACAAGCTCATGCGTCCCATGGTTCATCGCTGCTAACTCTGACTCCCACATACATTGCCTACAGTACAGCTGAGAACAATGAAACTGCCTGTGGCTGTATCTAAGGGTAGCCGTTAGGAATATGTACATCGAGGCTTTGGTCTGGAAATAAAACGGTCTTAAAAAATCAAAGATCATATATACCACATTAAACTATTTGCATATTCAAATAAATAAATAAATGTATTTTTCATTGATAAAGGAATATGCTGGTTTGGGCTGGCATAGACTTAGTTTTCTTCATGGTAGGTAGTACAGGGCTATATTCTGGATTTGTGCTGGAAACAGTGTTGGTAATTCCAGGATATTTTTGTTATTGCTGAACAGTGCTCACACAGAGCAAAGACATTTTCTGCTCCTCACATGGCCCCACCAGTGAGGAGAATGGAGGTGCACAAGGAGCTGGGAGGGAACACAGCTGGGACAGCTGCCCCCAGGGATATTCCACACCATATGGTGTCGTGCTCAGCATACAAACCTGGGGGAAGAAGGAGGAAGGGGATCGTGTTTAGAGTGTCGATGTTTGCATTCCCAGATCACCATTACACACAGAGCCCTGCTGTTCTGGAGATGGCTGAACACCTGCCAGCCCATAGGAAGTGGTGGATGAAAGCCTTGTTTGGCTTTGTGTGCACAGCTCTCACCTTACCTATTGAACTGTTTTTATCTCAGCTCATGAGTTCTCTCACTTCTACCCTCCTGATTCTCTCCCCCACCTCACTGGTGGGAAGTGAGTGAGCAGCTTCGTGGGGCTTTGTTGGCAGCTGGGGTTAAACCATGACAAGGCAGAGGGATCACCAGGGTAACCACTCTGGTTGTGACAGGGAGTACACAGCACACTGTCAGCTGCTGCATTCCTGTCAATGGACAATCCCTGGCTCAGTCTTCTTTACACTCTCCCTTCATGTATTTTTATATTGATAATACCTGTTTCTAGCTTTCTCTTTTCTGTGTTAAACAGTCCCACCTGTCTCAGCCTTTCCTCATGTGAGAGGTGCTGCAGTCCCCTAATCAATCTTGGTGACTATTTGCTGGACTGTCTCCAGTAGCTTTGTGTCTGATACTGAGGAGGCCAGAACTGGGCACAGTGCTCTACATGTGGCCTCTCCAGGGCTGGTAGAAAGGAAGGATCACCCTGCTCAGCCTGCTGCCCACACCCCTCCCAGTGCAGCCCAGGATGCCACCAGCCTTCGTTACCACAAGGGCACAGTGCTGGCTCATGTCCGCCTTGGTGCCCCCTGGAACCCCCAGTTCCTCTGGTGCAAGGCTGCTTTCCTGGTGGTCAGCCCCCAGCAAATACTGGTGCAGGACTCTGCACTGCTTTTGCTGAGCTTCTGAGGTTCCTGTTGGCTGCATCTCCAGCCTGAGGTTCCTTCCCTTTGGATGGCAGCACAGCCCTGTGTTGTATCAGCCATTCCTCACAGGTTGGAACATGAGCAAACTTGCTGAGGGTACACTCTGCCCCATCATTCAGTAATTACTGGATTATGTAATTACAAGCCAGTAATTTCATCATAGAAGGTTATCAGGTTGGCCAAGTATGATTTCCCCTTTGCAAACCCATCCAGTCCTCATCTGAGCATTCCCTTAAGCACAGTCATGTACTGCAGTCTCCAGTGGCAGAAATGCACTGGCGAAATTGGGTCCTCCCTCCACTCCCCAGTATAAAACAGAATGCAAGGGACAGGTGAAATCCTGAGCAGGAATGTCACCATTTTTCCTATCTGAGATCATGGAAGTAGAAAAACTACATTATTTCATCTACAGAAATTCAGTGAATGGCCCAGCTGGCTTCAAGGAAGGACTGAGGAAAGGAAGCAAAACTGTTCGAGAAATAAATAATTGCCCCTTGAAGAAAATAACAAGTGTTTCTAAACATGCAGTTTTGTGTGTCTATCCATTTTCATGTTTTGTCATGGCTGTTCACCAACTCACAGCACAGTAGGGGCCAGGCATTACGACATTATCTTTGGAGTCATCAAATGCTAAATTAGACTTCTACATTGTAGTGTTAAGCAGAGCTGATGACACAGCTTCCTAAGAACACCTTGGTCTTACCCTGTTTGCATTAACAAAACCTCAAAGAGATATCATTAGAGAGGAATCATTTGGAAATAGAGATATCATTTGGAAAGGAAACTGTGGCAGGGAGGTTGACATTGGCATCTGTAAATCCTCTGCATATCTGAATAAGGGGCTCGGTTGTAATCTAAATAAACTCTGCAAAAGGTACAATTTCTGGCATTCTTGGTGCTTCCCAAGAACAAAACTGTCACTGTTACCTTCTGATGCAATGAAAGACCTCTCTTACTTTCCTAGAAATACAGATATCTGTGCTAGTTCTGATTATAAGAAAGGATGGAGAATAGAAAAGAGCCAAGGCCGACACCTTCTCTCAGCCCTCCTCACATGCAGTGCACAGGTTGCAGAAAACCTTTAATGCATTTTTACAATGAAGTACATCCGTGTGTTTCCTGACTAGCCATCTGCCCTCTGGATGCAGAAGATCCTAGCTAAACAATCAAGCATCTGTGTTCAGTCTGTGTGCATGCATGTCTGTGTACCTACAAGAGAGTGTGTGCACATGCAAGCAGCCGACTCTCTGGGAAGACGAGAGATTACAGCAAGACCTGTGTCCCTACCTTCTAGACATACCTGTTACACAGCTGCCCCAGGAACCCCAACTCAAGGGCGAGGTGGAAAAGGAGTAGCCTGCAGTATTGCAATCTGCATGGCAATAACATCCTTATACCAGCTTCAGCAGGTCAGACTACTTATTCCACTGTGTTTTTCTTTAAGCTGAAAATGTTCATGAAGTGTGCATTGAAAGCTATTGAGAATATGCTAGCTTCAAGCTTAGCCTCTGGCCGGGTTTTTTGGTGACTAGTATTTTCATTTTCCTCTCACTTCTTGCCAACGCAGCCAGCCACCTGCTAGCCTGGAGCTATGCTGTCTCCAACCCACTCCTACCTCAAAACCATCAGAAGCCCCAGATGTTTCTCATCTAGCACACAGTAAACACAACGGCACTCTAGCAAATGGGCTATTTCAGCACCTGGTTATGTCTGAAACTCTCCCTGGTGCTTTGGGAAACAGACTAATGGCAATGAATCGTGTTCAATTACAACATAGGTATTTCCAAGCTTGTTTGGTGCTTAGCATTTGAGGAAAACAATGTCCTTACTCACCATAAGGGATATATGCCAAGCCTACTGACAATGAAGACAACGGCAAATGTAAGGAACAGAAGGTCACTCAGTTTTTGACACTTGCAATAGTTTGCCATTTTGGCAGCCTGCAAAAGAAAAATATGTCTTTTTACTTCCATGAGGACAACAGAGTTCTCTTGTACTGTGTATAAGCTGTAAAAAAAAGAAGAAATCAAATTTTTATGAAATTGCTAACATTTTCACTGGGCCACCTCACAGTGATCTTGGAACTCCTCTCCACCAAGCAGCTGGAAAGTATGTTCTTTGGAAAAGAAACCCAACCAGACTGCATGAAACTAGAATATGTATTTAACTTCTTTATTCCCCACCCAATATAATTTTTGAGATTCTACAGTTTCAGATTCACAAAACTCTTCTAAACCTTTTATTTAACCCCAGTGTGCTTATGGTGTCCTTGTCCCCAACCTTTTTACCTACTTATCTCTCACCTTTCTGGTATGCTCCACTGGCATTTTCGGCATCCATCTACCTTCCATGTGCCTCATGCTTTCTGACCTTCTAGTAGCTGCTATATATAAACTTTGTCTCAATTCCTCCACTACACACCAGGTACTACATTTTCCTAAAGCATCTCTTCTTCCTTTTCTGCCTATACAGAATAGTTTCCACCTCAAAGATTATACCCCTCCCCTTCAAGTCTTTTTCCAAGGCTCTCTTTTCAACTTCTGCTTTCTAACTTGTTGCCTTATGCTTAATTTTACATGCTTTTCTCACTTGTCTTCATGCAGTCTTCTGACTCTTTCCCAGTGAAGGACTCACTAATTCATTACTCTTCTCTGAAACTTCCCATTAAAACACTGATCTTCCCTAAAGTTTCCTTACCCTTTTCTCCCTGAAGAAAATGGTATACAGGGAAGGAAGCTTGTTTTAAGATGTCTGTGCTGCTTCCACAGTGTCAATATGGGTAAGCAGTTAATTATTTTAAAATAACATCTGCTTCGAGATAGGGACATTCTTTCTTCATGCTTTCTGTCAAATGTATCCAGAGAGTCCACTTAAGTAACTGGGAACCCTTTCCAAAGCCCCTCTCCAAGGGGACCTGCATCCAGCTCCCATATTGAGGAGATACTTGTGCAGACTTTCCAGAGTGCCATGAGGGAGCAAATTACCACAACTATGCATACAGAATACTATTCTGAATGCAGAATTCCAACCAGAGACACAGATAATCTGGATGCCAAAACCAAACCCGCACTTTTGGATGTTACCCAATTTCTGCAATGTTCCCACTAAAAACATGAACATGAAGAATATTCTTCACTAAAGAAACCAAGTTAGGGAGTTCACAGAATAAGAGGAAAGCCACCAGTGCTGCGAAGAAAACATAACCCTTCTGAATCAGCCCTATTTTCTAGAGGACACAAATGAATTTTCCAGCAGTTTGTACTCACAGCCTAGTTCGAAGGAAAAGAGAACACTTTGGTGCCAACATGCAAAGCAGAATCGTTACTAAATTCCTTTGATTTTCAGATGATGGAAAATTCAGTCCAGGAATTCTGGATGTATTTCCATGGTGGCAGTCTAAAAAACTGGTTTCACAGTGCATGAAGCAGATATTACTATAGCAACTTGTAGTAATATCATGTAATTTCTCAGAAACAGTACAGCTGTTGGGACATTGGTTCTCAAATAACAAATTCTAATAATTCTACAAATTACAGAATAATTGATATTGATAAAGATTACAAAAAAATGGAATTAATATGTTGTTGTTGGATGGAATTTGGCCACCTAAAACAATACAACACCATTTTCTGAGTTTAAAAACCATGACTACAACTGAGTAACACAGCATTACGTATTCCTGAAAATCCTGCTATGGTTCTTCCATACTTCCAGATACCCCAAGACCTGTGGAAAAAAATCTCACCTCCATTATTCCCACCAATGCACACTACTTTTTGCAATGAGAATAGCAAAAAATGGTGCACTCCAACTTTCCACTGAATGTGTTTCATTATGAAATGGTAGATGGAAAGAGTCTAGTGGCCTCCAGAAATAGCTTTCCATTTTTACAAATATGCAACAGGTAACAGAGGTCAGGTGCACAACTGACCCATCATGACAAGATATTTAACCAACTTCTTTTGCAGTTCGATAGTTTTTTCCCTCTGCACTGACTTTCCCCTCAGTAATGACAGCAGTGTGCAATAGTCCATCTCCTCTCCTATGGCACCAGGGCTGTGACCCACTGCCCTAGCAGAATTTCCAGTCAAACCAGACTGAAAGAATTGACTAGAAAGACTACTTAAGTATGTGCCTCAGGAGGAAGCATATTTGGTCAATGTTTGCAACTCAGGTGAGAATACCAGCAATTCCTCTTTGTTTTAGTCAGTGAGAACAGAGGATAAAGTTTCTGCTAGCCTAGTACAGCTGCTCTCCAGTGTTTTTATAGTTCTACAGACACTGGTCAGATCTAGAATAAACATCTTTAAGTACTTCTTTCTGGTGGTGAGAAAAGAGGAATGAAGAAAGTTTAGGTGAAGTCACTGCCAGCTATACACACTGCTAAAACAGAAAAATAAACTTCCAAAGATGTAATTATTTTTATCAGCAGAAATCCACATTCTCTTTTGCTTTCTATCTCAGGCAGTCATGTGCCTTCTAGACTAAAAAAGATTAAAAAATAAAACCATATTTACAGCACTACTGAATCAGAATGGCAGGATCTTGATTTTGCAATAAGTGACTCACACAGTGAGTCTATATTCTTGCATAACAGGTATTCTTGCAGGTACTTGAATAAAAAATAATTTCAGACAAAATAGTTATTAACTTTGGAGGAGAGTTCAGAGACAGCCAAATTCCAGCATGACCCAGAGCTGTCTAATAACTGATGCAGATAAAGGATGACAACATCTCTAAATTGCCACTATGGAAGCTACAGACCATCTTGACTTAAAAGAATTTCAATCATCCCTTCTTGTCCAAATACAACTGCTTAATGCTGGTACTGGGATCCAGAGGCATGAGAACCTGGAAAATCAGAGGTCAGCTCACTGGCCATGCCCAAATAAGCCACTAAATTGTCCAACACCCTCTGCCCAGAAAAGCAGAGCAGAAAAACACCGTGACACCTTGATTGTTTTGGAGACAGGGTTATTGCTCCAGACACCACGTCAGAGGGGTTAAGATCCAGGTAACTCACTGCCATCACTTTCCAGCTTTTGATTTTACCATGTTGTATTTAAAATCCGCATGTAACCCTCCCTGGCATGCAATGCATTACCAGTCTCTGCTCTGCACAAGCAACTTATCAAGGGATAAACCAGCCTGAAATCAGGAACATGTGCTGCTACAAGTGCAATATATTCAAGCAAGGAAATACATTATATTAATCACCATTACCATCTTGAACTGGCTTAGGAAACACTTGTTCTGCATAGCAAAAGGTTCTACCTACGGACAGGATGACATGTGAATTATCTCACCTCTAGGACAATATCAGCCGCATCATGGAGACACAAGATCAAGGCTCCCACTCGTGTCAAATTGGTTACATATGAGAAGGTAATCAGGGTGACTGTTACAATGTGATGTGTAAACATGATTCCAAAATCCTAGAGCAGCAGAAGCAAGGAAAAGAAACAAAAACCAAAAAAACAATGAAGCAAACACTGATATTCAGTACTCATATACAAAAATGGATGGGTGTTTCTTAAATCCAGCATTATGTTTAAGTTATAAAAAGATCTACTATATAAGTGCATTATATACCCTGCTCTATATTTCATTTAGACTGAACAAAATAATCATTGTATGTTAATAAAATGCAAAAACATTATTGAAAGCTAGGCAATGACCACACTTCTCAGTTCATAGTAATTTAACCTAATAAACATTTGCAGTTGAAGTTACTTTGAAAAGGCATATGTACATACAAATCAAATTCCAATGTACTTTTTATGCACCAAGTAACATATGATTATAACAATATGCATAATCAAGTGCCAAATAATTTACCATTCAGAAGAGAGAAAATAGCTACAAAGGAAGGCTAAACACATTTCCAGTGCACTAGGACAACAGGCACTTGCCAGAAAACTGAGAGAATCCCAGATCCAGACTTTTATTTGTTTGTTTTTAATCAAGGTGCTTTGTCTTCACACCGTAACAGGGTCAGAAAAGTCTTCAAAAAAGCTGGTGCATCTCCTCCTAATTGGTTCCAATCCACTGCCTCCCAAACAATGCAGGCTAGCTGGTCTCCAGATCAGTAACTCTCAGCTATTTGGCCAGAAAGTAACTGTTACTATTAAAAAAATCTGGGAGCAGTGAAGATCCCAGAAGAAGAATCACATTCCCAGACACTTGCCAAGGGGTAGACAAAGCAGAGGGAATCGCCTGCCTGCCTGGACTCGGCTCCCAGTCTGATTAATGAGAAAACAGGACCCGCAGAGGTGAGACTCTTCTCAGCAAGGCACCGAGTCAGTCAAAAAGAAGTCTGGTTGGCATTTGCTGAACTACCTACACAGCTTTGAGAAAGTGATATGAAAACCCTTAAGAAAAGATCACAGGCAACATTTAACTGGGAAGTTTCTCTATGCACCAGATGCAAGGTTTGTACCACAGCTCCCAGCAGATCTAGTGGCTCTCATGCAGAGCTGTCTGAAGGGAGAGAGTTCCAGGCAGTCAAAAGGAGCAGTTCCTTCAGGCAGCCTGCTCACCATGTGTACTGGGAGGTGGAATCTGGCTTTCTGACAGCTTTTGTGGGCCAGTCCTGCTGAGCTGTGGTAGTCTCCAGCTAAGTGGCCCACAGCAGAGAAACCAGAACTGTGCCTGTAGAGAGGCAGCACCTGGTTTGCAAAGGAACTGAAGGTACATGTGTGGGGCAGGAGGGCCCTATGGAAAGTGCCATGAGCTCCAACTAACACAGGGTCAGCTCTGGAAAAGCAGCAGCTACAGCCCCTGACTGCACTGTCTCTTCAGTACTGAGAAGAGTAACTGCCCAGTGTTCCCACAGCCCTCTTTGGGAATGTAGCAGCCACCATCGCTTTTAAGGATGTGCCACTGCCTCTCAGTACCAGCACTTGCCTTCACTGCAGTGTACACCTGGAGTCCATAGAAAAACCTGCAGCTTGAGCAGTCTCACTACCTGAAGAGGGACAGGACCTGCTCCCAGCCTATCACTTTATGTTTAATGCTATCAGATGCTACAAGATCCTATTTCCTACTCCTCAGTAGGCACCACCAGTATCTCCAACACTGAGGAAGGGTAGGAGGACAGGGAAGGGGAGAAAAGATAAAAATACTGAAAGCATGTGCCAGTTTAGTATACACCCAACATCTCTCAGCCAGGTTATCTGGCCCCCAGAAGCATGGAATACAATAAAATACATTCAGCAGTCATATCAAGCCATTGCTTTAAATCCATTTTCTTCAAGCAGACAGAAGAAAAAGACAACTAAAGGCTGTTTCCCTTTCTGAATGTCCTAAGGGAAAGTAAGGGTATGGCATCTTAGTCATTTCAGTAACTACAAACCCACACATGGAGACCATTTCACCATTTCACAATAATAAAAACAGCAAAGCACCTACCTTATTCCCTGGGATTAGAAGTAAGCTACTAGTATTGCCCTATGGCCATACTGCAGCCTAACTCTTTACCTTCTTAACCTGCAAGTCCTATGGCACTGTTCTTAATTTTCCTTCCAAATGCAATGATGTTAGCACACAGGCAGTCCAAATGGGGCAAAAAGTCAAGTAGAAAATCTCCTCTATTTTCACAGCTGACACATTCATGTTCTACTAATACAAGATTTCTAGTCCCTCTTGGATATTCTTCAAGGCATTCCTGACAATATGGATTATTCCTAAGCAATCCTAATGTTCTTGGGCAGCAGTCTTCTGCATCTTTGCATGAGTCTTCTTAAAGAAATGCTGTCTGGGGAACTCCTTCTGCAATAATGTTTCTTAAAAGAGACAGTTACTTGACTCTGCCACCTCTGAAACAAGTGCTGGACTGACCTACAGGAAACTGTTGGAAAAAAGCAGCAACGATATAAGACTGCTTTGTTATTGGGATTGTTTCTTTCCTGTTTGTGACATTTCTTTAAGTCATTAATTAGTACTATGCTCTGAAGATATCTACCTGTTAGATTTCAGTTACACACAAGGGTAATGAACGCATAGATACAACTGGTACAAGTCCCCATAACGCCAAGTGGTCCTTGTGTTCCCAGCTTATTCCAGCACTTTCACCCATATATAGCAGAAGAGCAGCTGTATAGGAATGGGCATTTTAATTTTTTTTTTTTTTAGTTAATGTATTTCAAATCATATGTATGTTTGTGAAAGATGTGTTTATTTGCAGAAGATTTGTAGCCTCCAGTTGTAACTGCTGGAGGATGTCACGTGCCTATGTCATGAAAATCTGTGTCTAGGAATAGGAGAAAGAACCTATTCTAGACACCATCAGTGGGAAGAACACAGGGCAGACAGCAGAGGAACCCCATGGGTCTCAACTTGCAGACAAGCCCTCTGGAATTAAGGCTTCTGCCACCCACATTTGTTTAACACGTCACACTCACTGACTGAACTGCCAAGTGGCTGTGGAGCATTAGTGCCACTGAAGGGCAAAACATCATCTGCATGGTTTATATTACAGATCAACAAGGAAAGGGAAAGGTCTGCAAAACATATGCAGTCTAAATTGCTTCCACTGAGACAAAAGAAATCAATTTTGTGTGTCTTTCTTTACCAAGAAAAGTCTCTTTGAAGAAAGAAATCTAGTATCCAAATTTAGCAAAATATAGTGTGAATTTTCTAGAATCAAAATTCAGTATTCAAGAAAATTAGCAGCTACAGTTCACTTTATTCTTGGAATGAGTGAACAGTCTTCTTTTTTTTTTTTTTTAAAGTAAAACACAGAAGCTCTAGGAATTGGCAAATGCTTGAAAATAAAAGGTGTGAATACACAGAAAGGTATCCTAGACCTTCTACAAACCTGTTAAAACACTGAGTAGAAATTTTATATGTTCCTTTAAATGTACCTGTCAAATATTTTTCTGTTAAACAATACTTCAGGTATCCAGAAAGCACGTAAATAAGCCTCACTGCTTTTAAGGTTTATCAGGTGCTTGTGAAACGAACAAACTTCCATAGTTTTTTTTTCAGTGTTTTACAAAACAGGAGTATGGGAAGCTGAAAAAAGATGATAAAACACCAATTCATACTAGATTTCAGTCTTTGAAAATGACCACCCTTAAGGGAGAATATCATTACAGCAACACAGATATTTATGAAGCTAACAACATGCCATTATAAAACTGCAGGAGTTGATACACACAGTTCACTGACTCAATGCCAATAGTAGGTATGTGCAACGGCCTAGTTTGCTCACACCTCCAGTCAGACAAAGACAATCTGGTGGACTTTGAAACACCTAAATAAAGATAAACAAGTATCTGAAAGACAGAAGAACCTCTGGAAGTAATTTTTGAAGTCATCAATTTGCTATCAGAGAACAATAAAATGGAGACGGAAGTACATTTCAAGTAGAAGCAAGTACATTTCTCTTGATCTACAGTAAGTAAAAGACCGGTGCTGGATTCAGGCCAGTGCTGAGGGCTGCTGCTTTCAGCAAGGACGCACTGCACCTCTCCTTCAGAGAAACCCAACTACATGAAAAAAAGCCCTTGGCT
The DNA here is from genome assembly GCA_013397845.1 of Melanocharis versteri. Lineage (NCBI taxonomy): Eukaryota > Metazoa > Chordata > Aves > Passeriformes > Melanocharitidae > Melanocharis > Melanocharis versteri. The sequence continues at coordinate 1,638,114 of VZTG01006163.1, read as the reverse complement.
GAATTCCTGCAGTGCACTAGACTGCCTGGGCACTTCTGACCATCCCAGAATACAACACAGCCACTGCTGCTGAATTTAACGTATCTAAAATGATAACCAAGACTTAGATAAAAATATTCCTTTCACTGTAACATGAAAACATCAACAGCTTACTCAGGTTGAGAGGTGTTAATCTGCCAATTGTGAAATATTACAATAGCATCCGATATTAGCTGGCAAATTTCCTGTTTCCTGTTAAATACATCTCTATTTCATATGAGCACCATTCCACACACTGCATATTGGGTGCATTACAAGGTTTCCACATTGTTTAAAACGAAACCTTCTTTTAAAAGAGAACAAATATGGTGTTGCAAGAGCTGGTGTCTCTGTCAAGCTTGTACTCCTCTATTGTAAGTCTTTAGTACTAACATTTTTCAACTCAGTGGGTTTCCTTGGCAGCTTGCACTCCAAACAGTTTTACTGTGTGACACCAGGGCACAGCTGCATTTCTCCAATCTGATCTTCCTTGTTATCAGTTTCGCTTACACTACAAAAAGAGCTGTCTCCACAGTCCAAATTGGTGAGTGATCTAATAGGTTATTTATAAATACGGCATCTCTGCTGTTCCCTGCAGGATGCTGATAATGAAAGGCTTTTGACTTGCTATCATTGCACTGCAGATGTTGTGCTCCTGCTCTCTGCTGGACACTGCACGTTCTCAGGCACAGCAGGTGCTTGGGACACTACTTGGATCAGGTGCTCCGGGTTCAAGCATTGCAAAGCCAAGGCAGGGCTGACACTGGCTGTTAGCGATCCACTTCCCCACCTCCATGTCCCATCCTATTTCCTGGTTACTCTGAATTTTTTCTGATAACAAGTACAAATCATTAATATATAATTAAGAAACACACTTGGCAGCTGCAGCTTAATATATTAGTCAATATTACTCTTGATTTAAATTCATCTCCACTATCCTACAGCTCTCTTGAACATTGTTTCTCCCTATCTTGGTTTGTGAAACAGGGAAGTTATACTCATTTCAAGCTCATGATTAACAGAGGGCTTAGCATCTACAGACAATGCAAGCAAGGGATTTATATGTATTCATCATAAATTGGTTGTTTTATTTACAGTTTATCCTCCAATATGGATTTAAATTTTGTGGATGCTTTCTTGAGATTTCTACTTCTGGAATAAAGTGGAAATACAAATAGAGGAGTATGTTTATATATAGGTAGCTCTGGCATAGGACTCCCAGGAATACATTGTGGTTCTAAATGGCAGATAAGTTTATTCAGGTCATACTACATCCTTCATTTACTCTTTTCAGAGTTATGCTCCTCCTAAAACTCTAATAAACAGGAATTTTTCACATTAGCATAGCCTACAATCATTTATTTAAATGACAGCTGAAGGAGACACATAAAGATATTATAAAATCCTTTCAAATGTTTAAAAAATTAATTTTAAAACATTAAAGCCCCTGCAAGAACAGCTCAATGGACTGTTATTAGAGAATAACTGTTGTGCTGCTTGTTCTGTTATGGACTAGGATTCTCTTTGGAGAACTTGGAATATGGAACAGGTTGCTGCTGATTCTGGAAAAATATTTCTATTTGGACAGTCTTGGTTTTTTTCATTAACAACCCTCTAATAGCAATGCTCAGCTACTTGAAACTTCTTGTCTGTAAGGATAAAATCAAATATAACATCGCTTTCTAATATTAAATGTTTTCATTGTCCTTTTGTAGAAAAAAATAAAAGCCATCATAGATCTTATCTTACAAAGTGACACTGTGAATTTATGAGGCAGTCTTGCTCTTTTCTTGGTATTTCATCCTTTAACTCTTAGAAGAAACAGTACATTTATCAGATACTACCAGTTCAATTCCATTCAAGTCACTGCATTAAAGCAGAAGGTTCTTTTGGCTTCTGCTATTTGCCCTTCAGTATTTGCTCCGGGCTCTTCTTTCCATATGCAGAAAAACTTCACATTACAGTAACAAGGAACAGAGTAAGACTATCACAGTTTCTCAGTGATGATATCTGCAAGAGTTAAACCCTAGAAAGAACTGTATTTCCAGTTCACTGCACATGTAATACAGGTATTCCTCAAGTCAAGAATGATATGTTAAAACTTAAAGCTTTTGGTGTTTTTAGTCTCATCGTTCTTACCTTTCTTTTGACGTCAATGAATTGAGAAAACATTAAGGACCAGTAGAATGACAATTCAACTATGTAGTAGTAGTGAAGGTCAGGCATCAGTGGCTGAAAGATAGAGATGAGAAAAGGTTAATAGAGTCTCACTGACATTACAGGCTGTCTATAGGAGACATGTTTAATCACAGGGGATTACTGAATTATACATAAGCAGCCTATGTAAAAAAACCATGATGATGGTTGCCTCTTTCAAACTTTGATGGCTCTGGAAAAATAAAGCTCCCCAATGTACTGTCTTCTAATGTTTTAGTCCTGACAATACTGTAATACCAAAAATTATGATGTTGTCCATTTGGAACCCAGAGTAAACTACATTCTGAGTATTCCTAAGTCTGTTTTGAAAGTTTACATGAAACATCTTGCTGTATATCAGAAATGTGGATTTAAAGCATAACAAAAAAAACAATGCTAGAGCAGACTAGAAAAAAAGTAATGCTAGTATATAATCTCATCTGCTCATGATGAAAATGTGGGCTTTGAGCAGGGCTCTTTATAATAGAAATGCCTACTTTTGAAGAATTTAACCATTTTCTGGGGACATATTAACATTTGGAAAGAAGAAAATAAATTTATCGAAGCATCTTGTCTGATATACAACATGGTTACAGAGTTGTTTCAAAGTAAAAGAAATAAAAATAATAATGCACAACCAAAACCAACCCGGGGTAACTTCAAAGAAGGTAACTGGTGGCACACATAAACTGTTTGGCTCTCAGCCTAAGAGAGCCAGTCCTAGGAGCCACTCTAATTTCCATCCAAATGTGCCTCCATGATAGTCACGTCTTCCATGGCAGTGATAGACAGGGACACTGGCAAAGGAGAAGCTCCTGAGGGCATCTCCCAAGGGATTAGATAAATCATCTCTTGAGCAGCTTGCACAAGCACAACTATGCATCCAAGCAGGGTATGAGCTGTTTCCATTGGCAAGAAGTATTTCAGTTGCACCTTTTATTCCCATTCCCTTTTGCAGACAAGTTCTTTGCAGCTGAAAACCAGTCCTTGGGTTCCCAGGAAATGCTCTATGGGTGTTATTTTAATACAGACATAGGCTTATGCTTTATAAAAATGTGTAACTCAAAATCCACCCTTTAAAGCCATTTCTTGGGCCAATATAACCCATCTCTGAGTTAGAGAGACTGCCAACAGACTTTTAATTACGTGTGATTAAAAAAGTGAAAGAAAATAAGAGCTTGCAATGAACTGCAACTATTATACTCCTTATTGCAAGTAAACTCACTGGGGAAAATTTCTAGTAAAAAATGAAGATTGTCAACTGCTTTATTAACAATAGCATTAGTATTTCTAAAGCCATATATAGTGATAACATCGGGCAATTCTAAAGATGTCACAGATTCCTCCCTGGATCAACAGTATGTTTAACTTAGTTCAAATGTTAGGTTTCAGTTCTCCATAGACTTAACCTCAGTAAGTTAACCTGTGCTCATGGCTGTGTTGTCACCCAAATGATACATTTGACTGTATCTACAGTAAAGTCCAGCTGGATTTCTGCAGTGCATTGTTGAATAATTTACAAAGGCATTGTAACAAACAAAAGATCAGAAATTTTATATAGTTCTGGAAAAAAAAACAATAAAACAAATTGAAAACCCAGTGCTTAGCCCTGATTAGCACCCAGTAGACATCTTTATCTTCAAGACAATGATTTTCATAATGACTTAAATTTGACAATTTGCTTTCTGTTGGACCCTCACCACTACTAGAATTATATCATAGTAGTTTTAGCTCCCACACTTTAAAAGTTGTAACCAACTTTCTAAATTAACTTGTTCTTCTGGTAAGTCTGGTAAACGTATGTTCTTCAATCAGTAAGATTCGTGGTCTTTTAAGTCAACCTCTTACTGCATATAATAACACAAAAAACAGCAGGAAATGGGACTGAGAAGCACCAGTGACTGTAGCCATATCAATCTAAGAAACAATTGTACCTAAAGTTTCTGAGGGATTAAGTTTCAGCACTTCCCGCATACAATTTCTGCTGCTGCTTCCCTAACGTTGTTCAGTTCACTCTCCAGTCTCTGGGTGGAATTCAAGTCATTATTTCTTCTGAGGCTACATGACCGAATTCCTTCAACCTTTCTTGGATCAAGATTTCTGCTGAACTGTCTCCACTGACCTATTTCCAACAGAGACACAACCTCCAAGAACAGTAGCATCCAAACACAGTTCTATTCTGTCTGTCAAGGGCTGTTGACTGTCACAGGGATTCATGTGTCTTTTGGCCAATATTCTTCTTCACACTTTCCAGTCTGGCAATTGGTTTTTTTCCCCCTTCCCTGCTCTTTAGGGAAGGACAAAAAAAAAAAGAAAATATACCCTAGACAGGTTAAATTCCTTAAGCTGCAAACTCTTCTCTGGACCTTTTGGAATTCAAAGTGTGGAATTCAGGTGTGCCAGATATGTTCATCTTTCCCATCTTGAACTCAAGCAAGATGGGAAGAACCTAGCAATGTTCTGATAAGCTGAGTAGCCCATTCACACAAACATACTGGCACAAAGCTCCATCATAATAAAAACAGACCTCTGCAGAAGTGTCATGTTTGTTTTTAGACAGCACTGTAACTTTTACCTGATATGGATACCCACTCCAGCACTGCCTGGTATTCCAGAGCCAGGGTGTCTGAAAGAAAGAAAAAGCAAAACAAAGGTCTGTACACACCACTTTGTGCTATGTTAAGTGTATATATTTAATACTAACAAAGAACAAAAATACAAGAACAGCTTAGAATTTGCATTTTTTGATAGAGGCTATGAAAACTGAATAGAACAAGGAGACTTCTCAGTTTCACAGCATGAATTAGAGCAACTTGCCCGTTTTTTGCTGGTACCCCATGACCTCACTTTTGCAGAAGTGCAGACTGAAAGTAACCAGTTCATGCTTGGATGGTCAGATCTCACACTACATTCTCAATAGCATAGGAAATTTTGACCTCAGCCTACTTAAATATTTTAAAGAAGATTACTTGCACCTGTCATTATATACAAGCATTCTTCCATACAGGATCCATCCTTCATGTTTACATAACCTTATCTGCTCTACATTCAAGTATAAAGGGGGACAGGAGATCATCAGGAAGTCTCCTGGATTAAGGCAGCACACAGCACACATTTACAGCATTAAATGCTTCCCCTAGATCACAGTTTTTCAAATAAATCCTCACTGCACGGGAGAAGGCGTGTTCTCGTTTTCACCATCAGGTGGAGCAGCTCAGCTCAGGCAAACCATAATAACGAACTTATCCAAAATACAATGGATGAGCATCAAAGCAAGAGAATGGACACTAGGCATAATCAGGCTGAGAATCCAGCTAGGTAGGAAGGATTTTTGAATGTGCCCTGTAATTAAAAAGAATTTAAAATAAAATTTGCACACCCATACCCCCAGTGCTCCTGAAATGGCAAAGAGTAATTCCTACAGTAAACTGAAAGGCATACCAACATTTGGAGTAACAGACCTCCTAGAGTTTCTGATACACCTTTCTCAAGGATGCTGTAAGAACGATTAAAGTCCATCCAAACTTATCCTTCCTTCTATTAGAAATAACTTCTTCATGGAACCAATTAATGGATTCAAATATCTCCACAGAATTTACTGTGCTATACAAGTTCCCCTCATTTCATGCAATAAAGAAAGTCTTTGGAAACAGCCACAGCACCTCTGCAAGACAATATACAGAATCTAAAATATTTCTGTCTGACAGCTGCCTAAATTAGATCCATACAAATATTCTAGGATAATTCATAGTTTTAGCCAGGTTTGAAAAGCTGTAACTGTCTTTCATATCATATTCAACAAGAGATAAGAGATGCTTCCTACCCAATTATTTTGCTGCCTAAATTACAGGTCCTAGCAAAAAAATGCATACATTTCTCTTTCAAATATTATGACATCTTAAAGCTTCTTCATAGAGATAACTGCTGCAGGAGCTACAGATACAGAGGTTTATGTGCAATTAAAATGCTGATTGCTAAATAAAATAGGCCTTACTTGATGAACGTATAACCACAAAGCCCTAAAGGGTATCACAACTGACAAATAATGTAATGTATGCATTAAGCTTCAAAGACCAATACAGCAGAACATATGCCCCTTCTGAACCACGTAAGGCTCAGAAAGCCGTGCTGCTATCTCAGACAAAATGCTTCTGAGTAGCTGTTTGGAAACCTAATGGATCCTCTGTGGGCAAGAGTGCTTAAAATAGCAGGGCTCCTATACCACCTTCTTAGCCCTCTTTCCTTCCCAGCCTCGTTCCCCCTGACTCACCTTGGCATCTCTGAGTTGCTTTTAACAGCTTTAGCAGCAGGACACTTGGGTTATGCTTGTCCTGGAGGGTTTTAGGGAAGAGGCAGAGAAAGAGCTTGGTTTAAGCACAGCCTTCCTCTCTGACCTCCACAATGAGCACAGCCCTGAACTGCACCCAACGCCTACATGTAAACCACAGTTATAGCGGGACCAAGAAGCATCTTGTTTAGTCCTCTGTGAACCTCGCAACTGTGGAATACGCTGTAAAGGCTTCAGTGGGAAGGCGAGAATCTTAAAAAAGCTCACACAGTCTGCAGTGTGAGACCTAGACCCACTAGTGAAAGGTGGACTAGTCATAAGGGACCTAAGACCGACATTCCAGGGCTCACGTGAGTCCTGTGTGCGCTCATAGGAAACATCTGCAAGCTTCCTCACAACAGGCAAGTTCGCTGTGAAGCAGAGCACAGCTCTGCCTGAAAGTCCCATGATGGATAAGAAGAAAAGGTCAGCGACTTAGCTCCACAACAGATACTTTTTGATGAACATAAAAGCATGCTTCCGTTTTTACTGCCTGCTGAATACCCAATTTTCCATTTTACTTCTTATTCTTGGTATATAATCTCTGAGGAAGGGAGGGACACACGGGACTGGAGAAGAGAGGAAATGCAAAGATCCTGATAATAAAAAGGCCCCCCCTTATCCGGAAACAGAATACTAAAGACTTCAGTACCAATTATGCCAGGCACAAAGCACCAGCCCTATCGTGCTGAAACCCCGCCTCACAGAATGCAAAGGAGTTCAGATGGAAACTGAAGTTTTACCACACATAGGTGCAGTGCCAAATGAATGCCATGTCAGTGACAGAGGAGGTAAAGAGCTGTCCAATCTGTGGAGATTTACAGTATTAAGGAACAAATCACCATAATTCCCTTACAGGAATATCTGTTAAAAACTCCATCAAACCTCTTTCCAATAAATAGAGTAATTTTAAAGAATTCCTTCAGAAATAAAACTTCTATTGAGACAAGGGAATGACTGAGGATTTTGGAAAAAAAACGAAACAAAAAAACCCTTCCCAAATTATCTGTTATGTTTGCATGCTTAGCCAGAAGCCTTGGGTTGTTTTGTATCCATTGCCTCATTCACTTATCTCGAGAGAAAGCATCTCATTGGCCCCTGGCTTTCAGAAAGCACTAAGAAGTGAAAATCTCCAGGTCTTGCTCAAAATGTTGCTAGTATCTAGTATGTGAAAGGTCAGTTTTGATAGTAAATGGAGGGGGGGAAAGCAGTACAATAAAAAACTTTCCACTTACGAGTATCACAAAGAGCTGTTATGCACCTGATTTATTCATGACCCTGTGGGCATGTTGTAGCTCCCAAAGGGGTTCTTCCTAAATTCTCAGGTAAGTAAGAAAAATCTTCAGACTTTTCTTACATCATCATAACAGAATCCACACATTTCACTGGAGCCAATTTATGTTCAAAACATATTTCAAATCAAAATAAGACATAATTAGTCCAAAAATAAAATATTTAAAAGTTGCTTTTGAAATTAGAGAGCTTCTGAACCTGTACAACAAAACCAGCACAATACAGAGCATTCATTGTGTACATGTTCACTACTCTGCAAATTCAAAAGGCCAAGATTTTTATCTGGCTTGGTTAATGTATTCAAACACAGTTTTGTATCATTTCTCTCAGACAGTTACAAGCAATATTAAGTGGAACAGAAATCAGCACTATTAATTACAGTCAAGATAATATATACTTTTGCAAAGCTCTACTGATCTCATTTTTTTGGGGCTGATGCAGGCAAAGATGTCAAAGATGTCTCATGGCATTCATACCTACATTCATCAAGTTAGAGCAGGTCCTTGCTCTTCACAGAAACAAGCGGTACAAAGTAAGGCCAGAAGATTTCCTCTTCATTAGTGTTCACTTAGCCCCCAAAACGCTGCGTGCAATCTGCTCTTACCCCTGGAGCAAACATTCACTGTCTGATACAGGTGTACAGCGCATGCCACAGCCACACTCTTCCTCAGCAGCGCAGGCAGAGCAGCAGCTCCTGCTCACACGGGCAGAGCCCTCGCAGCACTCCGAGCTTTACACCTCACCTACCCAAGAGTGCAACTGCAACAGCGAGGAGGAGACTAGGAGCTTTCTGTTCACTGCAAAACACGGTAACATTTAACACTTTTCACACATTTTTTATTATCCAGGAACTGAAACTGACAGCCTTTTAGTCAACAGCACCTTCCATAACATTAGCAGAAGGACAATTGTTCATAATTAACAGGTTTTTAGGGGTGTTGGGTTTTTTTGGTTAGGTTTTTTTGTTTCATTGGTTGGTTGGTTGGTTTTGTTTTTGCGCATTTCTACTTGCTTAAATTAAATAGTATCTGAATGCTTATTTTTCCCCAATTATGGCTAGGGATTATAGCAATTTTTTTATTTTTCAATGTATTAGCAAACATTCCTCTTACACATCACTTGGTTGAATAAGCACTTGCTTAGAGGTGAATTGAATTGCTCGATTTCTTTTTTTTTTTCTGCAACACTTGCATCCTCTTGGCATGGTATGCTGGATGACTGCTGGCATTAGAAAGAAAGCTAGATCAGCAGGCAGCACAAAAAGCATCCTTCCTTAGTCTCCTCTGCCAGGGGCTCTATGTTCTACTATTAAAATTACTCCACCCATATATGGTAAACCCAAGAGATTTTTTAACAAGTTAGTCTCTTACATACAAATTCCACAATGATCCTGGGCTTCCCTCCCCATTTGCTTACTTGGCTCAATGAAGGTCAGCATAACTGTAGACTACTGCAGCCTTTCCCTCTTAAGGAGCATAAAAATCCACGAAAACATTTGCTTCTGCATATAATGCACAAAAGAACACATTCTTTTCCCTCTTAACTACACAAAAACTCCTTGGTATTAGTTGTTGTAAAACAAGCCACCATTTTACGAGTTACAGAAAGTGACCTCTTTTTTTTTCACAAGTATCAATATTTTGCAGCTTGTTTCTCTCCAGCAGAAAGAAAATTAAACTCTTCCTCATTTTTCTTGATTTTCAGAAAATTCATAGAGCAACAACCAGAACTTTCTGAGCCTGCTTCTCAAAGTTTCTATTATCTTCCACTAAGTCTGCCTGGCCTCCAAGGACTTCAGACTTACGATGCCTTGGAAACTCTCTGATTTGCTAAAGACGTGTGCTTTTTCTTACTATCCCCTGAAACATTGCCCTGGATATAGCAACATCCCTCGCTACTGTTGTATTTGTTTTGCCACTACTTAAGAATTTCTCATACTAAAGCTTCACTGATTTAAAAAAACCCATCAGACAGTTTCCAGTCTCTACTGGCCATGCACAGCAGGCTCTGAGGGCACAACCTTAGCAGCCAACGATGCCAAGGGCACAGGCTGAACTGTGGAATAAACTGACACTCTGCAAGCACCACTGCAAGTCACCTACACATCAAAATTATGTATGCTTCCCTCTATCCACAAAATCACTGAGTTCTGACAAAACACCATGCTGGGAACAAAGAGAACTCTGCAAAACAACAAAATCCATGGGTACTATTTTGCATCAATTTATGTGTGTTCTTCCTTCCAGTGACTGTTAATTTGGTTTAGGATGCAGTTGCTCGTCACACCAGGAATAGAATTTTCATAAATCCTTCACAGATCCAAGCAGTCAGTCGTATTTCTTGGCATAGCTAACTACAGAAGTGAAAACAATATGACACATTATCGATGAACCTCCTGAGGTTCTCTTTTCATATACTGTGACTAAGCAAGCTGTTTTAAGTTTCTGCAGAACTGGGTTTTTTTCTCTAGAGTTTAGTGCTTTTTGTCTGCAGGAAAAAGTTTTTAGGAGGAAAAACGCTTCTGCAATGAAGAGTGCTCAGTCTTTCCTCTCAGCAATCTGCACTGCTGATTTCTAAACATAATTAAAAATTATACTTCTACTAATGAGAAACCATAAAATATTGAAGAACTTATAAAGGCCAAGATTAATAACAATCACTGGAAGATGCACTTGACATTCAAATGCAAATATATGTGTGCCCAAAAAAAAACCTTTTAGAAAAACATGAATTCAAGTTTCGATGTATTTACATAAAATGATATCTGGAAAGGCAGAGTAAGCTCCACACACACATCCACTTTTCTCTTGAAAAATATTCTGTACAGAGATCTGGAGCTTATGTCTTATGTTGATAAAAGTTTACTTCTAACTTATGTGGAAAATGAAGCTGGCAAAAGGAACTGATAATTAGAATCTGGAAGGGTCCTAGTATTGATTAAGGCAATGCACTGAAAAGAACTGAAGAATACTCCAGCCAGAGAAATTGGTGACTGTAGCATCTCCTCCCCCTCCTCTCCCAGACAGCCACCAGTCCCCTTACCAAGTCCAGCCGTCAAAATATTTGCTCTCTTTTGTGTACCTTCTTCCCCTGACACTTTCTCTGCTAGTTGCTCTGTAGTAAACAAAACTTCTAAAAACTTTTGCCTTCATATGTAATGGCAACATTTTCAAGGACTGTTTGGTCATGAGCAAGCTGAGTAGCCAGCGGTGCTATGACATTTTAGAGCAGCTGAAGATCTATATAAATATTACAGGAGCTAGGCTAAAGTTCCCAGCAACACTATTCAACGTATTTTGTAGTTCCTTAATCTTCACTGTAAGAAGTGTGCATAAAAAGTAGTGGACATATTCACCCGAGTGTTCCAGATGCCTGATAACCCTTTCATGAAGCAAAGCAGCTGTACACCCATTAGCTTTACAGCTGCCTTCTATTTTTGATCACAATGCCAGACCACATCAATTAGCCTGGCATTTGCATCTAAGAGGATATTTATGGATTTATTTTATTTAAAAAGACAACACATAACTGCACGCCTGGAATTAGTTTAAGAGAGAGTACTGAAGTTTACACTTGGAAAACCATACCTTGGTACGAGGAAGATCTGCATAAAATTAAACCTTTAAGAGACCAGGAAAAATCCCAAGAGCAAATCATTAAAAAAAAAAAATAGGGCACTTCAACCCTTATTGATCATTGCAGAGTAGCCTGATTTCAGACTACTCTTAATTTTCCTACAGGATGCAGCTTCAACAAAGCTCCAGCGTTTCCAGTGCTCTGATACTATGGTTACTCACAGGCATACAGGAAAGTGGTTAATAATTAAACTCATCATTACATATCTACTTTCTGTAATTATGTTCCTATCTGTGGCTGCTCTGCTGGAAGAGTGCATGTGTCTGATTCCGCCCAGCCACTGCCTTCCAAGACCATGTGTTGATGGGAAATGTGTACCAGATTCTTCATTGTCCTCCTGATGCTGAATTTTGGAAATCCTCAGGCAGCTGCTTTTCTTTGTAGGACTCACTGTGGCTTGCTTCACTGACATATATGTTCCACCACTGCATGCAGTCCACAAAGGGAGACAGAGTCAATTTTTAATAGGAAGAGCAACTCCATACCAAGGTAAGCACCAAGACCAAATTTCATGCCTAAACCCAGATGTTTAAGATTGTGGTATTTATGAACCTACACTTCCTGCTGGAAAAACAATGTATAGACAAAAGCCAAACAAAAGCCCCAGCACGTGTGTTTTGCTGTACTTTCATATAGGCACATCGTAGCAAGGTCTCAAAATCATCCCTGACAGTCTGAAAATTAGAAAGTTACAGCAACTGCAGAATTTTTCATAGGAAATACAGATTTTGTCTAGTTCACAGGGCCAATATTTATCCCCAGAGAGGCAAGAATGTGTTTGAATCCCATGGTGCCATTATGGGCAGGTGGTGAAGAAGACCTTTCATCAGTGAACTCCCCACTCGTAAGTACTGCCACTAACACCCTGGCAGAAGGAGCTGACTGCTTCTCAACACAGACACCACCAAGTCCCACTGATGACTGAGAGAGCAGAGCTCCTTCAGACAGGTTGCTGGAACAGGCATGCCAAAAGCCACACCAGTGTGTGGTCACTAGACAGGAACCCATTTCTAAGCACTTTGGTCACTGAGTGCAGCTAAAATGAGGCATAACCCTAAGCAACAATGAGAAGGGACAGACGAAGTAGCTTCCTCCCCTTCCACTCCTGCAACCACTGCATTTTTTTGGAGGTGCATATATACTGTATTAGGGCAATTCACCTGTGGGGCTGCAGGTGTCTTTACAACTGAAATATTTAGAATCACAGAATTTGCTGAGCTGGAAGGAACCCATCAGGATCATCAAGTCCAACTCCTGGCCCTGCAGAGAACATCCCAAGAAATACATTTCTTGGTGTATTTAATAATGCCACAAGTACTAAGTACTGAACGAAAAAATCCCAGTGAGAGAAGCTCTCTTGTATTTTCCTCTAACAGAAAGACAGAAGGGGGAAATGTTAATTAATTCAAATACAGAAACACAGTTTGCAAGGAATTTCTTCCTGCTCAGTTGTGAGTCAGTGACCATAATAACATTTACTTCTCTAAAGCAAATGAAGACAGCCAAAATAATTTCCCAAAATGTCTAAACCTACATAAAATGTCACATTCATTTTCCCTCTGTTTTTCACCTTCCTTACCTGCTTAGGAAGTACAAAGACACACACCTTTCATTTTTGCCATTTGTCATCTGCTGGTGGATCTATTCTGATGTAACTTGCAGTTTTCTGCAATTGATCTATTAAAACAACTAGCAATACGACTGGCTGGTAGGGATGAGAACAGGAGAACAATCATAAATTGCATATGATTTTATTTTATAAATTGCAAATTTGTATTAAGTTTTAGTATAAAACCATAAGCAGTAAATTTGTGCCACAGCAAAAAACTTAAAGTAACTGGGCAAAAGGAAAGAATTTTCTCTCCCTCATCTTCTTGAGCCTACAGATCCTGGGGACAGGACAAAAATCCCTGTTGAAACTCCTTAAGTTACCAGTGAGATAACAGCAGTTAAAAAATAGAAGCAAAACTCTGAATTAGATTCAAATTTACAGCAGTACTTCCCCATGCTAACCTGGCATTGTTCAATTGCCAGTAGCCAAGAGCATCAGTAGGCAGAAGAAATGAGAAAGCTCTGAGAGGTGTGACAAGGTAACATTGGAGGGGAATATAATAGGAAAAAACCCAAAAGATCACCGATAATGTATTTATTTATTGCCAAGACTTTTTCCCCTACTACTTAAAGATAAAATGAAGCAGCTTAATGACTTGAAGCACTCATAGTAGAAAAATACCTATTGTTCTAAAGGTTTTACTAGTTTAATTGAGAATACAGCTATCCTGCTCCAAGTCATTCCCTCAGTAGTGAGTTCAACTCAACAAGGGCAACTCAAAGCACCAGTTACATTACTAATAACCTGTTCTTATATCCAAACATGTACTCTTTGCTCAGGTCAATTTAGCTGTGAAAAACAGGACTGCTTCATTAATTTGAATAGCAAAACATCAAAAGCTCATGGCAATAGAGTGCTGAGCTAATACTTTGCTACAGGTATGAATGAGCCACCTTAGTTTATAGATGAATTAAAACTATTTTTATCATAAATTGCCCAAATATAACACTATGGGGAGTATTTTCTCTAGATCTGTCATTTTTATGATATGACCCTGAAACATTTCAACCTTTCACAAAGCTGGGCTGCCAAAAAAATGAATACTGTGCTGAAGTCAAAATCAGCAACCAGTCCATAGGGGGACATGAGGTGTGGCAGCCCCGCTTTCACTGCCCTGAATGACAGTGTAATGCAGAAGCAGTAGAGATGCTGTATATGGCTCAGTACCAGCTTAACTCGCCAAATTGATGATTACATAGCATTTACTTACTACTCCGATGTTATTAAATACCCCCAGCTGGATTCAAAACAGATAAAGTGAAATTCAATTCTAGATGTATTTTTTAAATTAGTGTGTTGCTTTTCCTTCCCATGATTATGTAAAATTTGTTCCTGTTGTCCACATTTGAAAGTCCTGTTGCCATCAGTGTCCTATTACTGAATAAGGATAGCATTGATATTTTCCTTTTGCTTTTTCTTTCAAAAACCTTCAGTCTCCTTTCAGCCACAAATAAATTCTGCCAGCTTGCTTAGCTTTGTCCTCTTTTGCCTGATCCAGTTATTATCTTAACTTCCAACAGCTTACACAGTAAATTACTTCCTATGCTGACTCGCCTTCTCTTACAAAGCCTCATCGTCCAAAATGCATTCATTTTCCTTGTTGATGCACACTGAGGTGCTGCAGTCATTTAAAACTAAGTTTCTCCAGTAACCTTGATCTTTCTCACAGCATGGCTCATGATTTATATCTCAAGCATCCCAAACACTCTATTAATCTCTCCTAAATGCCCTCAACAATTTTTATGCCCTTTTGAAGATATATCTGAAACAAATTCCTTTTCCATGAGATGGCATCTAACTATGGTCTTCCTGGAAACCTTTTCCACTTGTGATGCTTATTTAAAAATGTAATATGGCATTTCCCCTTGCTCACAACAGCATTCTTCAAAAGACTCCGGAGCACGGGTATTCTTTCCTGCTCACTCAGTGAATTAGAAATTGTTTTATTTATCACCTAATGCTCAGCCCTGCTTTCACAGAAAGGAATAAGATTATAATTCGATTTTAACATCCAAAATGATTTTAGCTTAAAAATGTTCATCCCTTACAGACACTCAGCAATTGGTTTTACGAGTAAAAAAAAAAAAAAAAGATAAAACCCTCCAGAGAATCCAAATCAATTCTAAAGCAAGCACAATCTGCCAAAGGCGGGCTTCATTTCTTCCCTTAGTGGCCTATGTATCACATTATCCCTCTGTTAACAGCACAGTAAAATATCAAATATCACCATTGTGTTAAAAGGACTCCACAGTGGCCTCTGACATTCTTCATTTAAATGAGAGTATTTATCCAGCATCAGGCAAATAAGCTCACTGAACAAAAGGAATTACAAGGCTTCATTAACAGATAATATAACAACCTTTCAGGAAGAACATAGGAAGGAAATATCACAACAGATGCAGACTAGAGCAGAAGAAGTGCCCAACAGAACACCTGCTTCAATTGATTCAAGAATGAAGGAGACGCCAAGGGCTCTGGAGGTAAACCCCCTGCTTCCCAGCTTTTGCCATGGTGTTGTTTTCTGGAGTCAGTTCTGATTTAAACAAAGGTGGTAGGTATTTTCCAAACTCCAGCTTTGGTATCTCAGTGTTAAAACCAAAAAAAAATTAGCCTGCTTTAAGGAGTCCTATTCTATGAATCAGATGATCAGACATAATCCAAACAGTGGTATGAATTTTTCCAAGATGCTGCATTTCTTGTATTGTCCTGTTCTGCAAAATATTCAGCAGCATTAGTTTCATGAAAAAGTAGATGCAGCAGGTATGGCAAGAGAAGATGGAAACAATAAATGAAATACTGACTATTCTGATGCAGGTCATTTTTTCCTGCTCCAAATGATGCAACATGTAATGTGTTCTGCAGATAGCTTTCCAATAGCTAAGGAACTTTTACAACAAAATCAAGTCTGTCCTACTGCTACAAAGACTGAAAACTGACTAGAGCACTGGACCTTTTGAATACAGCAATTTATTTTTCAGTTTGACAGCTGCTGGTTTTTTGCAGTACATATTTTTCAGTTCAGTTTAGATCTACCAAAATTGATTCCTACCTGTGATGAATCTTTACAGCATCAAACCAGAAAGTTTAAAAAGCCACAGCTATCAACTGCTGCCTTAGAGAACCCAGGTATTACAGGTGATGGCTTCCAGTGGGAAGAGTTGTTGTCAGTACTGTAAGCATGAATGATGTCCTCTTGATTCCCATATAATATTGAGGGAAAAAAAAATTATTCTGTATTTCTAATGACAGTAGTGGCTGAGAGCTCCCATGAAGGATGTTTTCAATGCACTGCAGAGAACTTGTATGAAGAATTTGAAACTATTAATTTCTGCATTCATACTCTTCAGTTATTTTTCCCCAGAACAGTATCATTAATATGCTAACTGCGATCCCACTTAAACTCTAGCATGACCTTTGATTTGAAAACTGTCCCAATCTTATTTCCCACAAGATACAAACTTACAATCTTCATCCCAGCAATGCTTTTTTTTTCCACAAATACAACAATTTTATGAAGTGGCTGTGCATAACAATGATTATTTACTTCTTCTAAGGTTAACAATCTCAGTAACAGGTGAACTGTAATACCGAAACAATGTCAATAGCCAGCCACCAATTTATTGACAAGTTCTTTTTTTTGTATTTCAAATGAAGGTGGTCTGGCTTTAGGCTCTAAAATTCTGGAGTACAAGCAATCCGAAATGGCATTTACAAATTCTACATTATTCTCTCTGGGCTATAACATGTGCATGTACTGCTGCTGCTGCTATTTTATTCCAAAAAGAGGCAAAGAATAAGCCAACTCAGCCAAGCAGCAGAATGCAACACTCTCGCTCACAAAAAAGCATGAAGCCAGTTTCTCTCTACGTGCACACAGAAACTGTGGGCCACTAACAAAACACCTCCTGCTGTCACACAGAAACTCGCTGGCTCAGTGGTTCGTGCACACATGAGAATAAGAACTTCATTTTCTTCATTTGAAACATCCTATAGTTTCAAGAAAGAGGAACTTTCGTAACAGCAGAAACGGAGCTCTACCTGTTGGTGGTTTTTTTTCCTTCATACTACCCTGCTATTTTCTATTTGTCTTCCATACATTTATGTTACTTGAGTAGGCTTTTGGAATCAAATTTCCACTTCAACATGGCTTTCCCTGTTCTTTTACAAGCTACATGTACCACTAGAAATTGTAACTGCCCACCAGACAGTTCTCAGTAGACAGCTCTCAGTTCTTCAGTAGGGGATGACTCATTAGGAAGGACACTCAATCAGCTGCATACATACAGAAGCTTGTTGCACCCAGCATTTTTTAAATATAGCTACAGCATACTTGTATCATCTGCCTTACTTCAACACTAAATTTGAAGAATAGCAAGATTTTTTTATCCAGGCAGACAATCCTTTTCCCATTAGAATACCTACATGCAACTTCAGGTTTCCAAGTCTCAATACAGGCTTCAGAAGACTCACAGAAAATTCATCCTCTTTTGTGAGTTTGTAATTCTCATGGACAAATAAAGGAAGGAAATTAAATGTGAAAAGTCTATATATGTCACCTGGAAGCTTTGCTTCCGTATGTCTGTAAAGATTTTTCATTTTACAACATTATACAGGCACTGCTTAGCACCAAGGATGAGCTAGCAAGAAACAAACCAATCCTGAACTCTTTGCTCTGTTTCTTTATCACCAAAGACAATGATATTTTTTCCATTTAATTGGAGCACAGTCAGACCATTAACTCTTAATGAGCAAAGCCACCATTTATTTAACTACAAATATTACTGAGGAAAACAAAAACATTATCTCATTCCTATGTTAATGATAAGCAAAGCAGTCAGTTGAATGCCACTGGAACTTAATGTCTTGTTGGCGTCACTACTGGTGTGGTGCTCTGCAAAGAAGTGTTCTGTAGACATGCAAATGAAACAAAAGGTAGAGCTGAAAAATCTCAGTTTCATTCAGAAAGGGAAGAATTTGCATATACATGATCCGAGTGGAAACTTAATTGGTTACTTATGTTATATGCCTCAAATCTTAGTGATTTATAAAGATACAAAGAATGCTGTAGTAAATGCTGGCTTCAGTCCTTCAGTACCAAAACACCTCATTCAGGAGTCTGAAAACTAAGATGGGTTGGTCACATCTAGCATTTGGCATTTTACCAAGAGTGGGGGCAATGAGGATTAGATGGAAAGGTGAATGCTTCACATTAAATGATTTTATGGTCCACCCACCCACTCCGTAGTCACAAATAATTTAAATCTGCTCTAGAAAACAGTGAAGACTCGAGCTGGCAGCCAGTAATGAAGAAAGCATCTTCTCTTTTACAGTTGCTACCTTGGTCCATTTCCTCACACAGAAAAATACTCATTACCAAATCTGCTCTTGAAAATATTTGAGGTAGAAGGTGGACAACTTGAACTCTTAAACTACAATTAAATTGATTCTCTCTTCTCATAAAGTATCAGAAATGACACAGGTGACTTCAAATCCTAATTATAATGACCTATTTCATCCCCTCAGTGCATTAGCCATCACACTGCACGGCATGTCCTTAAACACACAGTGCTACGGGATCAAGCAACAAACCAACAATCTCCCAACATCTACTTTATATTCATTACCTAGCAAGTTTACCATTCATTTTCATCAAATTCAAAGTTCTGGTTTGAAAGAACAAAGACATACATACATTTTACTTGAGCAACGAGAGACCCATTCAGGAAGCAGAAAGTCTCATCCCACTAATACATCACCTGGTAATATAAATAAGCTACAACTGAGAGCAATAAGGTAAAAAGGACTTGAAGAAGCATCAAAACTTCATGAGGAACATTTGAAATAGAAGCCAAGACGAAGAAAACAATTTCATTTTTGAGATGCTTTGACACTGAAATGTCATTAACAACTTCACTAGTTACTGACAATGACAGCACACCCTACAATAAAATTAGGCCTTGCAGCCTTCAAAGGCTGAAGGCACACAGGAGGTGGGGAAGGGAAGAATGTCTAATATGATAACTAAATACCAATAACTCTATGGTAAATTTTTTTTCCGAAGTCTGTTGGTCTCCTCTGTCTACATAAGTCACAATTTGTAGGTAATGCAGTGGTTTGGCTGAGTATGTGTAAAGCTGCAAATTACTCCTCTTCATGTGGTCCATTTTTGAGCAAACAAACAACTGCCTTGGCTTCTCTACTCTCTGACCCAGGACTTGCGTTCCTCACTCCACTGTAACTCTTGAAGGAGGCATGCATTCCCTTGCTATCACAAACATTTGTAAGATGTACCAATCATACAGCTGCACCCTACAGTTAAAGTCAACTCTTGACTCAAAAAGGCAGACACCAAAGGTAAAAGCTGCCTTTATTCACTTCATGTTGCTTCACGAGCAATGTATTATTGCAACAAAGAAAAGTTGGCAACATGTGACCATTTGAGGTCAGAGGCACTGAGGACAAGACCAGTGCAAAATTCATAAAGGTCTCCTGCCTTCAGAGTCCAGCGGTGGAGTTGGCAGGAGGTTGGATAGAGTTCTGTGAATAAAGCTATTGTATGATCCAGAGGCTGTGGAAAGCAGATGTCCATAGGGATAGAGAGAGAGAGAGAGGGTGGTAGCATGGGTTTTTGTGCATTTCGCATTGCCAAAACCCATTATATACAGTATCAGCACCTGACCATGGCCTACAGCAAAGAGCTACACACAGGACACTCCACTGTGAATCCTCAGCCTTCCCAAACCAGAGGATATTCCTGAGTTCATGGTGAACTTTATTCAGCAAAAAGTGACCCAGTCTAAGTCCTGCAGACACTACTAAGAAAAAAACTTATTTAAAACATGTAGGTTGATAGGTTCTGTTGCAACAGAGCAAACTTTGGTGACAAAGCTTTATATCAGACATTTCTTCCCTGTGTACTGAGATTTTTTGAAATTTCAGCAAAAGTAACATTTTTTATTTGATTAATAACTTAAAAGCATATAACTGCCACTGGAAAAAGAGAAAACCCAAGAGAAGAATTCAATAAAGAGACATAGCTTTCAGTGAGAAGAAAGTTTCAAATCTCTAGCAATGTACTCAGCAAATACAGCATGTCAAAGGAATTGATATACCATGTGCAGCTGTTACCAAAAAAAAAGTACGGATTGCTTTATTTGGTGCAGAAATTTCTTCTGTCTAGATCAGCTATTAACTGCAATCATGGACATTAACAAAGACAAGCTCGCCATGGCATTTCAGAGGGTTTTATGATTGCTCTGACTGACAGCTTTATTAGCTTTCACGTGCTTCTGTAGGGAAGCAAAAACCAAAGCTGAAACCCTAGGCCTCTTTTTCCTTGCAAGATGCTTTACTCAGGCAAACCTAAAACTTGAATGTAGTCAGTTAACACCATTCTAAAAATAAATTAATATTGGCATGTGTGTAACACTGATAGCATCACACTTTCAGAACTAAAACAGAGTTGGTAAGTCTGCTAAATAATTACTGCTTATTAAGCTTGGGTACATCTTCCCCAAATGCCAGATAAGCTCCAGAAAACCACCAAAGTTTTGCAAGCATGGTGGTTTGCCACAGTATCCTGTTCAGATCTTCCTTGGGTGGTCTGGTGGGCATAAGGAACCACTGACATCCACCCTTCTGCTGATACTGCACTGGTGCAGTGTTATTTCTTTATGCAGCAAAAAGGGAGGCTGACAGTAGAAGACAAAGTGGCAATAATTTGTGTGCTGTGGGCATTATGAGAAAGGTGTTTTCAGAAAGAATCCAAGAGGTGGAATTCACTTCCAGTCAAAGAGAATATTTCCAATTTGGTGCTATGCTGATGGCATATTCCATTCTTTAACACAGGAACATCTGTGGTATTCACTCTTTCATGCCCTCTCTCAGCAAGGCAGCACAAGTTGCTGTGACAGAACAGCACCTGTAGGGATTGCCAATGGAGCTAAGACTGAAGCTTATCGGCCTTCTGGACTAGGTATCTTAGGGATGGTCTTAGGCAGGCCTTGTTATTTGAACGGATGCAGACTTCTGCTGTAGTATTAACACAGCAAGAAGCTGCTGACCATAATACGAACTTTCTTTCTCCAGGCTGAACAGCTTTTTCAAGGGAAGACCTTTCTACCAAATTTGTCAGAGAATTTATTATGCTTAAATTCTTTCACTAGCTTCTTAAGGAAGAAATTCAGTGTTCTTTGCAACTATTCCATTTAAAACCAAGACAAATTAAAAAGAACTATCCACTTGGGTACTGCAGCAAAGCTCTGAAAGAAGCGTCTCCCTTCAGATTTTTGGGTCTGGATTTTATTCCTTGCTAACCCAGATCCTACACTTAAGGAGACTCAGCAAAATCTTGGGTGTTTGATGAACAGCAAAAAGCCCATACTGTCTTTTAGTCACACAATGTTACTAGGGAGATAGTGTAAATATAAATACAATCACAATCATAATTTTGTTAATTTACATATATTTTCATGTGAAAAACCTGGGTATACAAAGCAGAACACTGGAATAATGACAATAGCACAAAATGTTGCAAGACTCATTTATAACACTTTGTATAAATGAGTAATTACAAATAGATACACAATTACATAATGAACAATTTCTCTTTGTAAAAATGAAATATTGTGCAAGTTAAAATACAGCAAAAGTACACAACCGATCCTTGTTAAGCAAGCAGTTGTCCACCTTGCTGTGCCAGCGAGCCGTCCTCAAACTGCAGTGAAATGCTCAACTAGAAGACACCCTGCACTTTGCATGTCAACTCAGCCTTTAGAAAGAGATCACAATGGCTTGGAATGAAGCACATGTTTACTGTATTCTTCTTAGTCTATAGAAACACTGGTATTCAGAATTTTTCCTAGAACAGACTCTTTATTTGTGCTGAGAGAGATTTGCTTTCTTAATCATAGGTATGTTTACGAGTAGTGATTTTGTGATACTTGCTAAGGGTGATTTTTGTGGCATTTGGTGTAATGATATAGAAAAATTCAGATGGTAAAGCCTCTGTGTCCTTGGGTATTACAGAATCCTATGAACCCACAGTCATGAGCTCTACGCATCCACAGGCCAAGCAACTTTTTGGGTTGTGACAAGTGCCCATTAAAACTATTCTCATGTTTCATACCACAGACATTTGTGAAATCACATACAGAAAACAGAATATCAGATCATGACCATACAGCATGTTAATGGATGAAGTACACACAAAATACAAGTGTTCAAGGAGGCAGGGAGAGAATGCAATTGCACGCTGCTCTGGCCCACACTTTCCCTGGGGCTGACTGCTGCAAAATAGCTGAGAACAGCTCTGATGTGCCCTCCCTACACAGGCACATCATTAATCCTACTCACACCAACTTGCCTAGCACCTGGGACAGCTTCAAGAGCTACAGACATAAAAAAGATTAGTACAACCTCTTTTACTTACAGAGCACCAGAAACATTCAGTATACATTTTCTTGTGTCAAATTTTTGACCAAAACAAAGATTACATGAACGCACTGAGTGCACACATTCCCCTAATTTCACCTCCTAGAATTACAGAAATATGGCCTGATTTGCTCAAAAGCTCTGAGAACTAGTCACACTGTAAAAACCATTTGCACCACAAATCTGTATTACTCTCTATGGCAGGGTTAAGAGACCTATGTCAGGGTGTTTAGAAGCTTTCAATAACTCTTCTCTTTTTAAATCACCTGAAACACAGCATTGATGGGGAACTCCACAGAACTTCCTTCCACAGTACATTAGATAAAGAATAGGCAAAAAAAAAAGTAATTTTTTTCTAAAACACTAATGCATTTTGTTTGTTAGTAAAAAGTAACCTCTGTCAGAGGCATTTAAGCAAGGATGATGGTGAAATTGAGATTAATACTTTGGTAAGCCTAACTGCCAGCTTAATGCCTGTAATGAAAAATAATGAAGTAAACTAGGCATGCTGCTACCCCTTTTTTCCTTTTAAAATCCCATTAAATATTGATAAGAACTTATATTCCTTACCAATGCTAGTAGCAGAGCATTTTATGAACTCAAATTAAAATTTAATTTTCACTCCTTATAAACACAGACTTTATGCCTGTGCTTCATATTATACCTGCACAAGACTTCAAGTCTGTGATGTGTTATGAAAGCATAATAATATAAGTGCCTACCTTTTTCAGGAACCGTACTCCATAGGTAAATATATAAAGGTAAAATGTAAATCTCCACCTGCAAAAGGTACAAGAGATTAACTCTAGGATACCAGGTTTACATATTTCACAGTTCAACACATGATTTCTTATTTCATCGCCAAACCACCACACCCTGGTTACATTAACAGAAGTTGAAGCAAAATTTTGGTCTGGTTTTCTACAACTTTTGTTATCAAGCATTGTGCTCATTTGCCTGCCTTTCCCAGCCTCTCATCAGCTCTCTGAAAATGCTGGTAATTTCGTCTAAACAGAGGGAAAAATCTCACACATTTTCAAGGATAATTAAGTTTTTAAAAGTTTCACGAAAACTAGCAGGATAGCGGAGTAGAGAGGACGATTTGCCCATCTGTTGCAGGAAAGTTCACCTTTTATTAGACAATAGGAAAAAATAACAAGAAAATTTATTAAGACTTCAACAGGTTACTTGGGAGTACCGCATGTCAAATAGACTCTAGTAAGGAAAAGCATCATTCACAATGAGCTGGAAATTCACTTGGCAGATTCCAGCACCTCACACTTGGTTTTAGGGAGTGCATTTGCATCAGATAGATATGCTGGATACAGATATATATCCATAATTTACATCTAATTCCCATGCATCCCTTGATAAAAATGATCTACATTTTCCCAAATGCACGTGGAATAACTGCTGAGCTTCTCGTTTTCAGATAGAGGCAAACAAGAAGTAAGAACAGGATGCCATGCAAAATAAGAGAAACCACCAGGAGATTTAATACAAAATCATCCTCCCCTCTATGTCTTTCTCCTGTCTTCAAAAAAAGAAGATAGACAAACTTCCTATCTTTTTGACCCATTACTCACTTAGGAAAGAGCTACTGGAAGTCTAAGGAAATAAAATTATAACCTTGTGCAGTATAAATTATTAGAGGAATTTCTGTTGATTTTTTTTTTCCCAAGGACTGACTACACACATGCGCTTGATATGAACACCAGAGAAGTAATATTCATAACATTCATAGTAGGATGAGATTTAGCTTCCTCTGTGTGAAGCAATGCTCAATGCTGCAACGTGAATCATCTTCAGTGACATATTTTACAGCACTTACAACTTTCTCTCCACTGGCAAAACTATTAGCTTCCAGTTAATTGGCACTGGAGTGCTTTTAAACATTACCGGAATGGTTACAAAACTGAAAATGTTCCCATGTTCAACAAGGTTAATCCAAACCTTTCTCTTCAAAGCTACTTTTATAAGTATTTAGAAAGACAGCTGTGTCATACATAAATAACCCTCTGACAATTTGAGCAGAGTGTAAGATTGTTAATGACATCTAAGGTGTGGACTTCAGTTGAACAGAAACTCTGTTTTACATTGTAGTCTCCATAGCATGGCAGAAATTATTAAACTGATATGATAGAAATAGCAAACCCTTCAAGAGTTACTGTAGTAACATGGCTCACCATTTTCATGCTGGCAGTTTCAAGGTACTGTGAAAATAGAGTACTTGGAGGCAAAATGTTAGTTGTGCTGGCAGAAACCTTCAGATCCATGCACATAAAAGAAACAGCAAGGATAGTATTATGAAGTAAGGATTTATTTGGGTGGAAAGTTTCTCGTTAGGCCAGTCCTACAGCCAGTAAACTTGCCATTTAATTTCAAGGTTACATACATCATCAAGTGAAAGTCTGAAGGCTGTCATTGGAAATAAAAATATTAGGAGGAAAACCCTGTCTAACCTATTCACTGATGAGCACTTTCAGTGCCCTTCTTTCACTCCTAAGTGTGAGCAGCTATGACAAATTCCTTGCAAAGAGTTTTATCACCTTTCACATTTCTCCAAGCAAAATTCATAAAATGCTTAAGGGCTTTTCTAGCTTGTTTTTGGGAGATGCAATATTCCACAGAGGAGTTCAAAGGCAGTCTGAAGTATTTAAAATATGCTAATAGCTGAGTTTTAGCTGGTGAGTATCAGGGATTTTCCAGTCTGCATGGACATTTGGAAAACTCTGATTGCGGCATTTCCTGCAGCTACCACCCCTCAAAAAGTAAACAGACCCTTTCCCAAAACAAGCAAATTAAGAAACACCCATGTCCCCATCTAACTCTCCACCTACCTCCCAAAGCACTGACACTGCTATGTATTTGTGCTAAAGCCATGGATTGCCCTGGAGTAGAGTTTCTGGAGCTTCAGAAAACCTTCAGAGCCAAGAGGCACGGGGTATTACTTGGGTCTGCCAAAAAGAGTCAACTTACTTCAACTGTTCAACTGCTACAAAGGTGATAGATGCACACAAGGACAGGATAATATATGTTCTTTTTCCCTAATTTGCCAAATAAGTGTACTTGGATTTAGCACCAGAAGGTGAAGCAAGGCTAAGAATTGAGTGATAGACCAAGCTGGTCAAAGTGCTAACTTCTTAAAGAAAAAAAAAATGTTGATAGAAAAAAAAAGCTCATTCCTGCTGAACAACAAGAACAAAAGCTATTCTGCAAACTTCTGGCTTGGTCAAACTCCAATAAACAAAAATTCCAAACAAAGCAAAGCTGGAATTGGCCCCTGGCATGTTTATCATCATTAACCAGCTAACGCTGGTGGTAGCAGATCAAAAAAGGACTTTCCATTGCTCTGTAGCTGGCAGATAGCTGCTTTTTCTGCAGACTTTAAAGGGCAATTCTCCCAGGTCAATATTCCAAGTGGAATCTCAATCTCATTCAAGGAAGTCCAAGGAGTTTCCCACACTGTTTTACCACTACCTGTAGATGGTTTATTGCTGCACTTAAGAGTAAAACATCCATAGGCCAAGGTAAAATAGATGAATGCATTCTCAATAACTTGGGACTAAATACAGGGAGAAAAGGGACAGGAACTAGATTATGAAGCTGCATTATTCACTCAAAATCATACAGAGAAGGACAGAATGTATGTGAGAAATACATTTCACACAGTGCAGATATGTCCAAGCAAGATTCCTCCAAAGGTGAACTCTCAAATCAATTCTCTTGCAACAAGTACCCTAACATGAATGATGGATTTCAATCCATGGTACATACTTTATCCCTCTATTTGGGTCTCACTGAAGCCCACTGATGAGGAAATGAAATAAAGGGAAACAGTTATGAGCAGTAATCACACCTATTCCAGTATAGCCCAGTGTCCAAACCACCTCTGCATTTTGGGAACTTGGGCAAAATGTTCTTTCTGTCTGCACAAGACATCATAGAAGAGAAGGACATCTTTCTTATATGTGAGGTTATCAAGTCTTATTCCAACTGAATTCATAAAGGGGTAGTTGATGAAGTGCTGTCTTGAATTTGTCCTAGATAATAGTCCCAAATCTCATGTTGGAAAGTGCCCCTAGCCTAAGGACCGTGTGAATAGTTACAGACCCCAGGGAAGGGAAAATGCCTGGCCAGTGGTACAAACCCTCCTGGTACCCTTTCTAATACATCCTGCTTAAGGTCCTCCTCAAGCCATCAGCAGCTCATGCTGAGTGTCCACAGGTCACTGGGTACTGCTGTTGTTTGGTCACAGCTGGTTGTCTTCAACAGGGAAAGCAACTTCTTCTAAAGCAGCAGTAGCAGAGCCCAAGGGACTGGGAAAAGCAAGGCAAGATGTGTACTAAGATATCTCTTGTTCCCCTTTTCCCCCAGCAACATTCTCTGCCCTATTAAAGCCATACAAAGCAGGCCACAAGGTGAAGCACTCCATCGTGGGCAACTGCCACATCAATTCACTTAACTGAAAGATGAAGACAAATGAAGCTTCTCTGTTTTGTGAGAATTTACTCTGTCCCTCAGACTCCAAACATTCCTTTGGTCAGTTGTATAGAGACAAAATTTGAATTGATAGCATACACACAAAGTGTATTGAAATGTGTGCTTGAAATACTTAAGTTAGTTTAAATCCAGCAAACCTGGATGACAGCACCCAAGGCATAAGCATTCTAAAAGACCTGATCTGTCTGCTTACAATAAGGTTTATGAGGTTCACTTTAGTCCTCCACTAGAAGACTTCCAAACTGAACCAGGCTAGCATCTGTTCTGCTCAAATACTGAATAAGGGAGATCAGATGGTTTACATACGGACCTTCTGGCAAATTCTTCAGGTTGTGCTGTTGCTTATCAGGCCAGTGTTTCAAATGTGAATGTGACACAACACTGCAACAAAGGCAAGTATAAAGTGACTCTTCCATAACAGAAAAATAAATTCTTTTCTAATGTAGTCTTAAAAAGAATGCTGTAGAGTCCCTCAAAGGTGCAGCAGCAGATCTGACTGCTCTCATTCTACATTTGAATGCATTCCCAATCCAGAGCACAGTTGCTTAACCTCTCAACCCTTTTAGCTTTGAGCTGCTAATAAAATTTTAAAGATGCTTCACCATGATACAGAACATCATCTAAAAAGAGAAAAGTTGGAGAGCCTCCACCAACTAACCTGCTATACCCTATGGTATGCTCAATTCAGCAAAAACTATTTAAGTGCCCACTTGAGCAAGCACTTCACTGATTTCATGCATATGTCTCGTCAGGTTCCCTTTATCACACAAATTAAATTTTGTCCTTCAAATTTTCCTCTGAATTTTTGCTCTGAAAGATGAAATTAAACTCAGCTAACAAATAGAAAAAATTGTTCAAGCAGTGCTCAAGCAAAGCGCCCCCCTAGTCCATACTTTTTGCAGAGCTTGTCACATGGGGTTCATGCTCTGTGCTAGGAACATGCCATCCTCCTCATGGATCTGCTGTCCAGCTGGGTGAGCTCAGCATGGCTGCTCTCCAGAAAAATGGACACTTCTTCCTAGGTTAAGGGTGAAGAGGCACAAGGCCTCTCTGCTCCTGCAAGTTTCCCTTTCTTCTGTTTCTTTTGCAGGGACTGAGTGGCCAGGCTGTGAAGACTGGCACTCCTGCAGAACTTTGCAGCACCCACCTCACAGTGCACAGTGCTTAAGGCTTTGATGCCAAACCAGTGTCTGCTGCTCAGCAATGGTGTGCAAGGATCCAAAGCTATCCAACTTCTGACAACCA
Organism: Melanocharis versteri; assembly: GCA_013397845.1. NCBI lineage: Eukaryota > Metazoa > Chordata > Aves > Passeriformes > Melanocharitidae > Melanocharis > Melanocharis versteri. The sequence continues at coordinate 1,609,852 of VZTG01006163.1, read as the reverse complement.
AGCATCAAACATAGGAACTGCATAATGCTAAAAACATAAAACCCGTTGTTCTTCCAAAATTGTAGTGGTTACTCACAGAGATGCCTTTGCCACTGGTTTGCTACAGTCAGGGCCACAAACAGCAATGTAAGAATGCCATACTCCAAAACAGTTAACGTTAAAAAAAACTCATCATATTAAGCAACTACTCACAGGCTCACCACATTGTATGCAGTTGAAGAAACTGGTTCTCTGGTGCTGAAAACCATTTTCAGAGAAACTGCAGATGCCTGAAGTTTTCCCATGGAAATACACTTCAGTAAAATGTCAGATCTGCTGTTCTCCACCATCCACTGCCCAGCTTCTGAGAGTGGCTGACAGACCTCTGGGCTCAGGCTTTGGGCTGAAAGTCAGTCTGAGCCTAATGCAAACTCCCCAGTTGCAGGTCTTGGTTCTGGAGATGAGAAGGCTTGAACTGCCATTACACAGCTTGTTCTCCATTTTAATCCCCACAATCTGAATGGACTGCACAAACATGTAGCTGGGCTATGGAATCATTAACTGGGACTGAAAACTACTTTTTGCTCCAATGGTTTCCTTTGGCTGTGAGAAGTATATTCACTGTGAGAGTGCTCAAAGAAGCATTTCTGAGGCTGAATTTAAACAATATTCAATGTTTATTTCTTTTAAATGGGAAGCATTGCTAAGTTCCACACATACTCACTGTAACTTAAAGTAGTCTATGTTTTATCCTCAAATTGCATTTTTCTGCTCCCCCAAATACACTACAACAGACTTCAACTTTCTGATTCACTCAAGAGGACTTAATCCAATTAATGTTGCTTCTGACATAGCCAGAGGTATACATTCCTTCTAGATGACTACGTCTAAAGACAAATACTTAGAGGATGATCCTAAAAAAACAATGGACTCTGAACTTCTGGATCAACTTCTTAATATTTGTGACATTGTCTACCAACCTATTATACTCCAACTTTAAGTTAAAACCAAAACTAAACACAGCAAACAGTAACCCTTCTCCTCTAAACCAACAAAAAATTCCACTAAAGATACTATTTTTTAGGCAATAAACCGTGTAAAAATACAAGACAGAGCACTGAAAAATAATGCTTAATCCATCCAATAAATAGCAGCTCAAACAGTACACTCCACTAAATCTTTACTTATCTTCAATCCTGGTACCTAGTCCCATACAAAGCTGCAAGTATGACTGTATGGTTGACAGAAGTAGCTCCACTGTTCAAATTTCCTGCCTCCCCAGATTTCTGTAATGGTAATTTGCTGCATTTCCACAAAGCCTGGCAGGTGCAAGCAGATACAAAAAATGTTAATTAAAAATAATACATAGGTAAAAAAACGAATGAATAAAATCTTCTTGCCTCTTTTGGCATGGTATTGCTGTTGAGTCAGCCTGGACCATGCAAATGGTAAATAGTTCCTGCACCGTGGTTAAGCAGATGTTACATGAGGGAGAAGGCAGTTATGCACAACTCACTAAGACGTGCAAAACAGCAGGTACGATAAATTGAGAACACTGTATTGCTTTCCTCTTCAATCTTCTGGATTAAGATTTGACTGTCGTCTGATTTTCCTCTTGGTTGCAGTTTGAATCAGTTATTTAATATTTAGTATTACAGTGCCACTTGAGACCAGTCCTGTCCTAAATCTGTATGCTCAAAATGCAGCTCTGAAAGTCTTAAGAGCAAAATTTAGTAGTGCAGAAAAGAGGTAAGGAAACACAGTACTAAATTTTGAAGTGATGCAGTTTTATAAATAATAAAGCGTGTTTATATAATTAGGCCAGAAAATATGCATAATACAAAAGGTGTTTTGGTAACTCATTCTAGGTTACATAGTTTCTGTTTAATGGTTATGCAACTGTTCTCTTCTGTGTACTTTGAGGGCTACATAAAATAAAGGACTGATAAGACCTCGGAGATCTGTTAGCATTGCCAAATCCTGCCCTACAAAGAGATACTATCTGGAAGGCTCATGGGAAGCGCACACAGAAAAACCAGATGTCACTGCCATGCACTGTCCCTTGTGGTCTGATCAGCAGACCTGTTTTCTCATCATGTTCATCTTTCTTTTTTAAATGAAAATAAGAGTAGAACTTGGTTGATATCTGCACTTACAGAAGACTCCAAAATTCATTCACATGAATGAAGAATTTATTCTGAATTTGAATGTAACACTTCATGAATAAATATAATGCATTCCATAAAGTTACTACAGCCTAAGCGAATATTGCTCACGTGCCTTTCATACTAAAAATACATAACAGGTCGAACAAAAGTTTAGTTTAGTTTCTTTTTTAGCAACAAAATTAACATCTGAGAAACAGAAAAAGAAAAAGCTGTATGGAGGTAAAAAGTACAAGGTAAAAAATTGCACAACTAACCACTAAGGCATACACAGGAAGCAAATACCAAATATAGAGGATAAAGGTGAAGAAAAGAGTAGAACAGGAAGAGAAACATTTTTGCTGTCTTATCCCTCTTCTGCTCTGCTTTTAAATCCAACATCATAGATGTTATAAAGAACTGCCAGCACCATTACAGATCTGAGAAATAAATGCAACCTTCACTTTTAATAGATAATAATTATTTTACACTATTTGCTATTCTACTTGGGCAAGAATGATTTCATTATTGGAAAGTTTCATTACAGAGAAATTAATAAACCCCTAAATTTTGGCAGCAATGAAATATTTTTAAACAAGAGAACAAGAGATCAGTACCTGAAACACACTAACAAATGGTGAAAACACAACCCAATGCCTAGGTGGGAACAAGAATGATCAAGTGGAAGAAATTCCTGTGCCACATTCACAGAATATGCTCCCCAAACCATCAGGAGTCAGTTTTCAAGCCCTGTGAATGCCATCTACTAGACTTAAAAAGCAGTCTTCAAGTCGGTTACATTTTGAGAGGAAATGGCCTCAAGATGCGCCAGGAGAAGCTCAATGGCCATTGGGAAGAATGTTTCCATGGAAAGGGTTACTGAGCATTGGAATGGACTGCCCAGGGAAGTGGTGCAGTCAACATCCCTGGAAGTATTCAAGAAACAGCTGGACCTGGCACTTAGTGCCACGGTGTAGTTGACAGGGGGATGACTGGTCAAAGGTTGGACTCAATGGTCTTGGAGGTCTTTTCCAACCTAAACGATTCTGATCTCAGTCCAAACTCTTGCTTTCTTGGCCATGCATCTCCTGTGGCTCTTGTGAAAAACCACAGCTCTGTCTCCATATTCATTCCCTTTCAAGCCACTTGTCTCCAAGTGTTTGCCAACTCCATCTAAAGCTGAGGCTGACTGAAGGTGGCAGCTCGTCTCTTCCACAATCGAGAAGTAGCCAATTTACGGTGCATGGAACACAAGAAAATAGCAGCTACTACAGTATTTGCAGTTTTCCTTTAGTTGCCTTAAATTGTTATATTGCGACTGTAATTTTGGATTTGTGTTCACATTAACTAGAACTTACGGAAGAATTATTTAATTTCCATAGTCTAAAATAATGGTGAGCACATACAACCCACAAGAGAATGGAAACCTAGTTAATTATAACCTTGCTTAATGTACAATGATAATGTTAAGTGACGGTGTCTTTGCAGGATGAGCATATGAGTTAATTTAAATTTATTAATTGTGTTAAAAACTGTGTCACGGAAGGCAGGAAGGGCAGGGAATTCAGAGTTTTAAGTAATCCAATTTGAGGAAAGAGGGAATTTCATAAGATGCAAAATAGTAAGTGCTTAAAGCACTAAAGTCTAAAAATACAGTGAACATATTATGAAGACATGGGATAGACATCTTTGTCTGTCTTCTCCAGCAGAATAGCATGGAAAGAGGGCTGGCAACTCCTGACACTTAACCAATGTTGCAATTTCCCCCTAATATCATGTTTGGGCAGTGGGAGGTCCTGAGGCCCAGCTTAAAAAGACAAAACGGTGATCACAGACCAGATTCATACGCGAGTATGGCAGATACAGTAGGGAAGGAATCATGAGGGGAAACTGCCAACCTTGCCCAACGCTGGGGTCTGTTTCATATCAGCCCTGAGCTAATTGGAGCCTCTTGAGCAGCACGCTATGGAGTTGCAAGAAGTCTACTACCATCTTCCCCTTCTCCAGATGATTCAGCTTTCTAATGCAGCAGGATAGCAGGGCAACAAGAGCAGACCCAGACCCACTATTTTACTACTCCAAATTAAAAAATAATGATAGGAAGAATGAGATAAAGGGTATAAACAGAACCACAGGTGCAGCTGTTCAGCAGAAAAGCATTCAATGACTCAGCCTGTGTTAATCTAAGCCCCTGTATTAGACCCGGCAGAAGGAAGAGATGCAGTCAGAGGACTACACGGCACAATATGCCCTGCTCCACCACACCATGTCTTCCCACCCTCTCATATTAGGAGGGGCCAGGTGGCTGTAGCTACTTCCCCTGCTTCTCTCCTCCATCACATCAAAACCTGAGCTTTCACCATGGATACAAGTATTGTCCACGCTTCCCTGGTTTCCCTTCTGTTACTTGCTACATACATATTCTCCACAACCCCAAGAAACAGAACTCCAGCAAGCTTGTGACCCACAACAGGAAAATCTGACTGATGAGCACCCTATGTTTGCGTGCAGGGTAACCTTTCACCCCAGAGAGTATGGTGGGTCACCCTACAAAACAGCTGTACAGCCAGCTGTCTGGCAGGGCAAATAGGAGGGCAAGGATGCAGAGCTCAGGGAGGTGGCCTTTACTGCTTATCAGATCTACAATGGTAGCCTGTGCTGCTGAACTGCAGTGTGAGCCAGCCTGTGCAAGCATGCCTAATATAAATGCTCCAAGAGGCAAAGCTGAAGGCATAAAGCCACAGCAAATCACATTGTAGCAGCTGGGCTTGATTGCCAAGAGTCTGCCTTTGGACGTGTGAGTGCAGGGCAAGCTCTGTGTTGGACAGGAGGTACATGGAAGATGTTTACTATTGATTTATTAGAGAACAAGTGTTAGAGAAGAATTAAAATTGCTGTCAGTGGCTGCACTGTGTTCTCACAACTTTAAAATCACGATAACTTGCCAGCCATTGACTTATCTGTGCGTCCAGGGACTCAAGCTACAACTAACTATGTATTATGTAACTCAAGGCAATCAGTACTGCCTTACCCTCCTTCTCTTGGAGCAGGGAAGCCATCAGTGAACCAGCACAGAATGACGTAATAAAAAACATATATTTACACAAAATAAAAGGCTCCATCAATACTTTTCTGCACTGACTTCATATATGGCTTAGAGAGTAGCAAACAAAGGAATCAGTAACATACAGAACTATTGAGTGCTACTCTTGTGGAGTAACATTCCACCCTGATGTAAGACAGTTTAGGATTTCTGTCATAGAGGTCTTGCATTCAAGCACATCTCTCTTCCTTTTCAATGACGTTACTAGACATAATACATAAGAGAGTAATAGGTCCTTGAATGTATCAACTCCAGAGTCTAGATGCAACTCTTACAGTACTACGGTAAAACAGCAGTATTTTACGTGCTTACTATAAATAACAATTGCCAGATCATCTTTGTTACTCTGCACTTCAGTTACCACTTGCTAAAAATTAAGAGTCTCCTTTCTCAATTCCCCTACCACCTGAAGCTATAATAAACACCTCTTGCACTCAGCAAAGTCACATCTTTCCTGTTCTGGAACAATTTCACAGACTAACTCCCTTCACATTTCATCAAACACCTATGTCCTCCATCCACAAGCTCCCTCACAAATCTGACTCTGACAACACCTGAGCCCCTACTCCTTACTTGCCCTTCATGTCACAATCCACTTATCAACACAATACCAAATATCTGACTGCCCAAGTAACAGCAATTCCTGTTCCATGGAAAACAGCAAAGGAAAACAAGGGAGATAGTGCAATTCTGTGGCCATTGAAGAGTAACTGCCACACTTGCCGCAGAGCACGTAGCGTGACTTCACAGACCCATCCCCTGTTCGCTTTTCTGGTCATGAAACACTGGTTAGTCCTTCATTCCATGTAGCACTGGAGCAGTTGACAAATCTGAATTAAATGGACTCAAAGTACCACCTACCACAGATTTTTGCTCAGATCAGAAGTGTATTAGAAGCTGATTTAGGAGAGCCTGATGCTATTAAAAATTCAGAGCTAAAAGCCTATTTATTTTCTAGTGCTTTACTGCTCAACACAAAGCACAGACTGATGAATTCTTCCATGCATTTTGTTAAGATTTTGTTAAGAACTGTTAAGCACAGTTCAGAATTTCAACAACCAAACAGCTGTCTTCATTTCTTTCCCTTGCATAGTTATCTTTCCAGTACAGCTTTGTAGGAGAGAATTAGTCTGCAAGTCGAGAAAAGCAGTATGCCCAAGAAGTTGCAAACAGCCCATAAAATTTTCACACAAATGTGCTTAACAAGCAAAAAAACCCTCCAATCTGTATTTCTCTATACCTATACACATACATGTGCACATACGCACATATATACAGTCATAGACAGGTAAAATCTTCCTCCAAGGCAACATGCATAAACAAAATTTCTATTCCTTAGGAAAAAGAATGTCTAGCTAGGATATGAGACAGAGGCTCTTCTCTCCCCTACATCAAAACTAAGAGACACCCTACTCACAGACACTTTAGTATCCAAGCTTCTTCTGAAAAATAAAAAGGGGGAAAAATAGATCTTTGGCTCTTCAGTCTGCACATTTCCATGTTTTCACACGAAGAATGTTGCATAAACTCAAAACATCTCTCTTGGCCATATGTTCCTTCCAGCCACTCCTTAGAAATCATGTAAATGTCTCTAATAAACAGCTTGCTTAAATGTACACAGCTGTAGGACAGACAAGTCATCAGCCTGATGAGATTCCAAAATCCCAGGCTGATAACTTTTGGCATCACGGGTTCTTTCCCTTTGCTACGGACAACAAGGTGGGAGGACAGAATGCTGTCTCTTTCTATATTACTAAGTCTTTGAGAAAACCAGACACGCCTACACACTGGTAGTATGAGCAGAAACACAACACACTGAAACAGGGAAGAAACTGGAAGTGGTTTGGGAATCACTGCCGCATTGGCTTTCTGACACATCAAACATTAACAAAGACATTCTTGGATTCTGTATTCTGTCAAGCAAAGCAATTTTCTTGATGTTAGGCTGTGCCACAGGGACAGAGAGAAAATAATATTAAAAAAAACAACAGAAATATATGGAAGGTAGAAAAGTCCATTTTGCACACTCAGTTGACCACTTTGTTTCCTCCTTTATGCATCTTGGATCTTTCAAGTCGAAGAAAGGAGCAAAAATGGTCTAAATTCACACAACAGAAAGAAGATCTATGGACAGACTATTCCCTGCAGCTAATATAGTAGGCTAAGTGCCTGAGCTTTGCAATCTGGGGTTATACTAGGTGGATTCCTTTCCTAGTGACTACAAACTGTGACTTTAACCCCAGCTTTCATGCCAGAATCACCAAATCCATGGGACACAAGGATTGACTTGCTAGTAAAATAATACTCAGTGCGGCATTTATCGCTGTCTTTCTGACTGCATCACTAATCACCACCTAGTGAAATTATCCATCTCATACGTCATATAAATACTTATCGCCATAACATCTGAAAGCTTAAGCAGGTACATAATACCACTGAAGTCTCACCATTAGGGTCTCTATGGCTCCAATAATCAAATTACACCTTCTCTTTCAGATTGACAGACAAAACTCTATGGCGTGAATACTGGTTAAGGCTCCTGAAACAGTAATTTATTTTCACTATAATGCTGTGACACAAACAGTATCTATAGACAGGAGATTTGTTACTGCCTTTTTCTTCATATAATCATCATCTGCCCATGGCCTGAATATCTGACAAAGACTGGCAGCAAANAAGAAGCAGTGTAGGTTTTGGAGTTTCTCTGCACTCTGTTTATGACCAGAATTGTAATTGCTTGAAAATAAAAAGAAGGGAAGAAGAGAAAGTGAGAAATCTGTGACAGTAAGAATGAAGTTACTGGCATAGTATGTTTGGGGCTGGATCTCTGGAGTCATTCATCTCAGGCAAGTGTGTTTATCATTAGATTTCACTCTCAGCTTTTGTCACATTGAAGCTACTCCACCTTAGATAGTGCCCACGCTATTCATTTGCAAGAAAGATAAGGCAGTCAAAAATGGCCTACAGCCCTTCTGGCACAGCTCCTTTTCCCTTTCATCATGGAAAAGCTACTCTGGGCCCAAGGAACACTTTGTCTAGCAGTAAATTGAATCGTCTCCACATAAAAAGAGTTGGAGCTCTTTTTAAGCAGATCCACATTTGCTGTGGGTTCTGTCGCTTTTCTTCCCAAGCCACAGTCAGTCAGTGCTGTTGCCAGCAAAACTGAAGCCTTCTCTGGAGGGACAACAGCAGCTCAGCAGTATGAAGATGTAGGCAGAGATCACTGTCACTTTGCTTGCTCTGTTCTTGCTTATTACATCAGGGCACATTTCGTTCTGTCGAAACTCCACTGACACTCAAGTTACTGAAGACTTGAGTGATCCCCTTCCCATGACTGTCGTGGGAACTAGTACTTTAGGTAGCTCAGAGCTTCAAAGCACCTGCCCCACACAGTCATGATATCTGAAAAAGCACCCCATTAACCCAATAGCTACGAAAAGGCTACAGACCTCACACCAAAGGATTTCTTTGGTCAAAACTTTCTGAAGTACCTCTCTTAGTGCTCTGATGGACAGATTTAACTAAACAACACTTCAACACACACACTGAAGGGATAAAAGGGTAACCCTGGGTTCCCAGTGGTAGTCTGACTATGTGCCAACAACTTTGTCCAAGATGTGTCAGGTCAGCTGGTGGCACACAGTCCATCACTGGACATGCTCCCAGGGCATGGCACACACAATTGGTCAGATAACACCACATTCCCACAGCACTATATACATGTAGAAATGGAGAGGCAACACTCACTGCATGTCTTGCAAACCATGAACAGATAGAACCTGAAGTATCCACCTATTATTTATGCTATCTTTCTTCTTGGACAAGTTTTATCAATACTATTAAATACACATATTGCAGAAATGTCAATGGCTACCTCTAAACAAAGCTGGCACTAAATTCTGTCAGCACTGCACTGCAGCTTGACCTTACCTTGTAGTCTGCATTCATAGCTATCATTTGCATCCTATTTTGATAATGTACACCACAAAGGAGTAAATTCAGCACCCATTACTATCCTATCCGTGCCAGTATTTCATGGTATGTTTAAATTTTTCTACGCATAGGTAAACCCAAATGTGCTGGCACCAGTGCAAGAGGGTGAGATCTTTGAGCTGAGTTACAGAGGCAGCAAAATACACCACCTAAATGTGCTAAGCTCCAAGGCTAATATAGCTGTAATTTTTCCCAAGACTCCAAAAGCCTTTGTTGCAAGTTAAGAAGACAAGTTAACAGCTACAACCCCTGCACAAAAAAAGGTTGCTCTTCACTGATCTCAAAAATTAGTAATTCTAAGGCCACCAGCTGCTGGCAACAGGATGACTAGGTCTATCCATAATCTCACCACGCCTTGATTTATTAAACATTAAGGAGGATTTTAGCCGTAAATTCCAAAGAAAGGACTTAAGCATTCTGACACTTAAGTTCTTCTGTTTATTAAAGGGCAATCATCTTTAGACAATTTATGTTTTGTCTTCTTTTTATTTAACAACCCAACTGCCTTTCATCTTTACTCCTCCATCTCAGATCTCCATCAGGTTGTATGGCTAAAGGTAGTGCTGTAAGGACAGCACACACCAGGTGACTAGTCTTAAAGGATCAGGCTGGTGCCCTGATAGTATAGAATCACAACTACATGATTTCTGAAAGCTTTTGACCACTGAAAATACCCAAAAAGTACAATCTGACTCCTTCAGGTGAATGAATATTGTTTTTCTCATTAGTTATATTCTACCAATTTGTATACTTTTCTACCTGTCTACAAAAATACCAGTGAAAAACAAAGAGCAAAAGTGATGAGAACACAACAAGACTCAAGAAGAGAACACGCATCCTTACATGCTCTCACAGAACTTCCTAAGGGTGCTGGGTTTTTCCTGGTTGCGCCTTTGTCGAAACCAACGTTGAATGCTGCGTACATCCCAGTCCAGCTGCTTGGAGAGGCCTTCCAGCCTCTTCTCATCTGGATGCTACAAAACAGAAAAGCACAAAAATTATTTTCTTGCCCAAATGCATTAACACTTTAAATTCAGAACCACTGTAATTGACTCTTGCCTTCTTATCAAGGCTGCCTGTCAGACACATGGATACACAGAAATACATTCACAGAAATCTCTACTGGCAGATTCCTGTCAGAATACATTTACAATGACAATTATTAATCCAGAAGGACAGACACTGTAAGAGAATTAATTCTGTAAAACTAAATACACACAAACATCCTCCAAAGCAGAAAATGTGGAAGTCTCATACCATTAGCATGGCTGCAAACCAGTGCAGAGACAAGGCAAAAGAAAAGGAGTCTGTCCCTTATTTGAAGAGCAGTACAGGATGAATCTCCAATCATACAGCAATTCAACACGTGCAGTAAAGCATGTGTACTACTTACATAATTCTCCTGATCACATCATTTTTTAAAGAAACAGAAAAGGTTTTTGGACAATCTGTTTTCTGGAACTTTAGCTTTATGTCTGCAAGCCAGGTACATACATTGAGTGAGATATAAGAGCTCTTACAACAAAGAGCTTTAAATTTTTAAATGTTGCAAGACATAAGCCAGCAAAACTTTTGTTAGGCTGAAGTTTTGTCTATCAGCCTTCAAGAAAACGCAGGAAAGAGAAGGAAATGAAAGGATGAGACAAGAGATGGGTGAAGTATTTGCCGTCCATCTCAATGAAGTTTTTTAGTCAACCAAGGTATCTACTGGTTTTTCAATGGAAGGTTAAGAAAAGCAATTTCTGTAACCTTAGAAAAATGAAATGTTTGATGCAGCTTTTGGGAGTTTGTCTAGAGAGACCTGCTGTACAGGATTCAAAAAAGGCAGTTAGCTAAACTGGACAGTTTCTCTGAGAAAAAGTTTCTCTTTCCTGTAGATTCTGTCAGGAAAGTAGATCCTCTCCTTTGGAGCTCTTCACATTTACAGGTATTTCAGGCCTTGTGTCAGACTACCAGAATCTACAAGGAAATATTAAAAACAAACAAGCAACCCCACAACAAACAAAATCTAACCATTCTTTCTTCAGCTGAGTCTATGTGAGAGCATATCCTGCAGCTTTCAGAAACAATGCGTGTGCAATTCCCTCCCTGAAAACAGGACAAAAGTCACACCAAGTGCCATGGTGATCTCTGGATACTGTAGGACACACAGGCAAGATAGATCCACAGCATATTCCACTGTCTGTAACACTGAAACCAATTTTGCCCTTTATGACTTCAATACTCTCTGACGTTTACACTGGTTCTCAGCTCCAGCCTGGAGCCCAGCCCAAGGTGGGGTCGGAAAGCTCCTGCAGAAAAATTTGGGATGCTTCAAAAGCAAGGACATACAGGTTTAGTTGTGATGTCATACAGTGAGAGATGTAGAGACAGAGATATAACTTGTGGGTGAAAAACTTGTACAAAAAAGATATGCAAGCTCTAAACAAAACATTTTTTCTGTCAGTTTCTCCCACTTTTCTATCTCATTCTCTGGTAGCTGTGACACCAGCAAGACAAGACAGTTCCCCTAGAAGGAGCAGCTTTGAAGTTTCACAAAAAACTCAGTATCAATATTACTGGCTCACAATGAGCCCTTTTTTCCCAAAAACCCCCAACAGTTTTGCAAAAATTGATACAAAATAGATAAGCGAAAACAGGTAAGAAGCAAAACCGAAAGTTGGTGGCCATGTGGCATCTACAAAGTGTTTCTGTGAAAAATTTTTTTTGATTGAAAACTTACAGGAGAAGTCACAAAGGGATACACAACCGCTCAAGCTGGCATACTACTGACATCCCCAATACTTGAATTTCTGATTTGAGGTGTAAAAATGCAGCACTGCATTTATCTGTTAGCTTTGCTTTGTTCAGACATAGTTTACAGTACCACATCCCACTTCATAAGATAAGTATTTTAGTAAAGACACTCTACCTTTGTAATAGCTGTGAAAACCTTTTCCAGGATAGCATTAGGTTGAGCTTTCTGTGGTCCATTGGCTTGGACTTTAAGGCCTAAGGCACATGGTTTAGCAATGAACCTGTGAGAAACAGAAAAATAGAGAAGAAAACAGGTGAAATCCTTCAGTTATTTATTTCATTACTGTTATCAATCAATGATGTGGTAAATGGGCAAACACTGTAACTCTGCCAACAAAAACAAGACTTAGTTTTACAGCTCAAAAGCAAGCTCATATAGGCAATTACATCGCAGAGGAAGTAACATCACTTTGAAGGATGAAAGGAACTCCACGGAGCACATGAAACAGAGGATTTTCTTTCATGTTGTAAAGAAACAGATTAGAACAAAAGCATGAGAGGAATGCCTCCTAGAGAAGCATCAACTAAAGAAAAGAGCAGGGCAGCTTGTAGAGATGAGGAGCATATATTATCCTCCAAACACAGCCTTTTTTGAAATCAGTTTCCAAAGTAGCTACTGCCTCAGGACTCATTTGGCACAATGGAATTTCAGAATCCTGAAAGGCAGCAAGCACTTCAGCTGCCCAGTCAACACCATTTTCTAAAAGCATAAAATTTACATAGTACAGAAACACAAGCAATGCTCTGCCCTCCAAACTCTTCTGCTAAAGTGTAAGGCTGTCCAAAATCCTAACACCAATCCATAAGTCCTCTGAGATGTTTTAGAGTTGAATTGCATAGTTTATATTACATATACTCAAAGACCACCACTCTACTCACTAAAAATTAAATGATTTGTAACTATGAGTCTAAATCTGGAATTCCCATGAAAGCTACAAACTCTGTACAGGAATCACATTCATACCTGAACACTATGAACTTTTGCCATCCCTGAACTATATAACTTGTGATTTCACTTAAAAAGCTTCTGTTTCCTAAAACTTCATTTGCCAACAAGGACCAAAACAACACCTGGTACTTAAGTAGTTCCCCATTTATCCAGCTGAATGACCACAAGCAATAAAAATCACAGAATTCTTACCCATACAAGCACCCCATTTTAAGCACTGTTGTGAGCTACAACTGGTGTTTCTGCCATGTTTAAGACAGCACAGCTGATTCAAGGGAATTAAGTCCTAGGCAATGTTATAGTGGTTAAAGCAACAGCATTTGGTAAAGAAAGATGGGTGATGCCAGACCACCTTGCTTTCCTGGAGAAAAATTCTTGATACATTGACACTATTCCCATATGATACACTGATGCTATTCCCATATGAAAAGCAATTTCATAGCCTGAAATAAAGTTGTTGACTGACTGGGAGGGGGAAGACAAATATCCAAAAACACATGCAATGTATCAGTGATCTTACTATTTGCTCCTAGCGCATTACAGAAGAAAAACCCGCTTACACTCTGTAAAACTTTGGTGGCAGTTGAAATTGATTGTAGATTGCAACCATCGTGCCAGCTCTACAGCATCAACCAAATTAAAGACATTGCATCAGATGTAAATTCCCTGCTTTAGAGTTAAGAGCTTTGATGGAAGCAGTTTCACTGCTAAGCTCAAGAAGGCAGTCCAGTCTTCTGCTCATGAAAGAGAAACATGTAAGCTCACTTACAGCATCCCTTCTTTTACCACCTCTTGCTTCAGCAATTGCATTAAAGCAGTTAGATCAGTTGCTTGCAATAACTTGTGGCTAGGAAAATAAATGGAACAAGTGCCTGAGTAATTTAAGTAAATTAAGTAAGTGCACGTGTTAGACGTAAATACAGTATAATCAAGCCACACTGGAAACTTGTATGTTAGTTAAAATATAAGCTGACAAAAGAAGTGAGAATTGTATTCTTTAGTTCAACACAGACAAAACCAAACTAGTGCTGGTCACTGCTGCTAGCTGATAACCAAAAAGCTGACGAAGCCAATGGAGTTTGATTTCAGAAGTTTACTTTACTAAGGAATTCTAAAATACTTTGTTACGTAACAACGAGGCTCAGAATATTAGCATCTATGCCCTTGTTTTATATCAAAAAAGCTGAAAAACAGCCAGAAAGTCAAGTCTTCATTATTAAAAACAATTTTAAGACAATTAAAACAATTTCCTGAAGAGTAAGCAACAGAGCCAGACAAGAGTCAATCCTTAAAGAGACAATAAAGGCGATGTCAATCAGTGTTAAAGCTAATTTAACGAAGCCATAGAAGGAAACAAGGGAGGGGAAAGGAGACGGGCAGGGGAATGCTGTAGGCAGAGTAAAAACAAACAAAAGAAATAGCAGACAACTGCAGCAGCTTCAAGCATTCACAGAGAAATCCAAGCTCAGCCTCCACCATCAACAGCAAGATCAAGGAACAGTCATTAAATAAACACAAAAATCAAAATAAAAATTGTTTCAGATGGATTTTCTGTGCACTTCTTAACTCAGTCTCCTCCGAAGTAAGACATGATTTGGGAGTTTTTTGTTTATTTGGAGGGTATGGGGGGTATTTTATTTGGTTGGGTGGGGGGGTTTTGTTTGTTTGCTTGGGATTTTTACTGTTGTTTTGTTTGTTTGTTGTTCTTTTAATAAAATATATCTTTCAACTTCTGTTTTGCTTTTCTCCTTCTCCTGAGTGAAGGAATGTGATAGCCATGATATAACTCCAATAGAAAGGCAGTTCCTTAAACATGCTAATTTAAAAGAAAAACAGCAGATAAAAAGTCCCAGTTGGAAAAAAATTCAATGAGAAGCAATTCCAACAAGTTTCATGCTGAGCTGATTTTCATTTAAATCTAAGCAAACCAACTGGGTTTGCTTAAATGACATTCTTAAAATTACATATCATGTTAATGAACAGCCTAGGTAAATTCAGGACAAAGCACAGCACCAATTTTGTTGTGGTTTTTTTTTTTTTGTTTTTGTTTTTTGTTTTTTTTTTGTTGTTGCTTTTTTTAAAAATTGTAATATAGATTTTATACTCATTACTTAAAACCCCCCATATTTTCTTAACACAAACATGAGCTTTTCTGCTTTTGTTGCTTATGTTTTTCACATGCATGGGAGCAATGGGCACATGACTTAAAGCAGAGCTTGTCCACGGTACACAGCTGCAAGACACAGGATTATTTTGGCCAGCTATGTCAGTGATGAAGGGACAGGGAAAGCTACAAAAAAAACATGAACACCCTACTAGGACACTCAAGAGAAAGCAGTTTTAAGTGAAATAGTTTATACACCTGCAATACTGAGGAGGTTTGACCACTAATTCAAGTATGCATGAGCAAAGCTTTGTCCATGTGATTACTTTTGGTGGAACTTGTAAAATGTGAGATTTTTTTAATTTTTCATACAAAAACTTAACCAATTCAAGCTATACTTTAGAGTATAAAAATTGTTTTTCAAGGCTACAATAGAATTTTAAAGTAGAGTTCATTTAATAGGGTCCCAAATGTCACACCAGGTGTCACAAAAAGCATTATTAACACAATACTCTTCTGTAATAATTGAAATTGATTCATAAGTAAAAAAAAAGAATTAAGGTTTGATACATGTACAAACTATGAGTGTTTTGCCAAATGCTACACTTCTTAAAAGCACTGTTCATTTTTCCATTCCTGCTAACACTGTGGTATTCAATTCCCTAAACAGTCTTAGTGAAACCCATGGGACTATTTATTGCATAAGCTACTGCAATTAAGAGGGAGTAATAATTGCAAAAAAGGAAGGAGAGTGGAATTGTGTATACTGCTGACTTTTCTCTTTAAAACATGGAAATCTGAACAAACACCACACTAACATCTCTTTTTCAATGGATTTCAGTTCAGCTGAATTGAAAGCTGGTATTCGACTATGCAAAAATTAAAGGACAAACACATTTTACTGAATGTAGCCCCATCTATTCTGGATCTAGAAATGACAGACACAAGGGAATTAAAATCAGAATTCAAGAACCTTTTTAAAGGCCGGCTCCTCATTCAGAGTCAAAAGCCACATTTAAAAACCAAACCGAACCAACCCAAGAAGCCCGCACTCAGGCAGTTCAGATGAGGTGGGTTGCTGCAGAGCACCCGAGTGGAAAGCACTGAGCCTTGCAGGCTCACACAGAGCCCCGAGTGTGCCCAAAGTCTGAGCGCCCCAAGCCCCCCGGGGCAGGCGCTGCTCGGCATTTCCCATCCTGTCCTTCTCAACTACTTCCAACAACAAGGCCTCCTACTCCAGCCCAATCTGAAGAGATCAGTTTTTCTCCAGAAAGGAGTCAGAAAACCCTTTGCAAAATGATTCCCCACCTTCTCCAGGGTATAAAAAGAAACATCATTTTCACCATAAGTGTGTCAATTTAATCAAGTACCATTTTGGGTTTCCCCAAGGTGTAATACTTCATGAAGGAGACGACGATCCCACCTGATCACCAATGCTGAGGAAAACAAAACCCCAAACCTGACAGAATTAATTTCAAATGTTACCCCTCTCAATCCTTGGAGGATGGTGTGCATTTGTACTTGCAAAGTCTGTGTTAAATAAATGAGATTTGTTAAGTATCACATGAAGGATGAGAAGAAAAATAAAATTATCTTTTTTTTTTTCTTACTAGAAATCAAACGGCCCTACTTGTAACATGTAATCTTTGCCCTGAATCTGGCCAGACACAGATATATAACTCTTTAGTCATCTGGGGCACTGGGAATGTGCCTGTAGGGCCCTCTAATAGCACATAAATGTAGTGTTTTCACACCAGCAGGTCAACTGCCATTTCTGAGCTGACCAGAGTAGCTACCCTTTAGCAAATTCGTGTCTGACAGTTTCTCAGCAGCTCTGAAGATATTTAAACCACCACAGGGCCCACAGCAGGTAAATAGGGATTACAGGTTTGGGATTTTTTAAAGTCTGAAAGGTCTGCAAGAATTAACAAGACTTTCCAAAGAGGGCCAAAAAGCCCAGAAAAGCCAACCAAACAAACAAAAATTAAGCTCACAGGGCTAATGAATATTAGATCCATTCAACTCATGCTCTTTTCAATGTATGGGGAGACACAAAGAAAATAATGGCTTCCTCGAAACCATCAATTTAAGAAATACTAGTCTTAAAATAACTGACAGTGCTAGGTAAATAACACACGTTAACCAATTATTTTTGCAAAAGGATAAGATTATCCATTCAACAGAACCTAAATCAAAACAAGGGTGGTTGATACAGAGGAAAAAGGGTGTCTTACACTTCTGCACTTAAAACTGGCGTATCTAAAATAAGTGACCATCAGAGGGAAGGATCTGCAAGAGTCTTACCAGGTCCCAAACCCAGAAACAACTGGCAAAGGAAGTTTAGGTTTGGTTTTTTTTTTTCATTTAGGTACATTTCATCCCACAAATTAGCAAACCTTTTTTTTTTCCTTGCAGTATTTTAAGCACAGAAAGTTTCTTCCTTCACTTAAGCAACTTTAGTTTGTGACCAACTTCAATACAGAAGCCCACTCAGAAATTTTCATTAGTGCAACTGAGAAAAGCTAAACCAGTGCATATTTCACACTTTCCTAAAAAAACTTGGTTAATCACAGCTTAAATCAGTCCCTTTTGTCATTCAATTTTGTCAAAAGTAGGTCACATTATGGACCAACAGACACGACTAATGGCCTGTCATTACATACCATCCACCCCCTAACTAACAATCTATTTTCTGAGAAGATACCTCAGCATGGCACAAAGGATCAGCACAAAATCATCCTGGAGACTGCTCCTACATGACCTCTGCTAACAAATAAAAAAATATCACGAAGCAAACAGGCAGGACCTTGGCTATGAAGTCCCCATGTACCCTGAGAATACACAATTTTGTTTTAGCCTTTCATGTCCACAAAAACATTTGAGTTAATTGTTCGTCAATGCACAGTGAGAGCTGAGTCTCCTCTTCCTGTGCTGAGGATGTGTCTAGATGGAGTAATTTGAGAAAACTGTGGTGAATGCTGAAGTGTGCAGCGCATCTCTGAGTCATGCCAAGTATAACTAGAGGATCTCCAGAGGTCCCTTTCAACCCCAACCACTTTGCAATAACAAAATCTAGTTAAGTGGTAGGCTCTCATTACATACATACAGTATCTCTGTGAAATTGGTAAAAACCCTCACTCAGACACTGACATAGTTCAAGTGGTGCTTGCATAAAAAGCTGCTCCTGTTGCTAATACCAGCCAGCTGTGAGCTCCAAAAAAAAAAAAAAACAAAAAAAAAACAAACAACCAAAAACAAACAAGCAAACTATTCCTTTCCAATCAAATATGTCCATAAAATCTCATCGTTTCCTATCAGTATACTTACAAATATCAGGGAAGGCAGTTAAACCAGCAAAAATTCCTCTCTGTGCTAAAGATGTACACAGATCTGTTTTGAGAAGTATGTCTCCTTTTTTGAAAGAGTGATGCAGAGCGAATTTTCCCAGCTCATCTACTTTACGCTCACTAAACACAGATTATTCCAGGGATTTATGATTACAATTGTCTAACTTATTGGACATTGCTTGCTTCTTTTAAACAGAAACAATCTAAATTTGCTCTAAGGATGAGTAAAAGCAGAAGAGGCTTGTTTCTGAGCAGATGCTCAAACTATTTACTGCCACAACACTCAAACACAACTACTGAATTTGTTTTGTTATTTTGGTATAGCTGACCTACTTAACTCAGAAGTTACTTGTAGCAGGCAATAATTAAAACAAAACAAACAACCCCCCCAAACCCCAGAAAAATCTTAATAGTCCAAGGACAAATTCGGTAGATAAACAGGGTTGTCACTTCAGTATACCTATTCCAGCACTGGTTTTGGCTTTATGCTTCCCAACAACTTATGGTACAGAAGATCCAACGGGATACAATGTCTGAAGCACAGGCAGGGGTCTTAATGCAGGTAATCTCATTCAAAATGTATGTACATACACGGGAAAATGAACTTCGCTGAAATTTTTTGCATGTGCTGAGAAATGGGTCAGAACTCCCACAATGAAACCTTTTCAAAGGAAAGAACCTGCCTGCCCAAGCGAAAGGCCAAGCGCACAGCTCTGTATGGCAGCAAGAGCCTTCTCCCACTGAGCATCCCAAGCAGCCTCTCAGGGCAGTGTGAAGGACTGCACAGAGCCAACCCTTCCAGGGGGACCTATTCCCAACGCTGCTGAAATGACTGCAGAAAAGCACACAGATGCACCTGCCTTTCATCTGAGATGTTCAATGCTCTTCTCTTCTTGATGCTGTTATTCCCACACCAGCATCATCACCCCATACCTCACACTAAATTATACAAACGAAACACTATATGGTGCAATCCACATGTGTTTCCAAAAAACAAAAGCTAAGGTAAAAGGTAGCCGTGTAAATCCAGATTTGGTATCTGTATTTCAGCTTTCAGACTTACACAGCAAAACCACGTAATTTTGAGTAAATAAAACAAATTATCCTTATCACTCAACAGCAGTATTAGGAAATGCTTTGTCCTAACAGAGTTATTCTTAAGAAGCACAACTGATGTGACTGACCCATACCTTTCTCTCAATCGCTGTAAAACTGTTTCATCTTTGAGTGGATTTCTCACATGTATATTTTCCTGCCTTTTTGACTGAACATACACATCTAAAAGACACATTTCCTCATGGCGCAAAGTTGAAAATACTCCCATTTTCTGGAGATTTTGATCCAATAACAAAATCCATGACCAGTAATGTTTGGCTTGAGCTACCTTTGCATATCTGCTAGCTCCCATCACAAGCTGCAGGCCAGACCCCACTGATGACAGACTCAATTCCAAACCCTGTTCACACACCCTGCTAAACCTTTTTGCCCCGCTGAGTTGGAAAATCTATTTAATCCTCTCTCCAGGTTAGTTCATAATGGCACTCACTCATGCAGAGGGTGTTCAGCCATGAATATGGGACCACCCCAGCCCAGCCTTTACCAGCAGTGCTCCAGTTGCTTTTCCAGTCAATATGTTACTGCAAAAATGGGACATAAATAAGGCCAGCACCTTACAAACAGAAGTAGTCCTGTTTTCCAAATATGGATGCAATTTTAAAAAAATATATGTACGCATAAATTTATAAGCATTTCAGTTTCTCCTTAAACTTTAAGACTGAAGTCAGAGGGAACTACATGCTCCAGAATAGCAACAAGCACTACACAAATGTAGACAAAGGTCACAAATAAATATTTTTGCAGCCAGCTGTCTAATGCTTTCTTTCTTTGTAATCTCTAAAAATAAAGTTTAGTCACTCTGTAACTTTCCAAGCACAGATCAGGCAGAGGAAGAAGGAATGGAAGGGGAGATACACTCCAGTCCCCCCACCCCTCACATACGGTGCCTTCTCTCAGCTGCCCTCCACCAGCACCACCAAGGCTGCAGAAGGTATGGAGGATACAATTCTGAAGGTATGACTCTCTGCCCTTCTGCACTAAAATCAGGACACACGAGTCAGGGTCAATGGTAAAATTCAGTCTCCAAAATTGTAGCCCACTGCTAAAGGTCAGTGAAGACAAAAATATTCTCCCAACTTCTATAAAGTTGTGGCTTAGGGACTTTCTAGACCAAAAAAGGCATCTTTGCACATAGCAGTCCCCAAAGAGCTGACCCTCCCTCCCCAAGCTGCACTAGTAGCTCATTGAGCCTGTGAAAACTTTCCACAGTCTATGGCAGAGCTCCCCACATGTGGCAGTGCAAATTCAGACTCCGTGAAGATAATTATCCCACTTCATTTTGAACTCACTGCTGGCCAGTTTTGTTTCTGCTTTTTTATTTCTTGCACTGGGTAAAAATGAACAGTCAGTCTCGAAGCATCCTTTGTCACTCCTGACACTACAGATTTCATACTCCCCTCTGCCACCTTCTAAAATACAGAGCTGATATCTCCCTTCATTTCAGCAAGTGTGGGACAACCAAAGCAAAGGACCAACCATAAAACATCTACATATGGAAAGACACATGGTCCAAATGGGATTTGATGCTGGACAGGGAAAAGGGCAGGAAGACAGCACAGAAAGAAATGGAAGACTGACAACTTAATTTTTGAATTGCAGTAGGTTACCCTAATACAATGACACTGTTCTAATCCTCCAGGCCCTGCAGCATTACTCTTTTACTTTGGTCACATTTTTAACATGAGACCAAAAAAAAATTTTAAAATTGTGATCAATACCTGTGTCTACAGTAAAGGCACAGCCAAGGCATGCCATCCACTGGCCTCTTGACATGTACACACACTTTTAGTGCAGTTCTCCTTCATCTACCAAGGCAGATTCCAAGGTGCAAAAGAAACTGCAGCTACCTGCCACTTGGGCAAGACCCAAAAGTTGCTAAGTGGCTTAAAGCAACTGTTTAGAGAAGCGAAAGCCTCAGCAATCATTTTGATAAATAACATAGCTCTGCCCACTAGAATGCCAGTGCTACTCCTCCAGGTTCCTTCATGGTAGTTCTCAGCCTGATCAGCACATGGTAACTTGTCTCATCAACGTCCTCTTAAATTCTAATGTATTTGCCTTACTCTGATCTATTTACTACCAGAGGGCCAAATAATGAAGTATGTTGTTAAAAATCCCTAGCAATCACTAACAACAAACAGTCTATCTGATATTATTACTAAAGATCTTACCAAGTCATAGAACAGAACTCGAACAGTTCAGCAACAGCTTCCTGGAAAATATGAAGAGGTATCTGAAATGTTGGGAAATTATATTGTTCACCAAGAACAGAAGCTCATTAAGTTATATCAGGTTAGAAAATGTTTTTTAAAAGCAGAGAAGATAAATTATGCTTTATATTCAACAGAACATTAAAAAGAAGATAAATTATGCTTTATATTCAACAGAACATTAAAAAAAAAAATTTAAGTCTTTAATTTCAGCGCTTGAGGGGCACAAGGATCCTACCTCCTGCCCTGCTCCATGGGCTGTGCAATCAGGCCCTGAGCAAGGACAGGTGCTGCAAGAAAGGTAAAGCCCAAAGCTCTGTCTGTCTGCTCCAAGTGTGCATCTGTGTTTGAGCAAATGACCCAGCCTGCCTACATGACTTGCAGGCATGCTCTGCTCCTGAACACTGTCATCACACTACCTGGAAGTGGCACAAACTTCAGGTCTTGAAAGAAAAGCACACACCACAAAGTATTTAAATATTTGTAAGCTTTCTCTTTGTCCTCGTGTGAGTTCAGCTTCTGAACTGCTGGTGGGCTCTCACGGCATACAACAGAGAGAATTTCAATATATACCTCTATCTTACGGGCAAACCACTACCTCTGGTGCAAATTCTATTTCTCCCCACCTTAGGAGGTAGGACATGTTTCAGCAACTTTCCTGCTCTGAGTAGAGTGCTCACACTAAATCTTTATTCTGCTCCCTTTGAAGAGGGAATAGGTCATGGATACCTCACTGCAGGATGGTTGTACTTCTGGAAGTACTTCAAATAGGGATGGTTGGTTTGACTTGGAGCTTAAGAGCTAGGTCACAAAATCATCAAACCTTTTCCAGGAGCTTCAAGAGGAACCACTTTTTCTTTCTGGCTGGCAGGTATTAATCACAAAAAATGATCACAATAGTATCCATTCACTGTATTTTCTGTATGTATATCAACATATATATGTACACTGAAACAAGCATACATATATAAAGGCATACATTTTTATATATTTGTGCACGCATACATTTAATATATGTGTGTATACAATCAAACTTCAGCATAGTGTCTGACTACTCAAATACAAGAATTTGAGCCTTATTTCTTTCCAGACACTTTACAAAGACTCAGAACAAAACCCAGTTCCTCACTGGTACAAAAATCTAGTTTCTCAGTTTATTTCTAATTAGCTACCAATACAAAAAGATAAGAGATACATGTAGATATTCAGGAAACTTATTCCTAAAGAAGCATACAGCCAAACAACACAATAAA
Source organism: Melanocharis versteri (assembly GCA_013397845.1). Classification (NCBI taxonomy): domain Eukaryota; kingdom Metazoa; phylum Chordata; class Aves; order Passeriformes; family Melanocharitidae; genus Melanocharis; species Melanocharis versteri. The sequence continues at coordinate 1,586,858 of VZTG01006163.1, read as the reverse complement.
TTATTTTTCCTGTTTTATCCTTAAATTGATATTACTTAAGAAAATAAGGACTGTTCAAAATTTGCAGACAGCATGGGGCAGGCTGGTCCAAGCCATTCCTACCTGCCCAGGCACAGCACCCTGAAGTGCTTGGGCTTTCTCTCCCTCACTTGTCACTTTCTGCCACTTTTACTGCAGCCACAGAAGAAGCAGATTAGGGCTTCAAGAAGCTGAAGACTATCACTGCACACCACCCAGAAGAGCATGGAGTTTTCAGCTGCGTCAGTGATCTGATCTGATTCACTCCATCAACACAGCATCACTAAACTGAGGCACTGGCAAACCTGAAGGTGAACTCCTAGATGCTCAAGCCAAGCCATCACAGGACCGTATTCAGATTCTACTTTGGAAATCTGATTTTGTATTTCTTAAAAAGTATTCTCTTCTGAAAAAAAGGATTAAAAGAACATATAAGGATACCTATAATTCAAAAGATTTATTACAATTTTTTTTCCAAAATAAGTGTTTCAGCAAAAGATTTATTAAAATACCGATACAAATGCTCACACCTGAAATCTCAAAAACCAGCTCAGCTAGATCCCTTTTGAGAAGTAGTTTCCACCTGCATTGTATGATCGTTAAATACCATATGGACTGATCAAAACATTCAACAAAGACAAAAAGCAACTACGTCTCACTAGCTTCCAAGTCTTCCTGTACATTTTCACCTTTCTATTCTATTACCGGATTTTCTTACTGCTTTCTTGTTTGATTGCCAGCTCAGCAGGACACTCTTTCAGAAAGGCAGAGAAGCAATCTAGAAGGCAGCTGCAGCTCTGTATACAGAAGTGCAGAACACCCAGCCCTCCAAATGAGTTTACTGACCCTCTGACCCCATCCCGGGGAGTCAGGGAAACTAGTGCCCACCAGAGTGCCAGATGTACTACACTGCAGCATTTGAAATGCAGAGCCTTATGTTTTCTGCCTTCCACAGTAAGGCTGTCCCAAAGCAAAACCTGCCATCACAGGCAAACAATGAGTCTTGCACACAAAAAGCTCAAAACACAGCTGACAGGCATCTCATTGTACTCCTAATGCGTGATAAACAATTAGTGATCGCACAAAACAGTGCAAGAACAAATCCTATTAACAAATAATAGGATTTGTTAGTGGATCACCCAAACGACACTTTGGAAACAACTCCCTGGGCTGCTGCAGCCAGAAACCTCAGCCAGGGAAGGGAGCCATGCTGCAGGATGCACTGGTGAGCTGCATGCACAGCTACCAGTCATCCAGAGAAGCTCACTGTGCGACAACGACGCTGGCCCACTGCTTCTGACAGCATTTGAACATGCTGCAGCATGTGTCAAAAGGAAGATAAGAAGTAATCTCATATCTTGGGTATTTCTGAATGATTTACACTTTGGATCCATAAGCAAGCGTATTTTCTACATCAAAACACACAAGAAACTGTTGCAATCACATTTTCTTTTAGCTCATTACAAGATTTTTATCAGCAACTTTGCACACTACAACTTCAAATGACACCTGACTAAAGGACGCCTGACTAAAATGTGATTCCCTAACAGTATTGCAATATAAATGCCCACCTCTACCAGCAGAAGTTGAAAAAAAAAATTGGGCAGGTGAGAACTTTAGGGGGCCTGACCTGACACTGTAACATTGTCCCTCAGTGGTTGCTATTAGATGCCACAAATAAGCGATGCTAAGATAGTAACACAAAAGGTGGCTTTTCACTATTACGAGTTTGAAAAAAAAGGAGAAAAAGGGTGCCTCGTGCTGAAAACTAGACAGAGCACTTGTCTGCCCTGGCTCGTCACAAACTACGTGTAAGATAAGAGTTACTTAAAACCTACAAGTGGCAAGTATTTGTTACTCTTTGCACTCCTTTCAGGGTGCCATAAGCCTTTTCATCTCCTTTGGATCATTAGAACTGTCTTGCTTATTTATGTGTTTTAAAACACACCACAGCACACACTGCTTACGATGAAAACCAAAATTGCGAACCCATATGAGTTATATTATTACAGAAGATTTTTACACAACTGTAGATCGTCAGTTTAATTTTTTTAATAGCAAGAAACATAATTTCTAAGGTTAGTCATTGAATAATTCTTGTTTAAGCGTATAACTAAAAAGTCAAGAGGAAAAAAAAATTGTCCTTACAACAAGCTGTGATGGCAATGTCTGGGTGCAGTTTGAGAAAAGCAGCAGTGTACATGCTTCTGAAGACACAGGCAAAGCTCCCCTACCACCGAAACCCTCTCAGTAGAACTTAAGACATGAACACACTGCCTTGTTGGGGACCAACTCTTCCACAGATCTTCAGAGCTCTTCCCACTGCTCTGGGTACTGCAGCGAACTGAGCATTCTGGTGCGCATGGACAATTACGAGGCAGCTCGGCCAAAAAAGCACAAAGTCTATCCAGAATGTTATCTAGTTTGTTCACCTGACAACTCAAATGGAAGCGACAGCCAGTCGCTCACCCAGCTGGGTTAGAGATTAGCCATGTGTAATATTTGCTGCACTTGAACTGTGGAGTGCTGTACACTTGGCAAGAGGAAAAAGAAAGGAGGAGATGGAACAGGGAGGGGAAACAGCCAGGTAGGAATTACTGCAAGACTCATTTTGAAGCCTTGCCCATAACAGTCTATTTGCCCAGGCAAAGGCAAATGTTATAAACCTATAGCCCACCATATGCACTTGGCCAGTGTGCTGCCAAGACCCTCACTCTCCTGCTGCATACACTCCAAAACACTCAGCATGCACATCAGTTAAGTATCTGCACAGTGCCTGAACTGCAGCAAGGCTTTGCAAGCACTGAGCACATGGTAATTACCAACTTTACAGAGAATCATAGATCAAACTCTGCCTTCCCTTGAGAACAAATTATACATGACATCTGCATCTAAGATACACAAAAAAGTATCTCAGCCCAAGACCACAGCTCACTTTGAGCCGGGACTGGGAATGTCAGATCAGCAGATACGATGCCTCAGAAGGATACTAAGAGCAGCTCCTGTGAGCAGGCACTTCCTTTCAGCTCCTGGGGCTGACAGTCACTTTCTTGACATGCATGTCAGTCATCATCCCATAGAGAAATGTTACTGACATGGCCTGGCTCCCAAAGAGCATGACTGCTGATTCCACCAGCTACAGCCAGGACCACAAACAAAAGCAAAAGTGTTCAGAGTATCTTAGACTATGGCACAATTCCAAATTTTACTTTAGAATAGGAAACAGTGATAAATTTATTCCATTGCAAGATCAACTTTGCCTACAGGATATCTTTCCAGCTTCAGAGAGAAGCACTTGCAAACCAAAGGGGGGTGGAAGAAGGAGGGCTGGTGAATGGTGTTTAACCAAGGTCACAGCAGCATGCATCCATTTCCAAGTCTAATGCAGGGCAATATTGTTGACTGACATATACAGGCTGGCTAAGGAAAGAGAATCTCTGAAGAGTTCCCATGAAGCCTACAAAACTTGCCCTGGTCCAAGTACCACCTTTCCTTTGCTCTTTCCCTATCACTGAGGTCCCCTCCTTGCCACCCAAGTGCTGCAAACTCACCCTTTTCAAGAGCCTCTCCAGCTGGCACAAACCAACACTGGAGCCACAGCCAGCGCCATAAGGGAGCAGAGATCACAAGCAAACAGTGAGAAACTGCAAAGCAGCATAAAGCTATATTCCAGGGCCATTGCCTATAGCACAATGAAAGAGAGCCTCAGGTCAGAGAGACAGGAAGCCAGGCTGTAACCAGCAAGGATGGGTTTACAAAATCTCCTGATACAGTTTCAGCTGCATCTCACAGCAGCTGCAGGAACAGAAGTCAGTTTCCTGGTTTTCAGTTTGGTATGGTTTTCCTGTAGCAGATGCAAGCGGCTCAAGAACCAAACCAATTATTAAAAAACACAGAACAGGTAAAAAACCCCTTGTTGGCCAACACCGGAGCCATGTGTTCAGTTAACAAAGTGGTCTAGAAGGAACCTGTGATCAAAAGGAAGAAAAACATTATACGTAAACCTATTTGGCAACTGAATATCCTCCTTCAAATGTCTGTTGTAGTTGTAATGTTTATTCAGAGCATCTGGAGGATCAAAGCTCTGGTCAAAGCCTGTCATGAATCCCCATGCTGCTGCAGAATTTAGTACTAATCCCTGGTGCTTCACTGCTAAATAAGGGAAGAAAAATAAACAAACAAGCAAACCAAGCAAAGGCCAGGGCAAGTGGTATAAATAGATATAAGAAGGCCAAATTATTAGACATGTTATTGAAAACTTTAAAACAAAAGTCTTTCAGCCTTCTTTAGCTTTGTATGCAAAGCAGTACCACATAACTCCTACACAAAGTAAACAGTGAGTGTATTTCACATACTTACTGATACTGCAGGCGGGACAAAAAACCAAACATGTAGTGTCACGCAGGAGAAGATTGAGCAGCAGGGCAGAAAGCAGCAAACCCCACAGCAATCCACCAGAAGTAGGCTGCCTTCCCTTACTTCCTCACCACCCATGCATCTTTCGTGACACTATATACAATGATAACAAAATTTTACATTTTAACACACCAAATTTGAACCTTCAAAATCAATGCAGCTGTTCACACAGGGAAAAAAAATAAAAACCCTTCTAAAGCAGCAGATTTATAATTGAGTCTGTCTGCACAGCCATGCAGATTGAAAAAACTAGGTCAAATCTTTTGCTAGTCAACCTCACTGCCATTCTTCCCCAGCCCTCCTTCCCTTTAGATTTCAGCAGTTATTGAAGGAATCAATTAACAGACCTGTCATGCAGGTCTCAAATTGCTTCTGCCTGGTACATATCAGGGGGCTCATCTGTGCAAGTGCAGATGGAAGGGGGAAAAATTAAATCATTATAGTCTTTCCTATTCACAAATCCTAATCCTGGAGCACATGTACGCAATGCTACTAGGGTCCATTAGCAATCAAATAAATGATGCATGTCAGAAAACAGAAATAGAAGGAAAGGGGCAAGAGGCAGACAGATATAGGCTAGAAAGAGGCAAAAATAGAGGAATTACTGTGCTTTCACTTTTGCTGTGCTTGCAGCAAAACCATAATAGCATCTGCTGCTTTTAATGACATCTTGGTAGTGTATTTTGTACAGCTTCATGGTGAACAGTTTTAGAAATCTCATAAATATCTCCATTTTGACACTAGGTTTCAAAGAGAAACTATAATACTAGGTTTATATCTACTCATCACCCTCTGTATGTTTAAATAATTCTTGTCTGGAAAAAAGGACTCACACACTGGAATTCAGATACTCACTGTCACAAAGGCATTAACCGGGTTTTTAAATCTTAACAAAATGTAGGGACCAAGTCAGTCCAATTGCAGCTTACTCATTTTTATTCATTTCTCTCCTTCTGTTGCAGAGACAGAAGGCACTCTATTTCATCATCATAAGAAAAAAAAAGAGATGCCATTTTGTATCAGACAAATACTAAAACAAATCACTCTTGAACCCTACTTCTACCACATGCAATATGCTACCTGACAAGTTCCCGCAAGAAGGCGAAGCAATCAATTTCGTGACTTACTGCAGTGAGGGCCAACCTAACTGGTTTGGCAAGCCACATACCACAACCTTCATACGGTTGAATGCCACAGGGCCACAGGACGTTGGCTGACAGCTGAAGACTGGGGGGACCAGTCCCAACTCTTCCTGGCAAGCACCTCCTCTAACCATGTGGTGACAGCAGCCTTGTGTGCTGCTGCTGTTGCTGCCTTCCCTGTGAGGAGGACTGGGACAGCAGTCAAGGGACTCCAGTGGTGGGAAAGCAAGGGCTGGGGGCAGAGGGGAGGGTGCTGCTGTTAGGCAGGAGTGCCTCGTTCATTTGCTTTGATGGAAAATAATGACCATTGTGGAATCCAACACGTGCAGATCTGGCTGGCAAAATTCACAACCTGTCTTGCACCATTTTAGTTCAAATCAATGAAAATCATCATAATTTCACCTTCCACAGGGGTGCTATGCAGAATTTCTGTTGTGCTGCTAAAGCCTTTTCTCTCACCAGCAAACCCAGGACTAAGACAGACCACCCGGAAAAGCCATTTGGAGCATGGTATACAGCTGAGTAGCAGACTACACAGACTGCATCCTAAATTCTAGAATGTGCACAGAGAGCATTTGTCTTTGATGTTTTTTTCACTTTTACCATTCCTGCCTTCGGCTAAATTCTTTTGAAGCTAAGGCTATGCTACACATAACTCATCTAAATCAGCCCCATTTAGCCTTTGTTTCTTAGTATCTTATCTATAGCCGTTACATTTGAACTTTCATTGTCTTGAATAATTTTTCACCCTTAACTCAGCAAGCCATAAAAATTATTGCCTCAGTACCTTAGATAAACAACTATGGAAATCCTGAAGAAAATGTTTGGGCTTTCTTTTTGGCTGGTTGGTTCATGTTTGTTTCATTAGGTTTTTTGACAGTGACACATTTAGAGGGGGGAAGCATCTTGGACCTGAACCCAGGAAGACATTTGGAATTTGAACTCTCTGTTGAATGTATACTGGATCAGAAGGTAAGCAAAGAAATGACAGTGATGGAATTCTTGAGGTAGATACGAGGAACTGACAAAGCAAGGTAGGAAAAACAAGCATTTTTAAGAGAATTGCCACACTAAAAACATTCTGGAACCACTACATTGTCAGGTAGCAACATTCAGCATACTTACTCAGTTTTGGACCCTGTACCTTAATGCCCAATATTTCTCCTTGAGCTGTGCTCACGCATAATGATCTAAAACAGATCTTCTGCTTCTAGAAAAATGCAAAGCTCATTTTGTGTTAGTCCTTTGAACAGTGGTGAGGTAGTATGTCTGTATTTACCTAAAAGGTACTTCCTCCATTTATCTTTCATTTTTAAATACTGCCACAGAATGAGAAACACTTTCTGAGATTCAAAAAGGTGTTTTTCACCATCCTATTCAATAGATAAATAGTACAATAACTTGAGAAACTTCATTTTCATTAGCACGGTTTCTTGTTCCACAAATCAATCAGAAACTGGTGCTGTTCTTTAATGATGCCTAGCAGATCAATATTATCAGCTAGGTTTGCTTCCTATATGATGCAAAGTTTATTTTTACTTCTAAAATACCAGCTGAAATAACAAAAATCAAGCTGGAAATTACTTTTCCCTTCATTTATTAAAAAACCTACTCAAACTAATGTTTTATACAATTTAACAATAGCTCTCAAAAACATTCAAACTCCTTTAAGTAAAGAAAGTGAATTTTTTCTATTGTTTAAATTCCTTCTGTTAGATCATTAATGTATCTTACAACTGATAGTCTAATGACAAACTTAACAGATCTCCCTCATGAAATGGGCGTTTCTCAATAAGGAAATAAAATTTGCAGATTTCTTTTCCTAAGCCTCATTATTGGGAAAATATCTATGAGTCTTTCAGAGAACAGCTCTTGTCCTTTATTGGGTTCTTGCCATAATGAACATCTGCTCAGTCTATAAATTAATTGCTGAAAACATCTTGTGCTTCTAGATGATCCAAGCAATCATAACTGTTTTGGGTTACTAGAGAACATGACTATTTTTCTCACACACACAGGCACACATTCCCCCTTACTGCACACCATAAAATAAGAACAATTATTTGGCATTATTTTTAATGTCATAAAAGAAACTTTTAGTGCTAATCAAGTCATAAGAGTAGCACACTATTAGGTTTCCCCAGACGATTTAAGCAGTACTTTTGTACTGTGATAGCTTAAGAACATGAAGGATGCCTTGCCTAGCTGATTGGAAATGCTCTTTATCTTAAAATCAAGAATCCTTTATCAGTCCTGGCTTGCCAACAGCAGAGTTTGTCAGGCAGTTGCAATAGGCAAAGAAAAATCCACTTTAGATGACTCATTGCAAATAACAGTATTTCTTTTTCCCACAAAAGGCGCCCCAGACCAAATTTCATCTACTTGCTCCATGCTCAAGGTCTCCCATTGTTCTTGGCTATATTGAGGTTTGTCATCTCAGCTGTAATTCCTCTGTTCTTGGAACTCTCAGCTCACCATCAGAAATTGGCTCATTTTAACACTATTTTTAACCTCTACAGATGCAAATCACTTTCCCTAATGACATTTAACATAAATCTCTTGCATTTCCTTTCAGTTACCTTTCAGACCAGTTCCAGACCAGTTCCTGGTCACACAGACCATCCAGTGTTCTGGTGAATGATAAGGATGCAATCTATCACTAAGATCTTCCAGAAGTAACAGTACCTACATTTTCCAACCAAATCTGGAAGGTTATTATTGACCTAATTTGGAAAGAGAAGAAAGGGTGCTGTCCCTCCCAAATAACTGATTTCTGGATGTCATCAGAAGGGATAAATAGATACCACTCCATAATAATTTTGGGTCACATTAGCCAGCTGGCATCTCTTAGTTGTCATCTGTCTTCATTAAAGATTCTGCAATAAGGTGGGGATGGTGCCTGGGCATGCTACACCCTTCCATGTGGGACAGGACTGCAATGATACAAACACTACAGCTTTCTTACTGCCAAAAAAAAAAAAAAGGTAAAATTTGAATTCTTCTGAAGAATTTTCAGGTCTGTTCCATGAACAACTTGAGGAAGACAAGACATACATACATCAAGCCTCTTTCTTGCCTAGGATATAAGTGTTCTCATATACATTTAAATTTAGAAGTGTATCTGAAGGAATAGTTGCAAATGCATTGTTTCTGGGGACACAAACAAACAGGCATGCCTGGTCACACCACATTCTGCCCAAGTGCACAGACTTACATCACGGTCATGTTCTCCCCACACACACTGTACCTTTAGTCCCACTCCCCTCTCCCACACTCCACAAGACACCTCTGTGCTCCTTCCAATTCTACCTCTCTGCCCCATTCCCACCTCTGGTCCTCAACCTCTCCATTTATGATTTTTACCTAGCAAGTACAGGAAGAATTTGGTGAGTAATTAGTTCTCTAAACTTTAAATTCCAAGTAAGCAACAGAAGTGTCAAGATATTGAAGAGCAGCAGATTGTCACACCACAAGTCATGTGGTTGCTGCACTGCATCTCCACAAAAATTATCTACATTACTCACACTCATGAGGGGGTTGACTTGTCATGATCTGTCATCCGAGATGCAAATATTTATTGATGGCACAGAAGTATTCCAACTTCTGCTTTTATTACTCATTATTTTAACACTGTTAAGAGGCTCTGAAATGCCAGATTCACTCAGCCTGTTCTGAAGTTGGACCAAAAGAACTTACATTTTATCATTATTTTGCTTATACCATAAATAATCCAGCTGCAGGACAAAGATCTAAACCTAGAACTACAAACTGAGAGCTGAAGCACACTCCACTAGTGTGCTATTGTCATAAATAAAGCCTAAGAGTAAAAAATCCTTCATTAAAATTACAACAATTACAAGAGAATAATTTAGTAAATAGTTTTTGTGTCCTAAATACCATTCAGGTGTCCAAAAGCATTATTTAAATATAGATTTTTAATGAGCGCCAAAAATTATTTCTTTATAGCCAAATAAAGAGGACACAGCCCTTTGGTATAGAGCACTGCCACACATAGCAGGCCTGCTCCACCCACAGGTCTCCATGCCAAGCATTATACCATGCTTAATGTAGAACAGCATCGCCATTTCCTTCTGCTGGTTTTTCACCTTTACACAGCCTTATTACACACTGCCACTGACACAGCCATTGTATTATTGCTCACACCTTTCTCAACTGTTCATATGCATTAAGTTCACTCTACAGACCTGCATCGGAAAACATCCTTTCAAAACAGGCAAATAATCACCTCTACTATTACTATGGTTGTTATTACTATGCTTTCAATACAACTTCAGAGGTAAGAAATGAGAAAGGAAAATGTGTATGACTCTTCTGGGCACACTGTAAATGGATGGTAAAGCAAGGTGGTACCATTAAAATTAAGATAGTCTGACAGCTTGCATTTTGCTACCCTGAAGAGTTTCTTTTGTTTCTTTTAAGTAGTAAGCTAGAAAACTTCCAGGCAAGACAATATTCAAGAAGGTGTTAAGAAGTAAAAAAAGTTAACTCTCCAGTGGCTGCTAGGGCTTAGAGCTGCAAGTGCCTGTTTTCAAGATCTGAGTTCTCCAAAACAGATTTATGGTAAGGATTCCAACAAGCCCAGCATGTTTTGTAGTTAATTTCATCTTCTTCCAGATCTGCCCTTGTCAAACCAGGAATGGGACTGATTAATGGTGCTGCTTTGGAAGTGGATGCTTCATACAGTTGATGGCCACTGCCAATCACTGAGACCTTATACGTGTAAGTCTTATTAGGAGAGGGAGAGAAAAATATCCCATAAAACTGCAGTGTGAAGGTGAAATTTTCCATCTTCCTGCTTCTGCTCTATCCTCAAATACTCCAGACACATTCTGAAATTATTCCATGACAGAAGCAACCACACCTGTAAGACTAGAGTGAACTGTCCAAGGGGAAAGGAGCTGAGGAGTTCAGCAGGATGGCTCACTCTGCATTAAGTTCTAAAAACTTCTTGCTATCTGTAATAGCTCTCACTAAAAAATATGAACATTTTAGAAGCAATAAGCAGTTACGGCAGTTATGCTCATATTATAAAAAAAGGATCCCAGGCCCCATAATAAATTACTCAAAATAATCAGTAGAAAACACAAGCACACTAAATTTTAGTCCTCTACTTGACTATAATACTCAAATTTAGACCTCCTGAGGTCAGGAGCCTCACTCTTTCAACATCAACAGCAAAACCAGACCAATATACTTTTCATTACTGTCCCACGGGCCAGAAGTGTGGAGGGTGAGGAGGATGCAAGGCCCACTCCTGTGATTAAGTTTTCTGGTTGGTAACCACTCTTCTGCAGGCAAAGCTGAGAGGGAACATCTGCCAAGCCTTCAACTGAAGAGAGCTCAATGAAAGGAAGCTGGAAGAAAATACAAGGTGAATCCAATGACTGTGCTGTTCATTATGCAAGTGTGCTCATTCAGAGGCCTCTTTATGTCATTCAGTATAAACAAATACCTGCAGCACTACCAGGCTAGGCAAAAAAAGCTTTGTTGTGAAGCAGAGTGGCAGACTATTTGAGACAGTCATGGAAGTCATCATTACAACCTCTTTTAATATCAACATGTGCACACACCCAGTTGTACTCTCTAAATCACAAAATCATCACATGCGGAACAAACATCACCATCATAAGGATGACACTTTTATTTTTCCATTTGTTTGTACTCAGAGCTCTTAATAGCTGCTTATATTACTCTGGCAGTGACTGCAGTTTACACAGAATGCCTGGGTTCACATTAAGCTACCCATCACATGGACTGACAGCAATGCAGTTGCAGCACACTGCCTGCTAGGGCAACACCTGAACACTACTGCCAGGCCATCCTACACATGTAGACAGGAGCTACAACTGCTGCACAGATGTATCAGACCTTCTTCTCCACCATAAAGTAGCTTTGTGCAAGTACAGAACCGAGGCAGGACACAGGAAAGCTGCCCACAAGGATATTACCAGCAGCCCGTCACTGAGCAGCAGGCTCAGTCTTCAGTCACTATTAGAGATGTTCTTGTTAAAGGGACTGAGGGAAGGAGTAGCAAGACTAGCACGTGGTCCCTTTCTCTGCTCCATCACCCTACAGCACGCAGGAGCACTTCTTACTCTGTGGAAAAAGAGCAAGTCATTCTAGTTGATATCAAACATTAACTAACCTTCTATGTGTGAGGATTTTCTGACAAAATTAATACTTTATGGCTGCACACATACTACTAGTCCTGAAAAAATGGAATAAAGGGGCAAATGTGGCACTCAGTCAAGGAAAGAAAAATAGAATGCAAAAAAAATTTTTTTTAAATATATTTATATATATGTATATGTAGGTATAGAGATAGAATTGTTTCTGCTTCCTAATTACTAAAACAGCAACCTAATTACTAGATTAGATTACTAAAACTACATGGCCACACATGACCATACATAATGTCATAAAATTTCTGGTCTTTCACAGAAGTTAGATGCTGATAAATGACCAGAACTCAGCAAAAGTTGATTTCTAATTTATACTGGCAGAAGATCAGACTCAGGACGTTTGAGTAAATAATTTATATTTAAACGAATATAGATCCTCAAATCAGTTCAACCACCCTCAAAGAAACTATAATTTACACCACCAGCAGACCTCACTGTATGCAAATAATCCAATAAGACTGTATGACAAAATTCTCTTTATGCATGTAATACAGTTTCACAAAATTAATGCCTTTTTTACATTAAAATTCACCTAGGGAAACCAATGCTAATGTTGGAAGACTAACAACTAGCCTGATGTATGGACTCCAGGATGTTTCACAGGAAACTCTATGAAGTCACTGGGCAGGGAGCATGAAAACCCCTGACCCTTATTTTTCGACGTATGACTTAGGATTTACTAGTGCATGTGCACCCAGCAGGCCTAAAGCTTTGCAAGAGATTCACAGGAGCCTCAAGCGAAGCTAATACAAGTCTGAAAAAGAAGACAAGACACAAGTGGTAATACCTGGATTTCAAAGACTGTTTTTATAAATGAAGATGAACTAATCCAGCTTTTTATTTGAAATTTCTACATGTGAATAAGAAGAAAAGGTAAGATGTTGGATACTACTGCCTTGGGTCTTCATTCCAACAAGTCTTCCCCAAGACAGAAACCCACCACCACAAATAAGCAAAAGAGTCAAACAAAATCCCTAATAACACTTCCTTTTGTGGTCAATGTCTCAAGTCAGCCACAGGTACTCAAGGGAAGCAGAGGTCATTTGCATACTGTACACAAAACACTGGATATGGAGGACTGAAACCAAAGAATCACTTTATGGACTACATAGCTGGTAACATCCTTGCTTTGACAGATACCTCCTTCTCTGTATATAGTTTCTCAGTGTGCTGTGCTGAGAACTGGAAGTGCTGAGAGCTGGAAGAGGATGGCAGATTATTTAGCAGATGTCATTTTCTTAGTCAATGCACTTGGGTTATTTTCAAACCGTTTAAAAAAATATTTCCTGGTATAGATACAGGACTTTACAGAAAGAAAATATGAAAGAAGCTAGGGTTTGTTCCCGATAAAGACATGAAAGGTTTTGAGATTAAGATGACCAACACATTGTTTTTCCACCAAACTGAGAAAGATTCTTGATAAAATTAGGATAAGCTTGAAACCCTTGAGAACCCTTAAAAATAAGTGTAAAAGCAGATGCTTCAAGGTAAATTTGAAGTTTTCTTTCCTTTGAGGCAACTTCCTTAGGAGATTTGTTACTAGTATTTAAAGCTCTAAACCAGTCTGGTGTTACACCTGAATTATTCCTGTCAGGAAACAAGGCAAAACACAAGGAATACTTACGGGATGGATACAAACTGCTAGGTTCTCTTCGAACCTTGGAGTCAGCTCTTGATGGAAGAGTAAGCAGGATGAAATAGTGTTCTATTTCTGCTAGCACACTTTTCATCTTGACAACCAAAGGTAAATGTCAGGCTAGAGATTCAAACTCTTGCCATGACTCGAACAAACCATCAGACTATTTTCAAGAAAATCAACCTGTTAAGAAGTAATTTTTTCCTCCAATAAAACACAAAACAAAAAAACCAGAAAAACACAATGAAACTTTGTGTATATCATGCATGATCCAAACTGATTAACTCTGGTGAAGAATGGATGATTCTGGAGGCTGGCAATGCTATAGAGATCTCATTTTTATCTCTACATCCTTGTCTTGTAACCAAACCCAGTTATCAGTGTTGGCTGAAATTCAGGACATCTGTTCCTGATGAAATTTTGACATTTCTAACTTTCCATTTCATTCCAAACTGGAAGAAAACCAAGCATTTTTCATGTTTCCTATAGATGCTCTAGAAAAATAACAATTCCAGATTAGCACACGACAGTACCTCTAATTAGGAGATAGGAATGTTTCTTGTGTCAAATATCAAACTGTTTCATTATCACCCCAAAAAGTGACATTTTGAAATATCTCATTTTCTAGAGCAGTCTTATATTTTACATCCACTCCTTACAACTATTTTGTAATCTAACGATATTTAAAAAAAAAAGGAAAAAAGCACATTTCATCAGAGTGATATGATACCACTGTGGTATATAAATTACTCTCTGTCACACACACATACAAATGTATTTTCAACTATGCATTTTATGACCAATATAAAAAATTAGTGAATGTGAAACTAAAGACTGGCTTCTCTCTTTTTTCCCCTAAGTCTGATTTACTCTTATTATCTTGAACACAAAGGGAATAAAAGCTTTTCCAGTAAGGCATGTGATTTCTGCTTTCTGTCGTCTAAGCACCTCTTCCTGTGAATTTTTTCAAACCCAAAATTATCCCAAAGATATTGCAGTGCTGAGAAGAAACAACTTAAGGGGAACAAAACTAAAATTATTCTCAAAATGGCCTGTTATAATCAAATTTTATGTTATAGGAGACTCAAAGCATTGATCCTAGAAGAGAATAGAATGTGTTTATTTCAAAGCAACTCAGACTTCATTTTGGGTACCCATAAGGTAATTCCTGTCTTAGGTAAAGGAGGTCCACATCTATTTCTCAATTTACATCCCATCTGCTCACACACCAGACTACAATAAAATCAAAAGACCCATCCTACAGAAAACAGAAAATCCAGATGTCCATTCAATCAAATGTTACGTGCTGTGCCCTAATTTTCTTCTGTAGGCTTCCAGTGAACTTCAACTTAATCTTCTCCTATTCAGTTTTCCAACACAGTTTACAAACTTCATCCAGACACAGATCTCAGGAGCACCCAGGAGCCCTGCACCGATGCCATTCAGCGAGGTTTATGATTTCACACAATCGGCAAGGTTGGAAGAGACCTCTGGAGATCATCAAGTTCGCTGGATGGTCAATCAGTGCAGGACCATGCCCATGTTTTTGGAGTAGGTCCACAACTGGAGACTCTAGAGCCTCTCTGGGTAAGCTGTCACAGTGTTTCACCACCATCCCAAGAAAAAGTTTATATTTAAACAGAATTTCCTGTATATCAATTGCTTGTTGCCTCGTGTCCTTTCACTGTACACCACTAAGAAGAATCTTTGTCCACCAGCACTCTCCCAGGACTCCATCTACAGGTCAATTTGTCATCATCACAGCAATGCAATCACTGTTAATTTAGTACAAGTGTTGTAATACTGGGAAATGTTTGGCGCTGGAACTGTTCATATGTTCAGGCTACTCTCTTATCATATCAGTTCTCACCCTCCTCTCATACTACTGTGTGGGAAAACTTGACAGATAAGAATCAACCACTCAATTACCACTCAATTATTGCTTCAATATATACACAACACGTTTCTGCTTGTGGTCTAACCACCTGCTTTTCTTTTTCTCAATAGCTTCTTTCCAACATGATGCCCATAACAGGAATTAATTACACACAACTGGACCTGATCATCTCATCCAGCAGCACGCTTTGGCCAACCACAAGTATTGAAGCAGGACGTTTGAGAAAAGCTCATGTACAAATGCAGAAAAGCTTGTCAACAAGCACATATTCATGACCCACTCATTTTCTAGAACTTTGTTTTCAACAAAAGCAACTGGTATTACCAGTCCCAAGGGGGATTCTGGTCTTGACAAAGCACTGGTCTCATCTGCTATAGCAGAGCTCAGGAGAGCCGCAGCTCTGACAGTCAACTGATGAGAGGCTGGAGCCCTCCAGCTCCCCAGCTGCACAGGTTCACAATTCTCCTGAAAGCACAGTTCTCCTGATTGAAAATTGCTACCTGAGTTCACTCACCACTCCAAAAATTTCCGAGCTCACTTTCATTTCATGCAGATTTAATTTTGTCTGCTTTGTCACACGGTAATGCCCACTGGTTTAGACTAGCATTCCACATTTATGCTGCCCATTTACAATGTTTCAGCAGTTGCCATATCAAGGCTAATTTCTGTGCATCTTAAGAACCATACCTTGTTCAAGCAGTTCCCCTAATAAAAGCACACCAAGCAGTCTATCTCCAACTACAGAGGCAACTGCATCTCAGCAATAGATACATCACACAGTCACAACAGACAGGAGGAAAAGCAAGCACAAGGGATATTACAATGTACCACTCTGATCTTCCTTTCACATTACTTCTGTGATCAGGAACTGCTTTTGAGTAAGCTCTTTACTTTGAGCTATAGAGCACAGTCTTACTTCCAAATAGGCAATTTCCTGCCACTGCAGGAAAGCATCTCTCATTATCCCAGGCAGTTTAGTTTTTTGTACCAGTTCAAGGTAGACAGTATTGATGCAAAAGCAGTTTTCATAGTTTAAAGTTCTGCCAAACACCATAGGAAAGTATATACTGAGAGTAGTCTTTGCTTCCACTCTCTTCTCAGTGAAAAGATAGGAGTCCCATGGACATGGTAAACAACAGTCCCAAGGAAAGTTCAGGTATCTATACAATGTAATATAGAACTGAATTCAGTCAGGAACAGAAGTGAAAAGGGAGTGAAGAGATCCCAACGTTAAAGTGAGGATTTCAGCATCATTTCTATTAAGCTTTTTTCTCTTTCTGCTTGAGGGACTAAAAAATACTAAAAGTTTATCTCAGAGGATGGCAAATGGGCAGTGAGTAGATGTGATGACACCATATGTAATGTTATTTCACTACTGACAAAAAGAGAGCTACTAGCTTTTGCAAAGGATAGACAAACACTACTGCATGCAGAAATACTCAAACAGCCTCAAGAATGTAAGATTTTATGCCAATGAACACATTCCAAGCTCTAACCTCTGTTCGTGCACCAGTATTCACTATGTCAGCTAGATTTATTTCTTTTAATATAGTACTATAGATTATTGCCCTCATCCATACAGGAGAAACCAACACAGCGAAGATATTACTAAAAGGAAGCTTCTACTGCACTTGCACCGAGAAAAAATGCAAGTGATCTAGGTGTTTTGCTTTAACTATCCTAGTGTGACTTGTGAGTGCAAAGAAGGCTTTTCATCCTTTCAGACCAAACTTTAAAGTGCATCATGTATAATATTTAAATGAATTTTAGGTTAATGAACCTAAAAGACACTGTTTCAAATGATCAGAGACCCATATGTTTCATGATCAGAGACCCTTCCTTTCCTTTGACCTAGATGTTCCCCAAAATCTGTAAAGTGCCCAGTGAGTGAAGGAAGTCACTCTGGTGGGAGACACAAAGCAATCAAGGTGTTAGATGAACAGCTCCAAGGAGCTGTTGATACACATCATATGATCTGATTGTCCATAAGGCATCCACTACAGTCTTAAGCATACTACTGGATATTATATAACGTTACATCACTTCCTAAAGCAACATAATTTTATGCTGTAATTTTAACTTTCTTCTCAAAACTCCAAGAGCATCTCGAGACAGGCCCAGAAACACCAAATGCTAATAAACTGTCAGCCTACTGTAGGGCATGGGATATTTAACAACTCGAGAAAAAAGAACAAACCTCCCCCTCGTAATATATGGTCAAATAAACACTGTTCAGCTCACACATCAACCCTCTTGACAGGAACAGAGATAGATTTAAGGGAACAGAATATCCCAAATCTTAATTTACTAAATATTTTGTATGGACTAATATGACACTGGTCTTCAGATGTGTAGAAAGCGGCAGCATGCCAGAAGCTCTTCTTTTTCCAAGAATAAATCCTTGGCAAACGCCTGTTAATCAGTGACAGAGGAAGATGTAGGAGCAGCAGAAAGAGACGCCAGTAATTTGGATCCAATCGCGCAGTTAAAGGAATCCAGGCAGGAACCAAATTGGAGTTCCTACCAATAACTGGAACCTGCACTCAGACAATACCCCACTAAGAGTGGCTCTGCCTCAGTAATAGGCTCCCAGCACCCACTAGTGACCTGTCACTGGAACCCTTCCATCGGCAGAGCTGTGGTTTAGCTGTCATACTTCTCTCACGTGGATATTTTAGGAATCAGTTTTAATGGCATTCTCTTCTGAAGCTCAGCACGCATTTCCCATTTAACTCCTAATTTTAAGATTGACACTAATGCACTAATGGCCCTATACAAAGGATAGTGAAATAGCATGCATTTTATCCACTCCACCTTCTTTTAAAGGAACACTCTAACCTTATGTGTGAACACACAGCTACATTGCACAACAGAGATGTGCACCAGCCAGCACTGGCAGGACCAGCGTGCGTGAGCGTACAGCACACTGGTCTGAGCTGGTAAGACAGGCAGGCCAAGACAGACAACAGCTCTCCAGGTAAAACAATCATTTTGTTGGGAAGTATCTGCATGTGATAGTGGCTAAAGCTCAACTCTGCAACCCTAGGAAACAAAACCTGGTTATATAAAGAAAAAGATAAATGACAGAAAATTAATAACTTAGAGGAATACAGAGAAATGGATAGTACAATCAGCAAGATATAAATGCATTTTAAAGCTATTTACTGCTAAAGCTCTCTTGTTACTTTTTAAAAAGATGCTGGTTTAAAGTTGAAAAGAAATAGTTTTTTTAGGTTTTTTTTGCAGTGTCTGTCTTTTCATAGAAGTTAACAATTTCAAAATCCTATTCAATTTCAACAGAATTAAGCATCTAGTAAATAGTAATCAAACAAAAACAAAAAGCCCTACAAGTCATCTTATGAAAAAAAAATTATAAAAAGAAAAATAGAGAAAGAACTGAGAAAGTTATTGTCAGAACACAGGCATTCATTTATGCACAAGTGAATCACACCTGGATGATCATATTTTGTCTAACACACAAGGAAGTAAGAAAAAAACTTATAAATATTACATCCTACAAAAAGGTTTTGACAGAAATAACCACAAGTGCCCCACCCAACCTCCCCAGATGAGGTTTTGGGCTGCTGGAAGTGCAGCAAGTTTGTACACTCTCTTCCAAAATTTGTGTCCTGTCTAGTCTCTTTTTTGCTGTAAAAAACCACTGATACTAGATGTCCTAGGAAGCACAAAAAACAAATTTGTATGTATACACTATACACCAGGAACAGTTGTAAGACTGTATGTATTGTCATACCAATAATTTTTTATAGTTAGCAAAAAATTTATATATATGCCTATACAGTCATTGTATCATGTCACCCAGATCCACTAGGAATTCTACTGTGCCGTACTAAATGAGAATCAGCTGAGGTTACCTTTGAGGCTGAATTATCATTATAAAAGCAAAGTTTCATATAAAAGCCGTGAATTTCCATATGCTCAATGTCTACAGTATCTTGATCGGAGTAATAGTAAATTATGTGGCTGGGTCAGTTTAACTCAGTGCAGCTGGAGGGCTGTTGCTATATATAATCAAGCTATCTCTGACCTTATGAGCCATTCCATCAACTGCAGAATATCAGCATCACCTTTGAGAACTGCTCCCCATCAAGGCCAGATGACAATAAAAGCAGCTGAAGCCTTGTTTGCTGATTCATGGAATGATCTCATTAGATCTGAGCCCAAACTGCTGCTTACAAGATGAGGGAAATATAGTGCAACTAGAGTGCAAAGATGAAATATGAGTAATAGATGAGCCAAGTGTAAAGAAAGCAGTAATATCAGACTACTTGACTCAGAAGATTGCTGGACCACATCAGAAAGCTGTTTAGTCAGGAATCCTTCTGGAGGATTCAGCCAACTTCTGCCTCGAGAGAAGTCTCTAAAACAGAAGTGTTACCCTCTTGCTTTGTGTCCAACAAGCACATTGATTGCTGAGTGAATACTGTTTTTGTATAAACACGCACTCCTGACAGAGGACATGCTTAGGAACCGATGCTGCTTCTGAGCAGTGAGGTCTAGTGCAGAGGGAGAAGAGCCATATCATCCCATTAAAAAAAGAACAAAAATCGTATTTGCCCAGAATAACAGGTGTTTCTTCATCTTTTTTAGGCCAATCAAAACTACTTAGTAAGACCAGTTTCAACTCAGCTTTAACCTGTCTTTCCCACACTAGAACTGGAAAGGATTCAGGGAGACAGAGACTTATTACCGAGCACTTACATTACCTGAAGGCATTGTATAGTACAGGGGGTATCCTTAATTGCTTACATGCCTTTAAAAAAAGTAGTAAGACACACAAAATGGATACATACTACAGAGAAATATGTTCCCGCATTACCACTGCATTGCTAAACTTCTGCCATCTTCCAAATTACTAGGAAACACTATCTTTGTGCTTAGTTATTATAATTTTCTAAAATGTACTTCGTGTTTAAAGAAATAGATGAATGAGAAGGAAAGGAAAAGAGAAAAGGCTGTTAAAGTATTTTAACACCTCATCTGTAACTATGATAACCTCAGCAGATACATCCACTAAATCTCAGGGCTATAAGATTATACCTCAGACTTAAGTTTTATTTCAGGACCACTTAGCATCATCGGATCCACTTGCTGAAGCGATTGAGCATGCAATTAATGTTCTAATCTACCTTTTCCTTTCATTCAAGAGGGCTGGTCAGGCATAGCAGGATAAGGAAATCAATAAAAAGTAACTCATTTGAAAGGGGGAAAAAATTAAGAAGCGTCTAGATTATTTTCTTGGCTTGGTTAGCTGATTCACCAAACCAGTAACAAAACAACAACAACAACAACAAAAAATCCCCGCAGGATTAACTCTGTAAATAATACATGTATATGTAAAGAACAAAATTTCCAAGTTCTATCATTTCAATTCCACCTGCAAATATGTATACACAAATAGATATGTATATAGAATATAATATATATGTCAGCTTTTAACCCTGAGCATTGCAAGTTGTATTGCCCAAACATGTCAAGAACTTTGTAAGCAAAGACGTGTAAAGCCCAACTCCCCCAAACCGTATTTCTTACTACTGTGAGGATTCATGAGGTTAGTGACCCTTCCTACGAAGCACAGGAATAAACCATATTACTCCAGAAGCCTAGCAGTCCACTGCTATGAAGCAGTCTGAAAATAATGGATATAAAACACGTAATCAGATTCTTAACACCTTGTGTCTACTTACCTACCAGTATATAGAATTACAAGAGCATCTGTACTAGAGTCAGGGTATCTTACAAAACAAAATAGAGAATACATTGACATTACAAATACTACAGTACAGCCATAGATCTAAAATAAAGCTGCAAGTTTTTAAAAATGTATTACAGAATCTATTTTTAGCTTTTCTTTAGCTGCTACCATTGCAACATCTGCAAGAGCATGTTGCAGGATGCGGCATGTACATCAGTCATCCACAACTTGAGTTTTAAAATAAAAATATGTTTTAATACAGAGAAGAAATTTAAAAAATCAATTTTAAAGATATTCCTCTCTTCCTCCTTCTAAATCTTGTATAATTGCAGACCTTTAATTGATGATGTGCATGAAGCATTTCTGTAGCTCCCAACAACCAAAGCACAAAAGTCTGAAAAAAACAATTAACAATAGGCAATAATAAAGCTTGATCGTTCCCCCATTCAAAGTCATACACAATCTCCCAGCTTTCATCAGTGGAAATGGGTCCAGTTGCTTTTGCTTGGCCTGCTTTAATAAAATGCTCTAAATGAAAAATCACTATTGTACCATGCCGTGTGGATTAATCCCACACAAAACAGTCTGATCCTACTCTCACAGTGGAGTTTTGAAATAGATTTTAATTTTAAAAGGAAAAAATATATGCCTACATAATTGTTAATAAAACATCTTTGGAGGTCTCTCACCTACAATCAAGCTGGCAGAACACATTTCTAGACACAAATTTCAAAATCAGTTTAATGAATACAAGAGAATTTTAAAAAGTACTGATTTTCTCATCTGTATGTATAACACCTAAAAATATAATGCATTGCAAAATTAAAAATTACTTTAAATGAATGAAGAAACATAACCAGAGTAAGTGGATACAAACTACTACATAATCAGAGTAGCTTCTACAATGCTAACAACAGCCACATCAGAATTAGCAGAAACGTGAATTCAACTTGAGGCTGAAACTGTCTCTCTGACTAACTGTTCCTCCATCAAAACACAGTCCTGCTGTGATGCATACTGCAGCTCAGATGGCAAGAGATGCAATATCATGCACCCACTTTCAACACTCAAAAGTACACATCATACAGACGGCAAAAAAATTAATGATTTGACATCATCTAAATACTTGTAATTGTACTCATTACTCCAGTTGTAACTATATTGCAGTATTTAACTCAATTGTTTCAATTAACTTTCCACAGCCTCAGATTTTCAGGCAGATGACAACTTTTGCCGTCTTGTTGAGTAAACCTGTAAAGCAGCATAGAAGTTAATAACAGCCCATGACAGCTTATTTTTCAAAACAAATATGGTCCTCTCAACCAAGCTAGGAAAACAGGCAAGTTCTAACCAGGGAGAGGGAATGCTTAGGAAATTTGAAGTGGTACCTGGCAGATCAGCTGTTTTATCATTTTTAAAGTATCTTTACAGCCCTTCTCTGGCATGTGGTAACTACCGGTCTTCCTTTATCTTCCGTGACTACCCTGATAGCATGCCTAGGAAGGCAACACTGAAAACACGTAGGTGTTGGCATAAGGAATCGTTCTTTTGTTCTCTGCTGTTGAGGGAACAGCACCTTTGTCAGGCGGCGCAGCAGCGTGCGCAAGCGAGCACCCACTTGGCTTCAGCCGCCTCCCCGTGACAGGCGGCCCCTGCTCGGCACCCGCACGAAACACTCACAGAAGATACAGTCACTGCTGACCGATCGCTACCCTGACGTCTTGCGTTTAAGTATACGTATATACGTACTTATGTATTTCTGAAACGTGGTTTTTGAGTTCAGCAACCTCGAAGAACGGTGAGTTTGGCTCAGAGGTGAACAGCGCCTGGCGCGTTTCATCACTGAGCTCCCACATCCTGACAGCCCCGGGAGTGTTCCGACACTCGGCACGGACCGCTCACTGACACCATCTGCACTGGCCGCGCACAGCTCTGCTCAGCCCCGCTGCCCCGGGCTGCCCTCACCAACAACTGCCCCTTCCCACCCGACGCCCACGCTGAGCAGCCGCCGCCGGCCGCCGCTCCCGGCCGCGCAGGGAATACAGCGCGGGCTTCGCTCGGTGTAACTCTGTGGAGAGCGGCCCTGCGGCGGGGGCACCGGCAAACTCTCCTGCCGGGACCACTTCCCGCCGCGGCCCGCCGCCACTGCGCTCCTTGAGGAGCTTCCGTGAGGGGGGCGGACAGGACCCCGCCGCAGCCCGTGGGTCGCGGGCAGGCGCCCCGATCCGCACAGGTGCCGGAGGGCCCTTGTCCCCCCGCCCTCGGCGGCCGGCGCAGGTGGCGGGAGGGCTGCGCCCATTCCCGGGCAGACCTCGCCTCCTAGCGCCCGCGCCGGGCCGCGCCGCAGGCAGCGGGGACGGCGCGCCGGCTGCCTCCCGAACCCCTCCACCTTGCTGCATCGGGCCCGCTACGTGACCGACCGAGGGGGCAGGGAGAACGAAAGGGCCCGGTAAGGCCAGCAAAGAAGCAGCGGCGGGGGAAGACGCTGGGCGGACAAGGCTCCTCGGCTGCCCTTGGGCCCGCCCAGCCCAGCCAAGCCCGGGGCGGCGCGGGGCGCTCGGCGTTACCTTTCGAAGAGCAGCCGGATCATGAAGATGCAGAAGGCCAGGGGGAAGGCGAGGTAGAGGTCCTCCGCCTGCGGGAAGGCGGCTTCCTCCGTGCTCTGCAGGTCCGCCCAGGTGACGTTGTGCGGCAGCCAGAACCGCTCGTTCCAGAACCAGGCGAGGATCCCTGCCATCTTTGCTTTGTCTGCCGCGGCGCCCCNCGCCCGCCGCTGCTCGGGGCCCCGCCGGGCGGTCCGGAGCCGCCTTCCCCCGCCCCTTTCCCCTGCCGAAATACCGCGCCGAAGCTCGAAACCGAAGTGACGCGGCCCGAGCGAGCGGGGACCCCGTCCCAGGGGCTCTCCCCGCGGCCGAGGCTGCCCGCAGCAGCGCTGTACCCTCCGGGCGCAGCCTCCGCCTCAGCGCCGGCCCGGGGCCCCGCGGCCCTGGCGGCTTCGCGCCGTGTCACCCACCCGCCCCTTGGCCGCCCCGCCGGGCTCCCGGCGAGCCTGGAAAGGCTGTCGCCCGATTGGAATAGGCAGGTGGCAGCAGTGAAAAGCCCCCTACGAACTCTGCAGAGCCACGCGGCCCGGGGTCGGCTGCCGCAGTCCGGTCCCCGCGAGTGACCCCTGCCCGGAGCGCTCCCGGCCCTCTCGGCTGAGGTGTTTAACCGGGAGCGGGACTGTCCCGGGTGGAAGGACTCAAACATTCAATGACTTTACTCTGAACGCGCGAACAGCAAACAGGCGTAAATGTAGCATGGAAAAGCGTCAGAAAGCACACGACTCATCAGCAACAAGACTGAGGTTAGGACTGTGGCTTTGCATTCCTGGCTAAAGAAAACCTCTTTGGTTTTACGTAGGTTTTTACTCGTGGTTCCTTATCTCACTGCCATGTCTTGCTAGAGATACGCTGTGAGAGGAAAACTACAGTTGATTCCACTAAACTTTACAGCAGGCTTTAGTGTAGCTATAGCCACAGGACTGTATGCATGGTGGTCCAGGTACACACAAAATTACTTGAAATAGTAGCTCCTGTAACATCCCTGTTTTTCTATCCTGCCTCAGTTTATTTTAGATGGCTTCCGTTTTCTCCACTGTATCATCATACTTTCCGTCAGGCTATTGAATACTGAGACACAGACCTCTGCACATGCCATACTTCAGAGTTTTATCATCCTGCTTTTATGTTTTATGCTAACTTCACCCCACTGGCTCTATTTGCCCTTCCTGAAAAATTAATTGCACAGCTCCTTGTCTGTGCCGACATTTCTGTGCTGAATAAAATCATAAGTCAAACATAATGCTGTGGAAAACGCCACATCAATTTAAAGGAAGCAAACAACTTCTGTATATGGAGATAATTTCCATCTAGGACATTGTAGAGAAGTTTCAGGAAATGCTTTGGCAGGATGGCTGATGAGCCATGCAGGTGGACCTGCCAGTGGATGTTTCTGTTTTATTGATGAGACAATTTCCTAAGTGTCTGTATTATTATTCCAATTCAGTTCTTGCGGCTGCTTCTTGGGGACAGAGTACAGACACCTAGTCCTTCAAATCGTCTGGAGAAATGTGTGAGTTCTAGCACCACTGCCAGATCTGCCTGCCCCCATCTCTTCCTTCACTTTGTCTCAGGATTCTTCTCTGACATGAGCTGTCAAAATCCAGGGCTTTGCTGCAATTTCAGTTCAGAGGGAAAGCACACCATGAGTTCCACACCCCTAATGAAGCTTTCCTCACATAAAAATAAGATTTTCTGAGCATAAGAAAACATTTCTTCCCTCAAATCAGCAAGACTCCTTTTATCCAGCACCAAAAAAATTGCCTATCCTTCTTCTTCTAACTTCCCTGCCTTGTTCTCACAGTCAGATTTCACCCCTCTTCCAGCTGACCTAGAACTCCCCTAGAATTTCCCCTGGGAGCTTATCTTTCAGCACGCTCTCACAAATACCTGAGCTGGCTCCTGCACATACACATACACCTCTCAAATTGTCCAGATCACTCCGTTTTCTGAATGGATGTGCATAAGTGAGTTTTACATGGAGATATGAGGGCATGTCCTCCAAATTACCTCAGAAGCATCAACTTTGAAATCTGATGAAGAGTTCTTTAGATATCTTTTAAATATCTGTCAATACACAGATAGCCATTTACTTCATTAATAACTATATTTAAGGCAAAGGTATTTTTAATCAGAAAATCAGTGTCATTATCCCGCAGCTGAAGGTTGACCTGTTTTTTTGCAGCCTATTTCAATATTCCAATCAGTTTAGAAGTACATTCAATATTTATGTCTGTTCTCATTCCAATAAAGTAGTTATTTTCCAGTCAGTACTGATACTCACAAGTGCTGGTACTTCGCTTTGCTTATGTACAGATGAAGGAAAGGAAAGATCTTTGCAAAATGAACTTAGCAACAGTAATAATCTGACGATGCATAAGAGGTTAATTCCGGCTGAACAATTCGTGTAATTAACTTTGGTGTCAGAAAAATTATGTTAGGACAACAGATCTCTAGGCATATCTGAAAATGAATGACAGTTCTGAAATGTTTGCAAGGATGACCAATTAAAAGCTTTTAATTGAATTCAAACTGTAGATGTAGCCAAGATGTGACTATGGAATGAGGATGCCTGAATACTGTGCTTTGTAGGGAGATATTACCACGGTGGTTTTTCTCTTGCCCCCTAAATGGAGCCCAGTAGAACTTAAAAAACTGTGGTTTCACATGTGGTCTCATATCTTGAAGGAACTTACTCCAAGATGGTGCTAAAACTTGGCTGTCCTAAAAGAAGGTAAAGGGCTGAAACTAAGACTGGTTCCTCAAAAACCCAGCCTGGGTACTTTGTAATTACTAAGAAGACCTAGTAATAGCTAAACAAAAACAGATACACAGATTCCCCAAAAGTTACTGAACTTATGTTACTATTCCAAAAAGGAAAAGAGAAAACTGACAGCCTATACATTGCTAGTTCAAGACCTTGAGCCATATTGCTGGCCACCTGGAGGAGTTTGTCCCCGAAAACAGGAAAAGCTGCAGAAAATCCGCTTGATTTTGAAGGATTGCTGAAGAATTGAAAGAGTCAGCCAATTTTTTTTCTAAATCTCATTTAGTCTACTGTATTTCTGGAGTAGCATCAGGTTTGCACGTAGGCAACTGAGATAAGACTCTGGACCAGTCCTTTTAATGAACTGAGTAGTACAGGTGCCAATAGCACAATCCGCTGAGACTTCTTGTTTTCCAAATCTGAGCTGAATTGTTCCTAGGCAGAAGAGATGGCTATGGCTGATCCTTATAAAAGCACTGGTGCCAGTCCCATTTCCATAGGTCAGTATCATTAGGTTGCTAATGATGTGCTGGGCAGAAAGGCCAAGAACTGCCTGGGTGTTGTGTGACTACTCTGTGCCCTCCTGGGGAAGATGAAGGCCCATGGTAACAGGGGAAGTGGCAGTGCAAGTCATGGCAATGAGCTGTCATTCTTCTAACATGTCTTCTACCTGCTGGTCCCAGCAGTTTTGTGCTCCCTTCTACCTTCTTGTGCTACTAGTTTTGCCATATTTTCTAATAATTTCACCTAAGAATCACACTAACAGAGCAGCAGTCTTCATTACAAAAGCTATGCTGGGCCGGTCACATCAGTCCTGACTCCTGTGTGGGGTTGTATTAGTCTGAAGAGATCAATCTGGCTTCACACAATTACCAAAAAACGTGCCCTGAATTCAAATCACTAGCAGAGCTCTGTGTAATAACACCTAAAATACAGCAATACAGAGGTGTCCCCAGGTTACATCACTTCGCAGCCTTCCAAATGCTTAATCTTGGCAGACAAGCAAGTTTTGTCACTTGGAAAGACGCGCCATGGTAATTAGTTTGGCTGCTAATTGTGGACAGATCCGTGGACAAATAGTCCTAGCTGAAAGAAAGGTTTACAAGACTTGGGATGGTTTTTGCTTCGAGCTGGGCTCCAATTAAAGTCAAGACCTGAAGCAGAACTGTCCTATGAGGACTATTCAGGAGAGGAGCCAGCAGGGATTGCCTGAGTCACTGTATGTCTCCATGCTTCATTTGTTTTCATTGTTCACTTTGATTTGGCTTCCTTCTCTAGATTTCTAAAGAAAGCTTGCCAAAATGTATGTCCTAATTATGATACCATCATAGTTCACTTGATTGCAATGTTGCTTAACTACCCAAATGTCTTCTAAACTGAACTAGGCCTACTCAAACTACAGTAAGAGTAGTCAGAGTCTTCCACACCAATTTTAAATTAATTACCCTGAAAAAAACCCTGTAATGAGGTTTGCACAACTTTGAGTGAAGACAGGGAGCTGGAAAAAGTGCCTGTTTTATCTTAAACAAGATACACTGTGTCACACTTCAGCTGGCCCTTCAGGAACATCTACTTCATGCCTATTCATGTGGCCAGGTTTGGGCTATAGAGTCACATTAGAATTTACTTAGTAAAGGGACTTTTCAAACCTGCATGACGTCAAAATTTACTGTATACTGTATGCATCTTGTCTCCCCAGCATCCCAACATGCTCTGCAGGACTGCAGACTTTCAGTAGCCAGGCCTTGTTTCCAATGCTCAGTGAAATCTGGGCTCTGACCAACCACACTGGCGTGCCCGACTCGGCAATGAACATGCAATCTGGAGTCTCTGCCAGCTTTGTGTCAGCTGTGAGGGGGCAGACAATACCTGACTCTCCATGCAATGAGAGTGCTAATCCAGCATAAAAAGTCAGCAACTACAATGCTGACCTGTCATATCATTTACAGGGAATTTGCATTGTCAGTGTGAGCTTCTGTGAGATCAGTACCTCCCATCTCGTGGCTGCAAGCTGTGTTCCAATCCTGGCAGCCTGGGAGTCATTTGCTGTCTTATTAAACCACAGTCCCGAAAACTCCAGAAATTACCGTCAGAACTAAATTTTCTTATTTTCTAGTCATTTTCAGAGAGCTTCTAAGGTAATAACATTCTGCCCAGAAATACACTCACCTGGTCATCTCAGTTTTTCTTCAAAGCTCATTTAACATCGCTGTCACAATGTCATCTGGTAGTTCCTTGGTAACACTTTGTGTTCATATCTGAATGAAGCCAATGCTATGTATTTGGTTTTAAGACCCCTTTCAGATGTAAATTACTGTTTGCCTAGGAGCTAGAGGACAGTTAACTGGCTGGCAATAAATTTGTATTTTCTTATCACAGCTTTAAATATCTTCCTTATGAATTTCACTATACTTATGTCACAGCTGTATGGAGCTTTATTTTCACCCAAAATATACATTTGGGTTGACTGAAACTATTGCTAAATTAATGCTGTACTTATTAAATTAGCATTTTCATTTCCCTAAATTGTCACATATATATTCTGACATTTTTAAACCAAAGCATCCATTTTTTATTTTGTAATGACATTGCAAGAATAAAGTTATTTCATTTTTTATGTGACTGGAAGTAAAATATAAATCAAAGGACTGAGTAAAATCAGACACACCATAATTGTATGATACGTGTTTATCTTTAAAGCTCTAGATAGATAGTAATTAAAGGTTCCCTTAGCTATACTGACAGTTTCAAAATTCTCAAGATTATAGGTCACACAGTATTGCACTTAAATCAGTTAAGTGGAAAAGGTACCAGAAAGCTGAAGTGATAACTCTGTGGGCCACACTCCCTGCTGGGGTGACTACAACTGTTTATGCTCTGTAGTGAACGTGATAACTTACTGTGTTCTGCAAATACAGTCATAAGTCCACAAATGGAAACTAACCATCTTATCTCCTCCCTCTGCTACAGAGCACATCTATTATGGGCACTGACACAGTAGATTAGTTAGGCAAGTCTTTAAGCATTTTCTGAGTTGGAAATATAATACTCTATTTCTGTTTTCTCTGGACTTGTGGAGAGGCAAAACCAGAGAATAACACTTCAAGTTTTCCCAGCTTTTTTTCAACCCCAGCATGTGTTCTCTCTTTTACAAGTTCGTGCTGGATAACTAATAAACAGAAAAATGAGAACACCTTCATCCCAGCTACGAGAAAGGGATTGTTTTTATTCCGCTCGTGAAAACAAAAAGCACCAACATACTTTGTCTGGCAGATCATGTGTATAGGTACTATATTATTACACAAAACATTATATATACACCTTGATTTAAATGTTGTATTTAGCCTTTGACCAGTGTCATCATTTTATCTTTTCCCGTGGGTAACACTCCTCCAATTAGTGGCTGCAGCCCATTTGTGTTCTTCAGAGCCTTTGTCTCTCTCTTGATACCCAAAGCTGCCATCCACCCTGCAAGTCAGCCGGTCAACCCAGGCTAATAGCTGCTTTGTGTCCCGACACAGCAACATGGACGCAGCAGCAAAATTTGTTCAGGGATTTATCTCTCCTTCAATTTATTCTCATCCACTGTGCCTTTTTTTGAGATAAATAGTGGCTTAGCTGTTTAGCAACTGTGCTTTTGATAAAAAGTGGAAAGATTTATAAATGTCAGTTCCAGCACCCAGGAGAGGAGATGAGGGGGGTTGTTCACCCTCACATAGTCTTGCTGAGTACAGAAATAGGAAGCCTGCATGGATAATGTAACATAAATATGAGTAAAAATGAATATGTTGCTCTGTGCAATAACCGAGTAAACCCTCTCATCTAGAAGTAAAGATCTAGAGGAACCCAAGTGAATTTATCCTGAGATGTGCTAGTAAAAGAGGGAATACCCTCAGCCGTCCCCCCATACCCACTGACTGTGACACGTCAGAGCTGCCCTTACTGTTGTTTTGTTTGCTGTAAGGGAGAGAATTTGTACAGACTTTAATGCAAGTGGTATAATTAACATTAGATGTGTCTAAAAAATCCATGCAGTTGCTACTACCTCACTGTTTGATGTATAAACTGAATACTGAGGAACCAAATGTGTACAAAAGGTCCTCACTGCCAGAAGTGTTGGATTGCCAGTGTGATACTAGACTACAGAAATTCACAGCAAATAAGCTGGTATACTCTTGCTGATGCTGCACAACATCTCAACACTACTATTTCCAAGGGCTCAAGAATAGCACCATAATGACGTTTAGGAGATATTTACTGTGAGGACAAGGCAAAGCTGGAGAAGTTTTTTCAAGGATTTTACATTTCACAGGGCTCCAAAGGAGTCACTAAGATTGTTTTATGGCAACTTCATTAAGAATTAATTTATCAAAAACACATGTGCAATGCTGGTTTTTTCTATGCTTGAAACATAAATTTATAAAAAAGATCCAGAGAAGATCAACCAAGAGGAATGATTTTTTCCTGGATCCTTGTTACTAAAATTTTTCTTATTTGTAGGAGAGATGATATTTTCTGAAGTAATACTTTGTCTTGAAAAGGTGGAATTGACTTCACTGCTGGGTGATCATTTTGTGGGACTTTCCCCACTGCATTTTACACCAAGAGAAAGAAAGAGATGCTGAAAATTTGGACTCAGTTGCTTACTTTTCTCAGGAGTAGGGGAAAATCCTGGTGTGATCAAGGCTCCTCCTGCTCTCAATAGTGAGGCTGATTCTAAAGTGACAGCATTGCAGACATCCTCATGGAATGGTATGGAAGGCTGCAAAATTTCTGATTCAGCTTAATGAACCTAACAAGAAGTAATTGGAAAGACATGCAGCTCTAAGTTTGTAATCTGCATATCTAACTGTATCAACATTTTATCAAACAGGACTAAAAGTGGTTATTAGAAACTTATTTTTAGCATAACATATGTATGTAGAGTTGAGGTGATTTTTTTTTTAGAAAAGATTCCAAACCTATAAAGTCTTTGTCTCTTTTGACCTATAAGCCAGAGTTCTTAAAAGCATGTAGTATTAAGAAAAAAACCCACTAGGTATTAGTGGTTTTGTGGTTTTATATCATTGTGTACAATCACAGAATGGGTCAAGTTGGAGTGGACCACAGCGGGTCATGGTGTTCAACCTTCCTGCTCAAGCAGGTTCATCCTAGAGCACAGGATTGCATCCAGAGGGTTCTTGAATATCCCCAGTAGAGGAGACTCCACAACCTTTCTTGGCAATCTGTTCCACTGTGTGGTCATGCACACAGTAAAAACATTCTTCCTCATATCCAGGTGGAACTTCCTGTGCATCAGTTTCTGTGCATTTCCCAATGTAGCCCAGGATACCATTTGCCTTCTTGGCCACAAGGACACACTGCTGGCTTATGGACAGCCTGTTGCCCACCAAGACCCCCAGGTCCCCGGTCTGTACTGGTGTGTGGGGTTACTCTCTCCCAGATGCAGGATTAAGAGATCCTGCACTTGCCTTTGTTGAATTTCAGTTCTTGTCTGCCCATCTCTCCAACCTGTCAAGGTCCTTCTGAAGGGCTGCACAGCCCTCTGGGGTGTCAGCTGCTCCTCCCAGCTTTGTGTCATCAGTGAACTTGCTGAGGAGGCATCTGCCCCTTCATCCAAATCACTGACAATTAAGTTAAACAATACTCCAGTATTGAGCCTTTGGGGACCACCACTAGTGACAACCCTCCAACTAGACCCCGTGCCACTGATTATGACCCTTTGGGATGTGCCGTTCATTCAGTTTTCCATCCACCTCACTGTCCACTCATTCAGTCCACACTTCCTGAGCTTGCCTATGAGGATATTGTGAGAGACAGCGCTGAAGGCCTTGCTGAAGGCATTTGACACTGTTGCCAAAGGCCTTGCAATCCATTTCTGAAATGATTGGCAGTTTCATCTCTGGCTTCAGAAGAATATTACCAGACTCAGAGAAAAGGCAGAAGCTGAGCTTATTATTGTCTCTCTGTCATCAGGTTGTTGCTATTTTGCTGTAACTAGTGTACATTTAAACTTCATATAAATTGGAAACAAAGAAATAGGAGAAGGCTATTTTAGCTGATTAGATGTGCCATCTAATGAATTTCTATAAAACTGGCCTGAACAAATCAGGTACACCAATGCATAACTTTCTGGGAGTAGAATTTTGGTGGAGGGCACCCTTTTGCCACGTGCAGCGCAGTTGTACTATTTCATTCATTTCCCAGTTAATGGTAGACATTGTTGAGGCTGATGGTCTTCATTCCAGACTAACTAAATTCAGGTATCACTCTATGTGCTGATCAGCACTGCTGCAAAACACTGCTTGTGCTAATGCTGCCTTCTTACACTCTAGCTTTTGTTGAAGTGCTGAGGAAACCTTTCCTTCTGCATGATGAAGGGGGCCAGGCTGGAATTTGGGAACTTTGCAAACATAAACTGTACATTGGAAACTACTTTTTGTTAGCTAACCCACTTCATAAAAGACCAGAATAAATACAGCTGCAAAAGCTCAGGAGTTTCCCTGGTGGATAAGGTCCATATCAAGACAGCTAAATTAAATAGGAGTACTCTGAATCAAACAAAGAAGATAGCTGAATAATACCAATTAACATTGGCAGACTTTCCCTAAAAAAAAAAAATCCCCAAAGTTTCAGTCAATACAATGACTTTTTCTTGGAAGACATACTCCATAGGGAAAAAAATGGTATAACTTAATTTTAATCATAATCTTTTAACTAGCATTCTCCTCACTGACATTATTTGCTATTGTTTGTCAATAAAAGAGGCTTTTACTAAAACCCTAAGTAATTAAACCTCAGGAAGAAAATGCTGCTTCTAGAAATAAGAACTCGTCACAGAAATAAATGAAATAATGCAAACCACAATGCACTCATTTCTAACTGTGCACTTAGGATATCAGCAGAGGATGAAGATGCTGCTGACTTGGCCCCAAAGTCTTGGCAGAAGGAGTAGGAAAGGGAGTTAAAGGGACATAGTTTACGTAAGGTAAATACTATCTTTCTTTATCCTGTTGCACCTTCCAGTGGATTTGATCACCAAGTACAACTTACTTGTGTTCTGCCCTCGGGAAGGGAAACAGTCTGACATTATTACAGCTGAGCCCACATCTCTTCAATGATATCAGCGCTCTCCAGTCTCGCCACAACCAGTTCAGGATCTTCAGTCTTCTTTTTTGGAGCTCAGTTTATACTGCTCGTGATATGCTGTGGCCCTTACGAATGGGGAACACAGCTGCTGCCTCACTTATGGAACAAGATGTGCCTGCACCATAACAAACTTTTTCAGGAAACAATAGAGCAAGGCAGGCAGTGTCCTGCAGCTATATAATTTCAAACACAAAAAGTCTTCACATGAGCTGTGGTTAAGCAGAGTCAGACACACAGAGCTGCATTGAATTCCAAAATATACCACCCCCCTATTTGCCTGTCTTTAAATAAATGCCACTTACTTAAAACACATTAAAGCTGTGTTATGTTTTTGAAGTCCTCTAGAGGACAGCTTGCAGGGCAGGATGACGGCACAGGTTGGGCACAGTTCTACTATTTTAATGAAAATATTATGTAGTTTCTACCTTGAGTTTTCACTGAAAAGCAAAATAAAAACTCTTTGGCGTGCTGTTTTGGGTCATATGCTGTGCCTTCCCGCTATGTGAATGTTTACATCCTGTTTGAAGTCAGTCAGCAGGTACAGTCACAATACAACTGCTACAGTCCTCTGCTTGTTCCAGTATGTATGCAAGATATTCCATGTGCCATAATAGCATGTTTGATGTATTTATTTCACTACAGTAATATTCCATAAGTCAGTCTGAAAGTAGAAGGTCCAAACAGTCTTGGGATTAAACCCTCAACACACATCTTGTAAGATTTATACGCTATACCATATTGACTCAGGCTCTGTAGTATTATAAAATGTAGAAAAATCCTACTTCATAAATACTAGTATTTTGTCAGCATCTATATGCTTAAGTTTTAATGACTTTTAAATTAAAGGAAATACAGTAAAATAGGAAAATCTTTCCTGCTTTTCCTTTGATAAATTTAATTTATTGTGTTGAATTGTGTTTCACCAAACATATTACATGATACAGAACAAACTGAGGAGGAATTAAGGAATCATAACACTGAGCACTAAATAAAGTGCAAGCATCTGCAAGGATGGGCTGAGTTAATAACAGTGTGGATAGTCACCATGTGAGGGAGCCCTTAATGTCAGTTTGTCAACTGCTTTTAACCACACTTGGCAGTGGCAGTTTTCTCCCTTTATTCTTACTCTACCAATCATTAGCTGTAAAAAGACCAACAGTCAGTGCTTTGCAGGTGTTCTTTTGTAACAAGATAACATTAATTAGGTATTTAAATCTGTAATTGCTGTTTATTTCCTTGACTTTCTGCATCAACAATTTCTTAATGTTTTCTTTCTGCAGACTTTTTATTACCTTCTAAGCCATTTGTTCTTTCTAACTTGCCTGCCTCTCTTCTGTTCTTTCCTGTGTATGTGGTCATTTTCCCACTCACTCACTCACTAGTCAAATTCAATGGAGTAAATTTAAGCCATGAAAATATGTACCTTTTTACTGCAGTATTATTTGAGACGGTTCCTGTGTTTATTAGTGCCCTCACAGAATTTTGACGTTCTGTTTAACTTCATGCTGATTTGATTACTAGGTTATCCTAGGAACCAAAAGAAACCAGCAAAGAGTATAGAGGTAGAGGCTGTTTCAAATAGGAATTAAGAGGGTACTAAAATATGCTTTTAAAATCACTCAGCCAGAAATATTGAAGACAGTTGTGTTAACCCAAACATTCTCAGCATGTTTAGTCATCCCATAAACCAGCAAGGCAAATACGAGCAAGGATACATCTAA
This sequence comes from Melanocharis versteri, assembly GCA_013397845.1. NCBI lineage: Eukaryota > Metazoa > Chordata > Aves > Passeriformes > Melanocharitidae > Melanocharis > Melanocharis versteri. The sequence goes on along the minus strand of VZTG01006163.1, from coordinate 1,551,593 downwards.
TACTGATTGGATGTGAAACAGTATTACCAGATTTTCACTTTTAGGATGGAAAAAGGTAGCATTGATAAGGAATGCATATTGCCAAGGACATAAATTGATTTGTGTTTTTTAAAACCTCATCTTTCATTCTTTATCTACCTCAGCATTTGCTGTTAATTCTGCAGAAAGCTGAGGTATCAGAGAAAAAGAGTAACTGAAAGGTCTATCAGAAAGGCTCCCAGCAGCAGAATTTTGTTGCCACTGACTTCAGAGGAGCGGCAAGCAGCTCTAGCAGAAGCCTGAGCTCTGATGATAACTCTAATTGACTCAAGGATCAGGTGAAGCAGATATGAAGGGAACTGTACCTGACAATAAATTATTTAAGGGTGATAAGACTTCTGTCTGCTGGGAAGGAGTAGAGATCAGCGGCTTGTCCACAGCACTTACCTTAAGGGACACTTCATCTGCTATTTCCGAATCTAGTAGCTAAAAGCACTACAAAAATACCTTATTGAGCCATGACTTGTGAATGAGATTTGCTAGTAGAGCAACCACTGAGTGCCCCTCTTTGGGTTGGCCATGTCATAATATTGAGTGACAGCTGACAGTATGTCTGTGTTACCTGTATAGAAGTACTGTAAATGGAAAGCAGTTAATTGTTTCCCTGTCATTACAGAAATGATAACACATTTCAGGTGAGTACCATGGTATTTTTCAGCAATCTGTTAATAGCAAGTTTTCTCGTCTGCTGCTGTTGGCATGTATCAGGATGGATATTGAAGAAAAGATTCTTAACAATCTTTGCCTTCCCAGGCTAGCCATCAAAGGCCTTAAAAAAAGTATGTATAATTTGAAGATACTTTGGTGGTTTTACAAGTAGGACAAATGCATCTCTGTACGTGGCTCAAACGACATAGCTATGCCAATCAAATGCCACTCTTCTTCCCTTGGTGCCGTAACCAATACTGTGCCAAAGACCAACTGTCTAGCAGCTTTGACTTCTGAGTTTACTATTTTTCTAAGCTTAATATTCCAAATCCTTAAATCCTATGACCTTCTACTTTTAATATAATTCCATCTTATACATATGACTCTACAGCTGCTTCTCCGCACTGATCTAATCCTATCAGTTTTGCCTAATAAGTCACTAGATACATTTCCTTCCATAGACCTATTATAGGATTGTGAGATGGTGACTAAGAGATCCTTTTGTCACCATGACTCTTGGCCTTATTTCTCAACACACTGATTCGTGCCTTCTCCATCATTTCATTTAGCTGTATGTTTTAGTTCTCCTTGATTTCAGAGCTTCTTAAAGGAACATTTTATCAATTTCAAGACCCCTCCTTCTTAAAAAATGAACTATATGTAAGGAGGTGCACAAAGGAGTGTAATGTTATAAATAACTCAGCCGGTGGAACAAGATTTCTAAACCAAAACACAGCTTAGTCTTCGTGCAACTCTAAGCAGCATAAGCATCTTACTACTTCTGAAATTCTATTGTCTCAGTGAAGCCCTGCTACCTCCCTTAACTTTAATTTTTACATTTTTAAAATAGCAGAAACAGTATACAAGAAAAAACCCAAGGGACTGCATTACTCTTTTTTTTAGGCTAAATCTTAACTAATTTCACGGGGAGAAAAGAATACTGTAATGAACTTCTTTGCCAACCTGAACTCTGGATTACCTCACAGCATTCACCACAGCTGGTGTCCCAGAGCCTCTGTTAGTTATGCCTTTTTTTCTGATATCCTTGAATTGTGTGGCTGATAGCCACATCAGGATTTGAGCAGTTTCAAATATTCTCCTAGTCAGCTAGCCACATGCATCTACAGCTCTACTCATTTCCCTGGTTCCAGTAACAGCTGTGTAGCTTTGAAATGCAAACCCGAAACAATGTGTGAAAATGTATGCAATCCACAGCAACTGGAGTCAAAACAGTAGGATTTTACTTTCACCATGTGCCTATGGAAACAAGGGGGACAGCATGGAAGCAGTAACTTCTGCTCCTTATTAAAATATTTTGATCATCCTATCCTGATCCATATAGGACTGCAGCCAAGGTCATGAGTCCTTCATTCTCAGCTTCTGCTCCAAGCCCAAAAGAACATCCTCCACAGTCCTGCACTGATTCTCGTACTTGTGGACTAGCAGACAGCAGCAAACAAAATTTAATGTGGAAGGGCTGACATCATTGAGTAAAGAAGAGGAGACATAATGCATGATCGGAAATGTGCAAGGAAGACATGCACAAGAAATAGGAGCTGGAGAGCTGGTTGGTTACATGTCTTGGCATTTTCTGCATAACTGGAAATTTATTGCACATATCCAGGATGGTTGTATCCTGTTCCCAAGCCCCCAGCTTATCAAGCCTGGCTGGGCAGCCCCTGCAAGTCTGAAGTCAGATCTGAAGGATCAAGAAAACATATGCCATCTGTCCTAATTGCTTGAACAACAGAGATCCAGGACTGTAGATAAGGGATTAATAAAAAGAGGAAAGGCACTTCACTGGTAAATTTATACTAATTGCAGGCAAAGGAGCTAAGGATACAATTTTCAGGTCATTGCATCTCTGCTATTCCAATGGCTGTAGGGACTTAATCCTCATCTATCTTGACTGCACATTGTGTGGGTTAATTGGCATTTCTGCATAAACTATAATATATGAAGTGTGTTAGTAAATTTTAAGAGTCCTTAGAAAGTATTAACTGCTTAGAAAATTAGTAATATATGAATAACTTGGTTCTAAAAGTCATGCTACATTTAAACATTCATTTTAAATCACTTCAAATTTCAGCAATAAACACCTACAAATCACCCTTTCTGAGAATCAGCAAAAAGACAGCCAGAATTTAAGGAAGATTAGCAGTTGGAGGAAAAAATAATTGACTTGCCACTCCATTATGCTTCAGGCTTCTAGACTGGGATTTACTCAGAGAAAAATCTGTTTAATGCACCTTATGAATTCTTTGTGTTCTGATGCCATAACCTGGGGGAGAGCAGGCTGTGGCTCATCAGGCAGCTGGGAGGGACAGAAGTGATTGACTTCTTGATTGACTCCTACCTGTCACTGCTACAAGGGTGCCTGGTGTCTCACCACAGGGGTGGCCCTGGGGGAGCACCCGGCTTTGGTGCAGCATAGCCCATGCTGCCCTGTCCTCCCACCTAACCCTGGGCTCCCGCGAGTGCTGCCTTCCTGCCTTCTGTGCTAATGGGCCAGCGGGGCAAGGTGCAGGGGGTCCGCTCCCTTTTGCAACTGATGATGAGGGAGGAATACACTAATTAAATGTAAACAAGTGGAGTCACACCCTTCCAAAGGAAACTGCACACTGCAGTGCCACCTGTGTGAACATGCCAGGAGGGAAACATGCCACAGGGATGAGCAACAGCTGCAGCCCACATGCTGCCCACATGCCCTGGGTTCTGGAAGGCACAGTGGGACTGTCCCACAGTCATTCACGTTGGTGGACTCTTGCAGGTGTCGTTACATGTCAAAGTTCTTTTCTGTGACAGATTTTCCCAGGGGAGAAGTTGTTTCACTCCAATTGCTTTGCATACATTCACACAGCAAAGACACAGTCTTCTCCTGGGGCATTCCTCCTGACTTCACAATGGCAGACAATTTACTGAAGAATCTGTAACATCTACCATGTGTTAAAGTTAACCCAAGGACTAAATGTCCAGGAGAGCATTATGCAAAATTGAGGCCACATTTTTAAAAAAAGCCAAACCATCAACCCTAGGGAGTCTGGTGACCATGTTCTGGCAGGAAGGTAGGAGGCTGGTAACGATATTGTGTAACACCCTGGAAGTCTGAGCAATGTAGCCCCACCTGAAAGGCAAACTCTGCCGTTTGGAAATCTGGCCTCCTTCTGCACATGCTGTGTGGAAACTGAGTGTTGCAAATAGTCAGCTTTCTGGCATGCAAGAATTTCAGGCAGTGGCATTTGCTGGCAGCAAGATCATACCCATCCTGCCAGGCTGGGAACTGGGCGAAAGGGGTACCCCATCGTGAAAAATCCTTCCGTTCACTTGGCAGCTGTTATCCTTATATACCCTGTGGCTATGCTTACTCTACTGACACTCTGCTAGAGAAAGCTTCAATTTAACATGCAGTGTTTATTAACACCTTTTCAAATCCTAGTGTAAACCAAGCTGTGAAAAGTTTGCAGTCATGAGCTGGTTAAAATTAACCCTAGCATAAGGTCCAGGGTTTAGCTTGAAAAGCTAACAGCAGGTAAACCACAGACTGTCATTGCACCAGAACTAAAGCTGTTACTGGGTGATTGCTCACCATTTAAATGCTGCATTAGGAATAATAATATCCGGATTAAGTATATTAATTTTTCTATGACTGCTTTGTTTTGAAATACTAATATAAGATGAGCAACTTTTATTCTGATGTGTTTTAATTGGAGACATCCGAAACACAAATAGTTTCAAACTACCTCCTCCTACCCTCACCTAGCCTGCTCCTCACTAAAGGGACTCCTCACTTAAAGGAAGACTGTCCCAGCACCCCGCCCTTGTCCCAAATACAAAGCAATCTCCCTGTGGAAGAAGAGCAAAGATACCTCAGAAATTCAAGCAGCTACAGCCAGAGGACACTTCCCTTTGACAGAGTTTTACAGACGCCTCTCCTGTTTGAGGCTTCAAGATACCCACTGCACAAGAAATCCTGCTTTGCTGGGAGAACCTTCCATAATCCTTTGGCCTGCTGTACTCTGAGACCTTCAGGAGGACACAACAGAGCCAAGCTGATGACTGCGGGAGGCTGAAGGAAAACACATCGTGTCAGAGAGAGACACGTGGTGAGAATCCAGCCCAGAGGGTTTCAGTGCAGGTACAGCCCTTGCAGGTGGCCTGGGAGGAGGCTCTGCAGCTCTTCTGACACAGTGCAGGCCATCGCAAACAGACTTAAAGGAAGGTGCCTTCCAGCCTTCTAAATTAGTGTCTGACATTCATCATCAGGCACATACTACTCTAGTATTTTATATCATGATGACTGATTGTCAGGGCAGCTAAGGCAATTAATACATTTCCAAAAGGTAAGGTCAAAAACTTAATATTTTGATGTGTCACAGAACAAATCAAGAACTTGGCAGCTGAGTCAGACCCAGGATTCCTTTTATCTGCCAGCAGTCAGTACAAGGTGTTTCAGAAGAATATGTAAAACCTCTGCAGCCATCGTGTGAGGGAAACATTGTGTCTTCTATTCTCACCCTACACATGCTTTAGATTTCTTCCTGATCTAATGGAGATTTTGTAAATAGCAAAAAATACCTTTCAGAGAGCTTTGATCATAGTTAAAACTCTGGCTATTTGTTATTTAGAGAAACTCTGACTATCATTAGTCAGTCTTCATCATTTTCCTCATGCTGGAGAAATACAACGATTATATTAGCTGTCCAGTGTAGAGCCTCATTATTTTGTATGCCTGTTCTTTAATTCAATTGAATGTTGCCTTGTTCTTTCCTATAAAAGTACTGCAGACAGAAAGTTTCAAGTATGTTAATAATATTATTTTTATCTAACATGTCCTTATCTGTCTCCACATTAAAGCAAACATATCTCGTATTTTTAACTTGTCTGCGTGTGAGAGTTTTTTCCATTCCCCTGATTCTATTCCCATCTTTTTTTGATTCACCTTTTCTTCTGAAACCATTCTAATTAGCTCTGTAATATCCTTTTTGACATGTAGTTATGAAGACCATGCAGCTGAATGTGCAGTGTCAATACAAACAATGACAGATTTTTTTCCATCACAGTGTATCTGCTATTCTTTTCTTCCCCTTTAATTACTTGTTTGCTCTTTTGGCTGCCAATGCCCATTGAGAAACCTGCAGTAATGCTTCATTTTAAGTTGTAAATTAGTTTGGACTCCTACGAGACATATGATTTTTTAAATTTTTCACTTTCGATCTACAGTAAATTGCATATCTCAGCACTGAAAAATCTATTCTGTCTCATCTGACAAACTTCAAAGAGACCATTTTAAAATATTTCACTCTCTTTTCATAAGCTATGCTTTCTCCTAGATAATTTCCTAGATGATGGCCTCCTAGATAATTTCAGCTTCTTTTCTGTTGTGGAAGTAAACTGGGGTGATGGAAAGAAAACATAATATTCTAAAATACCTCTTTATTTACCTTTATATTATAATTTCACAATATAAAAAGTGCAAGAAAATTATGAGTTTGGGGGGATTATTGGATAAGTTTTAAAAGCTATTTTAATACTGTCTTTTTTGGCAATTATGGAACAAGCCTGTTTGCTGTAAGATTTTTAAAACCTCATTTAAAAATTTATTTGGGAACCCCAGTAAGTCAAGCGTATTCAATCAATTAAAGGTACCTTTTTTCCAACCTTTTTTTAAAAAAATATGGCAAATAACTTCTTATTACTTACCTAAATTAAACATAATGATGCTGCTTTTTTAATTTATTAGTGGGAGGATTCTGATAGTTTCAGTGACACCAGAGCATGTGCTTACCCTCCTTGTTTGATATTTTCTGGCCGTATCAGCCATGACAAGCCTTCAATAATACTTGAGTGAACAATCTGACCAAAGATTTCTTTGAAGCTGAGAGTTAAGTGCTTTGCTCTACACAAAATGAACTGTTCAGCAGCACTTCTCATCATGAATACACAATGAAATACTTTTGTGAAACTAGTTTAGCAGAGCTGCCCAGCAACTGGACACATAAGTACTTCTATCAGAAGAGTGACCTCCTTCTGTATTTTCATTTCAGCTTTCAAAAACTGATTTTGGCCTTTATTTCAAGTATGTTCCACTGCTGTCTCAAAACAGAAGTTTAACAAGCTACTTAAATGGTTGCAACCATTTATCGTAGTGTCAGGAGGAGAAATCTGTAAAAATATAGAAAAATGATCACTTGATTAAGATGTAAGAATAAGAATGGGAACCAGAACTAGCTTAAGACCCAAGGAATATGAATTCATGTTTTTATGTCTGTGAAAGGAACACAACATGGCCTTAGACAAATCGCTTCATATCACTGTAGTTCTGCTTCCTCTCCAGCTGTCAAACAGGGATTATTTTAGTTTGCAGGACAGGAAAAAATGTAATTTCCACAGTAAATAGATAGTGTGGTAGTGTATGATATTACTGGTAGAATCCTACAGTCCACTAGGACTCTTGGTAATTAATCCTGAAATTTGGATCCGATGTGCATCCAAATCTTCTTGGTCTGTGCAGAGTTCAGGCACCACTTCTATCTTGATCTCTTGTATTTCCAGTGGAGGCAGGACCTGGCAGCTCAGCTCTTCAGCGTTCATTCTTAAGCTATCCCTGGGACCTGCCTGTATGGCCCTCAGAAGTGTTTTGCTGGCTGGCAAGCTGCTTGATAGGCTCGACCTGCTGTAATACTAACTGCACCCAGTACCTTGTTACTCAGTTATAACCCTCAGTCATCCCAGATTCCTTGATCGTGAAGAGCTGAGGCCCCCTGGGATACTTGTTAGAAGCACCATTACACCAAGTGAAATCTATCCAAATAAAGCCCCCATGCGCCTCCAGAAGCATTTACGCTGGTCAGTCTGTGCTTGCCGTCCTGGTGAGCTGATCTCCTGATTGGGTCAGGTGAGGAAACTCCCAGTACCGCCCTGCAGCGATCAGCCACTGACAAGAAAAGCGTCTCCAAAAGAGTGTCCTTATGCAAGTCAGTTACCACCTGCTGTACACCAGCTGAAAGGGGGAATTTTAGCTTCTGGCAGCCTGATTTAGTGCATATTCGTGCAGGTCTAAGTGCTCAGACCAAGAGTGAAACAAAAGGTGCTGTCATTCTCATGAGTATCTCAGTGGACTTGTTTAGTCCCCAGTAGCCCTGAGGACCATGAAAGTACTGGGAAATGGAGTTGGGTGTGTTTCATTTTCCTGTGCTTCTCTTGCACAGTTTTGGGGGAGAAGAGGAGAGTTCTGCAGAGATCTCTAAAAAGGTACCATTGATCCTGCTGCCTCTGCTGAGCTTTCCAGGTGTGCAGCATATTTCTCTCTGCCAGTTCATGCTTCTTAGAACTCACACCAAACAAAATGACTTTGAGTCAAAAATTATTCTTTCAGAAGAAGCTGTTTTGCATCCTTCCCCATCCTATCCTTTTTCTGTTCTCAGTCTTTCTACAGCAGCTGCAGGTAATGTAGTTGTTGGTGCTGCTGCTCAAACAGTTTTTGTCTCAACAGATTTGTCTCAAAGAGTTTTGCACTGCTGCTCCTTTGAGACCACTGCTTTTAATTGCACAGAGTCATCATCTGAACATAGAGCTGAGAATCATCCTTCATCTCCAGTCTCACAACAATTCTGTAAATTTTAGCACTTTGTTTTTATTTAAATCCTGAAGAAATCACTGAAGAAAACAAGTATTCCACAAAGTTGTATGACTTTTGAACTTCTGAAATAGGATTAGAAGGAGTGTAAGTGGGTTTTGCAGAAAAATACTAGGATCAAAGACCAACTAAAAAAAAAACCATTGAGTCAGTAAGAGATTCTGAAATACAATCTGGAAGTACTTCCACAGTCAAGAGATTGGATAAATTCTTTTCTTTATTAGGTGCTTGTCAAAATTGCAGAAGTTATGAAATGTACTGTGCTCTGATCCACAGGGACTACAGCATCCTTTTTAAAATCCAGTTTTATGGAAAATGTCAGGAAGACAGGTGGGTCTCTATTGCCTGCTTCTTTGTGTGCCTTAGCCATGGTGCCTCCCTACATTCTCTCTGCAATTTCGATATCAAAATGTGAAGTTCATATGTAAAATTGCTTTACTGGATCCTTTTATCTAAATATATTTATTCAAAATATAAATATTACATACTTAGAAATTTCATTTAATACATCAAGTTCATACAAACAATTATCACTCCTATACTACAGGAAAAGGGTCAGGAAAAATGTCAGAGGTCAAGCCTTACATATCTTGCCCAGAGGAGTGGAGAAACAGGGAGGGAACTACCTGCTTGAGTTCCCAGGAGGTCCCTCTTCGTTGCTGTGGAGGTCAGGCAGGTGACAGCCATCTGACTGCCACTTCCAGCCTTCCTCTAAGGAATCGGTTGATTTGCTCCCAATGGTTTGATTTTCATGGCAGCAGTACAATGAGTATTGGTCTTAAAAGTAATCTGGGGGCTTGGATTAACCTGTGAGAATAATACCTGGAAAAGACTATTGTAACATGATAGATTTCAGGTGAGAAGAACATCTAAAGGCATTTGGGGGCCCTCTGAACTAAGGATGACTAGACTGAGGTTTGGAAGCAGTAGAAGGTTTGGGAGATACAAATACCTAAGCGGCAATCGAAGGCAGGAGTGTTTAGGCAGCGGGAATGAGGTCTCTGGATTTTAATGGGAAATTCAATATGTGCAAGATTGACTGTCACTGTATAAGACATAGAGAGGTTAGAAAAGTGCAACTAGAATGATTAACTGAGTTAGAGAGCATTATTCTGTTACCTGGATGTTGAAAAGGTGAATTATATTATGTCTGAAGAAGGCAGATGTGCATCTTGTATAAGAACCTCACTCTGGTAGCATACTTTGATTTGATGTGATGCTTTCTGCCTTTTTAAAATACCTGTGTTATGCAGAGTCCAGTATCCATCCCCTGGGTTACTTCCTTTTTGCCTTTCCAAATAGGGCCAGTGCTGGTCAGGAACAAAAAAATTGCTTTGAAACATGAGCTAGAACCTGGAGTTCCCTTAAAAAAAATTCTGGGACATCCCACCCCAAAAGATTGTATTCCAAAACCAAAATGCAGACAAATGGCAAGAGACAGGTTTTGAATAACCTTGGCCCAAATTACAGTACTAGTGACTAAAATAAATACATGCTTTAGAATCATAGAATTGTTAAGGGTGGAAAAGACCTTTAAGATCATGGAGTCCAACCATTAACTATGATTTTGGAACATGAAGTGATTTCATTTTCTCTTCTTTCCCCCACCCTCTCCAACACTTGAGTCATAATAATGATGATTGAAACAAGAAGGGAAGTATTTTTTATTTTTAAATTTTAGGACAGTCACTTAAGTTGTCATAATGACACTGCAGAGAGATTGCCTGGTTGATTCTAAGATTTGTGGCGTATGAGAACTAAGTTGAAGCACTTCTTACAGTAAATGCCATAAACAGACTTAAAACTACACCACAAAGAAAAACTGGGGACAAAATTTTCAGAGTTGGTAATTAATTAAAAGTTGCTTCTTCATTCTCAGCTCCTATTTAAGTAATTTATCAATTTAAGTGTTACAAGGCCCACAATTTCTGCTTTCTGATAGAAGATTTTATTAAATCAACAATGAAATAGATATAAATTTCAGCCCCATAATCCCAATTCAATTTGTTACAATCAGAGAAAAACACAGCCCTGCTCTGTTCACCAGTGCCAGGTTGGAAGACCTCGCAGCTCTCAGCGGTGCCTGGTGCAGTGCTGACGGCCCTGTCTCAAGGAGACTGAACGAGCTCCTCCGGGCAAGGGCATTCAGGGGGAGCAAAATGCAGCCCCCCCTGCCCCGAGCAGCAACTCCCACAGCCACTGGCATATCTCAGCAAGCGTACCATAGGACGGTGGTAATGGAAGGGCGTTGGTTTTTGGCAATCTGTTTTATATTTGTCTCACTTGCCTGTGCCGAATCTTGCCCCTTCCCCACAGAGGCAGGAGGACTGGGCTCTTCTGGGAGAACCCGGTGTCCGTGTTCTCCATCCCTCGGGGCTCTAGGGAGTGTTTGAATTCCAAGGGTAAGCTCTAGACTGGGGTATCTTTTGAAGGAAAAATCAAAGCATTAGAAGTAGTTTAAACAAATCATTTAATGCCAAATACTGTATTTGAAGTAAGGTGAACTGTGTAAGGATTTATCTTTTTTGGTATGCTGGCGTGATAGTGGAGTGGATTTTTACACACTTCCAAAGGGCTTTGCAAAACAACTATTTAACCCTCCAAAGAGAATGTTAGGAACAGAAGGTGGTGGGGTAATTCCCGTAGCTTGCAACTTCTCTGAGTATCTTCACATTAGCAATTCATCTGGTTTTGTAGCTCTCTTACAAAGAGCTTTGTTAACTGCACTGGATACCAACTAAATCATGTTGCATGTTCATTATGCATGCACGTATCCAGCAGGGAATAAAGCTGCTGCAAACAAATACATTGAAAATTTCCTTGAACAAGTAAACCTTCAGCAGTTCTTTCTCCCTCTATTATCTCAATACAGACTTTTATAAGATTTGTTACAGGCATTTCAATGTAGATGTCCTTTCTAATTAAAGGAAAATATTTTAGATGGTAGTTCTCAGCATTCAAATTCTGCTGCTAATTTATAACTTTTATTTTTTTTCCTAAATACAAGGAAAAGATAAGGAAGGGACAAGGAACGATGGCTTAAAAATCAGGTAACATGATGAGAGTAGGATAAAGAGTATTATGAAATAAATGAAACAGCAGTGGACTGAATGCACTTTGGGAGAAACATCATGTTGACACACATTTTCTGACCAGTGTTAGGAAGTGCTAGAAAGAGCCAGGCATAGCTGTGAACTTTCTGGATTCCCATGCATGAGTGGAATTCTGAAAAATTTAACTGTAGTTATACAAATGGCCACTGAATTTTTTGTTTTGATTACCATTAACCACAAAAACATATCTAGTACAGAATGTTAACCTGCATCAGGCTCTCTTCAACATCACCACACTTTTGAGGTCCTAAACTTTAAAGCTCTGTTAGATATGATGGGCCCAAGTCAAGGAGCACTGCTTCTGCTTTGACTACATGTCCCACGCACAGCCCCTATCCTTTGCAAACCTGAACTCCCAATGGACAAAACTGGGTTAAAACAAAGCCATGACTGTTAAGACCTTGAATCCATCACTGCGCAGTGTTGCCTTTCAGGGACTGCACTGCCTGTGCTCGAGGCCTCTCTGACACAGCATGGCTTGGTGACCTGAAGCAGCCTGCTGTGAAAAGCTGTGAGACCTGCCCTCCTCCCCTGGCTGGGGTCATGCCAGACTGCCCCCTGCCACTGGCCCTGCTGCCTCACTGGCACCCACAGCTCCCAGATCACCCTGTCCTTGCTGCTCCCCGACTGACACAGATGTACACAGTCACCTTCCAGAGAGCTTCAAGTCTGGGAATACAGCCAATGCTAAAACCAAACAGAAAATGTATTCTCCCTTGTATGCACCTAAATGCATGTAGCTCATCCCCTGGTCTGTGATAAGTTCCAGTAATAAGCCCATGGGTAAAGGTAATCGAAGTTTATGGTAGAGTAAGGAATGGTATTGTAAAGCTATGGTGGGACAAATATGAGAGATTACATCTTTTATAGAGCATTGATAAACATGCAAACCTAGAAACTGACAGTCTGCAAGTGAGATAGGTATATTTGCCTCTGTTTACAGAGTGTCCCTGGCCCTGTCACCTGGCTGAGAGAAATCATTTAATTCTCTCCTTGCAGTCTGGGGGCACTGCTAAATGATGCTCTGTGGCAGTCTCTGCAGAGACCTTGAAGATTGATGGAGTGGTGGAGCCTGAGACTGGGTTGATTCTGCAAGCAGAGGAAGCCTGTCTGCCTGCCTGCCTTGCAGTATTACTCTTCCTCCATTAAGTAAGTGGTTCTAGCATCCAGGCTAGCCAGCTTGGCAACTTTCAGGGGCACAAGGTTAAAATGCTTCAAAACCTGAGAAAACATTCGCTCTTTCTGTTTTGAAACCTCTCATTTGAAAGTAATAGTTCTTTGTGTTTGTCTGACTTGTCTCTACAAGCAATATGAACTTATAATTCATCAAGAGAGAGGAAATGTCACCCGAAACTTGCTGAGGAATATAAGATCAGCACTAATACAAATCAATACAGGTTACTTTCCTGATTCATAATGCGTGTCAGGTTGCAATTCCCATGGCTGAAGGCAGCCTGCCTAATATATTTATCTAGCACTTGAACCAGTGCCCAGCTCTGCAGAATATAAGATTTTCATTTAAAAGTAACTGTGAGTTTTGAGGCTTGTGGAGAGATCTCACACTGGAGTACACAGGTTTTTAAATGTGTTTGGGTGTGTGCCCTAAGAAAAGTCCCACTGGTGATGGTGAACGAGCAGCGCTATTTCCAGCTCGGGGTCATCACGGTCAGCAGGGACAGTTTCCTGAAGGGTGTCGTCATTCGTATGCTGATGCACCGCTTGTGCTGTATCCAGTGTGCCTTAGACAGTAGGACTGAGTCCTGCATCTCTCATGAGTCACCTTTACATTCCCTGCAAATATACCTGGCGAATTTTTTTCCTTTTCTTTTTTTTTTCCCAATCTGAAATATTGGTAGGTTTGGGATAAAAAAATACTTAAACTGATTTAAGACCTTCCTCCCNTTTTTTTCCCAATCTGAAATATTGGTAGGTTTGGGATAAAAAAAACTGATTTAAGACCTTCCTCCTGATTTTTCACTAGTTCTTACATCAGTGCTTCACAGAAGTTACATAGTTGGACACAGATTTTGCCAGAATCTCTAGGCAGCTTTGAAGAGGACTTGTACTCTGTGCAATGCAGATGTTAATTCAAGCAAACATAACCAAAACTATTTTATTCGTATTGCAGGAATAGCTCATGTAAGCCTAGAGCAGTTAATTTTTTGTTATTTTTTTTACTTTACAGCCCAGAATCTAAGGCACTAATTAAAAGTGTAAGTCTTTATTATTTGATTTAAGACATTTTGAAGACAAGATCTGAATCCAAAAAAATACATTTTCTCAATATGCTCTTGTTCTAATTGTTCAATACAGCATTCATATTGGAGAATCTGTCAGAGAATATCAATAAATATGCACACAATTTGTGTGAAAAGAAAGCATTTGTGTTGCTTATTTTATTAAAAATAGTAGCATTTTACTGCAGCAGAATAGATAATTCTTGCAAATGCTGTAACTTCAGCATGCTTTGAGTTTACATATTGCACTGTTTCAAGCAGCAAAAAATACTCATATATAACATCAGAAGTACATCAAAGAGACAACATAAACTTGTCCCTTTAAGTAGGAGACAACAAAAAGCCCTTTATGTATTGTCATTTGCTGGGAGACTTGGAAGCATTAACAAAACCAAACTCATATTTTATTCTTTGTTTGACAGGGCAGCAAAGGAAATATTAATTTATTTTGCTATTATTAAAGGCTACCATGTTTCTGCCTATTAGAGAAAAAACTATCAGATTTAAAAGCAAATACGAAACCCATTGAGCCTTCCTTAACCACAGTATTAATACATTCTTGGAATACATTCAAACATCTGCTTTCTAAAAAGCTTGTGGTAGAGAAAGGAGTTTCTAGCCTTCAGTTGGGGTGGTGTAAATGACCATAGGAAAGTCCTTAGCTGTTTTTAATGCTTCAAAATTCTTTCTGGGCAGATTTAAAAATATATTAATATTTTTAAAATTTCATGTGATAAATGGATTCTACTTAGATGGCTAACAACTTTAAAATGACAGTCATTCTCCACTGAAATACCGCTGCCACTATTGATATTTGTTCTGCTTGTTTTACATCAGGATATTTGTTGGTCTTGCCTCAGTTCTGCAGCAAGCCATTATTCTTACATCTCATTTTGTATGTGTTTGGTCTCACACCTTTCTGGGAGCTGGGTAAGGTGCCATGTGTTCCTTTGACTGTCTCTGGTCGGAGATGACCTTGCCTGTCATCTCTGATACCTGTTCCCATCTCTTCTTCTGCCTCCAGCTTCTTCCATTATAAGTATTCCATCTGCGAGTTTTCTATCAAAAATGTCCGCAGGTTATTGCCAATGATTCATTGTTAGAACTGTCAAATTATACTTTGCGCTATTAAATAAAAGGATATGGCATCAATGAAACTGAATCTGACACTGTTTCCCTACAATCCTTTTCAATAGTGATGGTGTTACTTTCAAGGGACTTTCAGCAATCTACTAAACTAAGGGATAAAGACGACCAGCTTTACTGTCATCTGCTCAAACTTGTGCCACACAAACTGCAACTTAGAGTATTTATGTAGCTAAAAAAGGCTGACTTTGGCAAACAGCCTCTTAGCTGAGATACTCCTTTAGCGTATCTGTTCCAGCAAATTGAGAATATTAAATTGTATATTTTCGCCATCAACATAGACAGGTCTATGAAAGATTTTACCCATGCCTTTTTTTTTTTT